>BCLG01000029.1:155358-181648 GCA_001602295.1 Zoysia matrella | reverse complement strand
AGATGGTGGAAAAACTAGAATTGGCCACCCAGCCACACCCCCAACCTTACTATATTCAGTGGTTCAACAACAGCGGCAAGGTGAAGGTAACGCGGTTGGTTCGAGTAAGTTTGTCAATTGGTTCTTATCACGATACTATTAACTGCGATGTTGTACCAATGCAAGCATGTTCTATACTTTTAGGTAGACCATGGCAGTTTGATATAGACTCGTTGCATCATGGTAGGACCAATCAATACTCTTTTGTGCATAATGGAAAAGAGATCTGTGATATCAAAGTCAGTTTGATATAGACCCGAGCATGTCGCAATCGCAAAAGAGATCTGTGATATCTTATCTGCTATCTGCTAGCTGCACTTTTGTTCATCTCTATTTTCATTCCATCAAAAAAAAATCAGAGGGAGAGAAAAAGAAAAGAAAAGAAAATAAAAGGAAAAAAGAGAGAAGTTGCAGAAAAAGAAAGTCAAAGAATTGAAAAAAAGACAGAAGTGCTGCGTGTTTTAGTCGCTGCTGTTCTGAGCCTTTTGTATCATTTGTTGGACTATCTTTGTGTCTAGGCTCGCGTCTCTAGCAAGGTTTAGCCTAGGACCAGCATCATACCGTTGTTGAACACTTATTCAACTTTGCATTTGCTGATTTGATTGTGCTAATTCTTGCTACAAATTGAAACTGTCCAAGCTCCACAGATTACTACAGCAAACATGTTTTGTGTCCCTGGCAATCGCTCCACCAATCTTCGCTGGTTGACATCGTTGGTTGCAAACCACCTCTGCTGGTTTGGTAAGAACATGTAAGAACTTGGTTGAGCAGGTTGAGAGAAACTGAGTTGGACACAACCTAGCTCGTTGTGAAAAAGGGAGTTGGTGGTTTACATCCCCACAAAGATGGGCAGATGCTTCAACATGAGGTAAATGATGATATTCTGCAAGTCATCAATTCGTAAATACCTTCTTTTGCAGAAAAATTTGATCCTCATGCATACATTGATTGGGAACTGAATGTAGATAAAGAATTTACTGCACATGACTTGTCTGAAAAAGAAATGGTTTACATTGCCTCAAGTGTTTTGACTGAAAGTGCTTTGCTTGAATGGAAATATATTTGTAGGCACAATAAAGATCCAGCATCTTGGAAAGACTTCAAATGTCATTTTAGAGATGTTTTTATTCCTGCATTTTATGCTGATTATTTGCGTGCCAAATTAGACAACTTGAAGCAAGATAATATGACTGTTAAAGAATACTTTCATGACTTTAAGATTTGTGTCATGTTTGGTGGCTTAGATGAATGCCGAAAAGATACAATGAGGAGATTTATGAAAAGTCTCAATTCTGAAATTCAAATCTTGCTCATTTGTCGAACTTACAGCTCAATCTCTCACTTGTTTTTGCTTGCTTGTAATGCTGAAAATCAACTTTTATCATCTAAAGATTCAAGTATGAATAATCACCATCACAGATTCATCAAATGTATTGCTGACATGCCTTTGTCTCAAGGAGAATGTGATAAAGAGATGTTGTTTGATAGAGTTCTCTTCTGTTTTTTTGTCCTATACCTAACATCGTGCAGGAGAGTGAGAATAAAACTGAAGAAGACGTTGAGCTAGTAGCTGCAACAATGAATAATGATGCTTGTGTGACGCCTACTATATTCCAGGAGAGTAACAAAAATGCAACACACTGTGAGTCTCTCACCACATCTCAATCCTCTCATGCTGCTTGTGCTGAACTGCAATTGCCCAATCTTCATCATAATGTTTTGCAAAGCTTAGTTGAGCCTCCCATGACTTATGCTTTATTTCGTAATGCACGTTTGTCCTATGATTGTGTCAAGTTGTGTGAACAAGTTTCGTTTATCCCAAAAACACAACTAGTGCAAGGTGTTCAAAATTTTGCATTTGAGTCTACACCTGTTGAGGATAGGTCTTTTCATTGCACTGATATGAATGAGAAAAAGTTTAAGCTCAGATCTTCTTTAACAACTATAGGTTATATTGAATTTGATGTTCCTTGTAACTTGGGTTATTTGGAGAAGAAATTATTTCAGAATTGTAGTTTGCAATGTTTGGGCTACTGTGTTTTTCATGCAATTGGCAAATATGATGAAATTGGAGATTTCTTAGTGTCTAAAGTCATCATATGCTCTAATCTGAAACACAATTTTGAAATACACAATTAGAATCAAACAATGACGTGCACTAACACTAACAATGGATTGCAAAGTTTCGCTACTTTTGTTTTCTATCAAGAGGAGCAGCTTAGGACACAGGAGAACGTATTGTTGGGGCCTGACGTTCTGCTCATCATCTGTCTCAATCTGACCACAAGCAACTTTGTCAACCATTGGATCAAGCCGAGGACGGCTTACTAGAAAGTAGGGGAGAATGATGAAATCTTATATGTTCCTGCTGCGCCACTTGACCGCATTAGAATACCCCCGTGGCCGCCACCTTTCATGATTTTCGAAGGGCACGGTGGAGTGGCGGTTCTCAAATCTGAACTCGAGTTGAGGATGACACCAAATGAATCGGAGGAGGATGATGGGATCACATATATACCCCCATGGCCTCCACCTTTTGAAATTTCTAAAGGGCACGGTTGGATGGCTGGTTTTAAAACTGTGTTTGAGTCGAGGACGACTCCAAATCAAGTGGGAGAGGATGATGAGATCACATACATACCCCCGTGGCCTCCACCTTTCATAATTTCAGCAGGGCATATTGGAGTGACGCTTTTGCAATCTGAAATTGAATCGAGGACGACTCTAATTCAAGTGGGTGAGGATGATGTGGACATCATATCCTCTGATGAGGACGTCAATGAAAATATTCACACATGGAGGATTCGGACTGCAAAACAGTACAAACTTTCAACAAAAACCACGACTTCATATGGTATCCAATTTGGGTGTTTAATTACATTCTGGAAAGCTCATCAAGTCTACTTTCAAATAGAGCTAGCCTCACCTTCATATCACATCCAAGTTAGTAGCAATTGTCGTTCCAATTCAGAAGGTGCTGTATCACCTCAACTTTGGCCGATGGCCCGTGTATCAAGTTGAGCCCATTAGGGGCGCGTCCTAGGGTTTGAGGATGACCCCAGCACCCCCTGGTCGTCCTCCACCCTATTTAAAGGTCCCAGCCGCCATAAAAAAGACTTGAGTTTTCTTTTGTTATAGTTTAGCTCTTATGTAAACTTTCTGATATTCAGTTGTGTCCAACAACCACCTGTTAGACAGCTTTGAGAACCCCATATTGTGAGAGATTTCTGGTTTGCCACATCTTGTTCTTCGATTGCTTGCAGGAATTGATCTTCGTGATCAGTTTTATCTTGCTCTCCAGTACGGTCAATAACCATTCGGAATTGGTTCTACGATTGCTAAGGCGCACACGACCTGTTCGTTTGTAGTCGGATCATGAGGGTCGACTCCTCCAAATCGATAGTTATCACCTCACCGAGAGATCGGGCACCTCAAGTCCTATCAAGTGGTATCAGCTTCCTAGGTTGCTCGGTGAGATTTATCCCATCTCGTTTATCGTTTCATTCATTTTCCCACTGTCCACATAAAAGCCATACAAAAAAATGTTGAATCATCCCGTTGTCCTATACCCTTTGAGCCTGTGCATCACTATTTTCAGTAATTTACGTTGTTGAATTCGTGGTTGCATCATCGTGTCGTGTTGTTGGTCTTTGCATTTAATCCATTAGAGTTTTGGGTTCTTCTCACATTCCTGGCTCATATCTACAATAGAAGAAAAAAATCAATCCAGATCTGAATTTGTTGCAAATAACAAATTCGGTTACCAGATTTTGGTGCAGAAGAAAACAACAATATCTCCGCGATCTGTTGTTTGTTTGGCACATTTTTATACAAACCTAAAAAGATATCCGTGTTATCTTTCCAACGGATCCACACTTGCTATAAAATACCACCCGAGCGTGTCGCAATCGCAAAAGAGATCTGCGATATCCTAGCTGCTATCTGCTAGCTGCACTTTTGTTCATCTCTATTTTTATTCCATCACAAAAAAAAACAGAGGGAGAGAAAAAGAAAAGAAAATAAAAGGAAAAAAAAGAGAAGTTGCAGAAAAAGAAAGTCGAAGAATTGAAAAAAAAGAGAGAAGTGCTGTGTGTTTTAGTTGCTACTGTTCTGAGCCTTTTGTATCATTTGTTGGACTATCTTTGTGTCTAGGCTCGCGTCTCTAGTAGGGTTTAGCCTAGGACCAGCACCATACCGTTGTTGAACACTTATTTAACTTTGCATTTGCTGATTTGATTGTGCTAATCCTTACTACAAATTGAAACTGTCCAAGCTCCACAGATTACTACAACAAACAGGTTTTTTGTCCCTAGCAATCGCTCCACCAATCTTTGTAGGTTGACATCGTTGATTGCAAATCACCTCTGCTTGTTTGGTAAAAACATGTAAGAACTTGGTTGAGCAAGCTTGAGGGAAATCAAGTTGGACAAAATCTAGAAAAAGGGAGCTGGTGGTTTACACTCTCACCAAGATGTGCAGATGCTTCAACATGAGGTAAAGGATGATATTTTGCAAGTCATCAGTTCGTCAATACCTTCTTTTGCAGGGAAATTTGATTCTCATGCATACATTGATTGAGAACTATATGTAGATAAAGAATTTGATGCACATGACTTGTTTGAAAAGGAAAAAAATTACATTGCCTCGAGTGTTTTAACTGAAAGTGCTTTGCTTGAATGGAAATACATTTGTAGGTACAATAAAGTTCTAGAGATGTCTTTATTCCTGCATTTTATGCTGATCATTTGCGTGCCAAATTAGACAACTTGAAGCAGAATAGTATGACTGTTAAAGAATACTTTCATGACTCTAAGGTTTGTGTCATTTTTGGTGGCTTAGATGAATGCCAAAAGATAAAATCAATAGGTTTATGAATGGTCTCAATTCTGAAATCCAAATTTTGCTCATCTCTAGAACTTACTACTCACTCTCACACCTGTATTTGCTTGCTTGTATTGCTAAAAATCTGCTTTTATCGTCTAAAAATACAAGCAGGAACAATCAGCATCAGAAAATTGTGGAATGTATTGCTGATGTGCCTTTGTCACAAGGGAAATGTGATAAAGAAGAGTTGTGTGATACTTTATCTCAGAGCACTCTTCTGAGGGTCAACTCCAACAAATTGATACTTATCATCTCAGCGAAAGATTGGGCACCTCAAGTCCTGTCATCTCCATATTTATCCACTACTCAATCATCCACAAAAACGTCCACAAAATTCTCACCCAATTAGAAATCCGAATATGTTTTCAGCTTTTCAAAAAAAATCTGATTTTGGAGATCCATCATTAAAATCGTCATAACTTTTGTTTCTGGACTCCAAATTAGACATATAAATATTTTTTGATTTCTACAGAAAATTTTCCATTCTCTGACAATTGTAGATTAAACAATTTCAAAACAAAAGTTTCTGTTTTTGTGCTTTGAAGTTTAAGAACTAATTTAATAGAAATTCAAGATTTTCTCCAGGCCACATGGTTCATCATATTGATCTGAAAGTTGGTCATGTACCATATTTTAAAATTTTGAAGATCAAAAAGCCGAGAATTAACCTTTGCGGAATTTTAAACTCCTGAATAGTTTACTGATTTCTAGAGCCTTATTGTTTGTGTTGTTGCTGCCCTTTGATATCTTCATTCCTATTCTTTTAACATCTGGATTTTTTATCAGATTGGGTCAGCAACTAGAACATAATAATTAGAACTTATTCAATATTACTATCTGTTATAGAATTGTGTTCCACTAATCATTATTTTGGCCCTCCAAGCTCCACATATCTACCTCAAATCAGCACTGTAGTTTCTCTTGCCACTGGTTGCATCCTTTGCTTTGCTTTGGTAAAAACCGTGCAAGAGCTCGGTAAGGCGTTTTCTTTTGCAGAATTTTCACCATCCATCCCACTGGAGTTGTAGGAATAATATTTTATGCTATTTTTCTAACCATGATAAAAAGAAAAGGAGACGAATACAATGTGAGCAGTACTTTGCAAAGAGTCCTTGATAACATCGATGCAAACTTTAAAAAATGCAATGAGTTTGTGGACAATATGTTGGCAAGCCTTGAGAGATGTAATCCACCTCAAAGTGATGTAGCATGTGATCAAAAGGCGCATGAGGTTCAGACCATTTCTATATCATCTCCTTCCACGAATAATTATATTCTTTCATCTCTTCCTTTATATGATGGTTTAGATTTTATTAAATATATTGCTTGGGAAAGAGAGATAGATAATCTATTTGGACAATGCCGTTTGTGTGAAAGGGGAATACTTTTGAATGTTGGTTGTGCGTTAGTTGATAGTGCTTTAACTTGGTGGCAATGTTTATATATAACAAAAAAAATATCCTCAGACATGGAGTGATGCTAAAATTTTAATGAGAGAAACTTTTGTTGATACACCTTCTGAACCAGTGTAATTGTGATGAACACTCTTTGGAGGAGGAGCTTTCTATTGTATCACCTATTACACATAACATTTTGCAGAAAATTGAGATCAAACAAAAAGATAAACATGATAAAAGAAGAGATACACAATGTTCCATGCATAGCTCAAGAAGAGACGGATCATAACACACCAAAAGGTATAGCTAAAAATGAGAAGAAACATATTGCACATCGATCTACAAATGGTGACAATATTTTAGTTGTGCTAAAATTTCTTTTCTATCCTACTTTTGTAAAGCAACCACTAGTATCACCTTTTATCAATTTATCTTTGTCAATGTTTGATTTGCTGAATAGTTTGTGTGATAATGAAGGGTTGTGTGTCGATATTTCTATTCTTTCTATGGAACAAGAAGTGAATGAATTTGATACTCTTAATTTTTATCCAATCACTAGTGCTAAAATTAAATATTTCACACCCATTACATGTGAAAATGACGAGTTGAAATTGCTATCTTCTCCAAACACTGTGGGTTATATTGAATATAATTCTTTTTGTGACCTTGCTACAGTAGAGAGGATGATATTTTCGAAATCTGAATTGCTTTTGTTAACTAGAACCAATTTTTATGTTATAGGCAATTATGATTCAAGAGGTGTCTTTATAGTGCAAAGAGTTTACATTTGTTCGAATTTGACAGCTTCTTGCATTGTGCGAGTAGATGACAAACTAGAAGATTAGAATCACAACTACAATGTCATGTAACATGATTTTCTTGGAGAAGAAATTATTCTAAAAAATTAGTGGTGCTGATTTTTATGATAAAAATACTTCATATGATGCTTTAGTGTGCAATGATGCCTTGTTTGCATGTCCTAATCTTTCTAGCTATTTGTGTGCTCTTGTTACTAACCATTTGCAGAACTCTCAAGATACCCAAGGGCGCAAGCCGAGGATGGCTTTCCATCAAAAAGGAGAGAATGATGAGATTATAAAGATCTTTGAGCCACCAAGTGATTGCATTCAAATACCCCGATAGCCTCCACCTTTTCATGCACATTGCAAGGCATGTGGAGTCGAGGTCTGAACAATGAACCTGAGTCCAGTCTGACTCCAAAACAAGAAGGGGACGATGATGAGGACATCACTCCTTTCGATACGCACAACACTTCTCAAATGAGTATTAATGGAATTCTTGCACGATAGTTGAGATTAGAGGTGAGCTCGTTCCTAAACACATGTCTTCCTTCCTTTAAGAATAGATTGATTTCTAAGGAGTTTATTATGATTAAAAACATTGGAGAGGGTCAAGGGAAGTAAGAGGAAGGACTTGAAGATGCTCAAGATCAGCAAAGCATGTTCAACCCCGAAGGAGATCCAATCAAACTCGGGTTCGAGTCTGAGTCGGACTCCAAGAGCAGCTGCACTAAAACAGATGCCTCGGTGGCATACATGCTCTATTTTGGACGTTCTATATATGAATGGAAAGCTAAAGAAATAAGCTTTCCATCAGATCTAATCCTGTATGAAAATACTTCCTAGATTTCTGGGAATCACTGAAACTCTAGAATCTGTTCGGGTGTTGTACACCATCTTTTGACTCTTGGGCCGTGTATCTTTTCTAGGCCCATTCGTAGTTGGGTTTCCCCATAAGGACGTCCTAACCTTTATATAAATAGTAGCTGCATCATTAGGGATAGGGTTTTGATTAGTTTTCATTTGTTATCAAACAATTTTGCGGTATGACGGTTTGTTGGTTTTCCAACTTCGTGATTTAATTCAGATTTTACAATTGAGTTGCGTTCTTCATTGTTCTTGCTTGTATTCTTCGATGCGCAGGCTGGAATTAGCCTTCTTGGCGAGTTCAATTATGTTTGTGCGGTTGATAACCAGAGAAGAAGTGGTGCTGCGATTATAGGTTTCAAATCGTGTTGATTTCAGGCCGGATCGATTGTGTGTCGCATCTCCACCAAATCGAGAGTTACCACGACCTGATAGAAGATCGAGAACCACATACATATCTCAAACGACACTGCAGAAAGGTCCGAACCACCTTGACGGCGGTCAATCCGGCGCTTCATAGCTCCCCGATCCGAATGAACCTGGGCGGCCAACGACAGGGAGCTCCACGAATCGCGCACCATGGAGACCTTGTCACGGAACGCCGAGAGCTCAGGAGCGAGGTTGCGGATGTAGAACCACTCCTCATCCCAGCTTTCAGGTACTTGGACGCTGTGGTACTCTGCCGCCCGATTGCTTCAGAGGCAGATCCCGGCGCCCCCATACCAACGAACCAAAGACCACTGAATGTTGAAGAAATACCTCCACAACTCAAAGTGTGGAGAGATACCTAGGAAGGCCTCAGAAAGAGTAATGAAGATGGTGATGTGAAGGAGCCCGTTCAGGTTGAGGTGATGGAGGCCAACGTGGTAGAAGGTGAGCAGCTCGTTGAATAACTAAGAACAAGGAAGCCCGAGCCCACGCTCGTGGAAGTGGGTGAAGGAGATGATTTCGTTCGCCACGGGAGTCGGAGCCGGCTGGCACCTCACCGTCCTCCAACCGAGGGCGGCCCATATCTGGATGAGCCCTGCTTCTACACGGTTCTCGAGGATGTCGTCAGAGGCGCTCGATTGCTTCCACTCGGTGGCCATGGTGACGACAATGACGACGAAGGTCACAAACCAAAGAAGAAGGCAAAGGAGACAAAGCGAATGTGAAGAAGGCAAGAGCTCGAAGGTGTGAGGGAGAAGGAAGCTTAAGCAACTGTTAGCTTCATGACCTTTAAAGTCCCCTAAAAGGTATGAATTGATTTTGTTGATTGAATAGACACCATAGTTAACGGCTGTGATTGCAGGTACTGCCCCGCTAATTCTACATCAACATGGTGGCCTTCCTCGGTGAATGACAAGGACGAATCCTAGAAGAGGAGTTTCCGAGCGTCGGAGGACCAAGGCTATGGACTAGCAATAGAGTCCATAGGAACGCCGGTACTATTAAGGGGGGTAAGATCATTTCTCTACTGTCATACAAGTGTTAGAGGGTGTGAATGCTCCTTAGATCTTCAGAAAGCACTAAAGATGGCAGAGGAAATGAAGACAAAGACCGAAGATTAGATTCAGTCAAAGACAAGTCATCGAACAGTACGGTGAGGTCACAGGACAGTCCGACGAGCCAGACTTCAAAGTCCAGAGAGAGGTGCTCTCTGGAGTTGCTGCAAAAAAGACATCGGACGGTTTGGTGTGGCAGTCACGAGACAGTCCGGTGAGGTCAAAGCTGAAGTCCAGAGAAGATGTCTCTGGGAGTCCAAAAGTGAAAGTCACCGGACAGTTCGGTGAAGGTATGCACCGAACAGTCTGGTGTCCTATGAAATGGGTTACAGAGAGGGTGTTTCCCTGGCCGAGGAGAAAGAAGGGTCACCGGACTGTCTGGTGGTTCAGTCATCGGAGAGTTCGGTGATTGCATACAACAGTCAGCTTTATGACATCACGTTTCAACGGTTGTTTCTAGGCTTGGAGCCTACTTAAACAGTGGAGGGGGACGTTTTCTCCTGTACCTGTGATCTGAGAAGCTAGAGCGAACTTGTGAGAGGCCAAGAGACACCACCAAGAGAGAACATTGCAAGATTAAAGATCTTTGGTGCTACTAGGAGAGTGATAGGGAGCATTCATACACTTCTAGAGCTTGTAGGGCTTGAGAGGAGTGATATTTTCCTATTACTCTTGGTGTGGGGAGCCTAGACCGGCTAGGAGTTGGTGATCAAGCTTCCGAAGAGATTGTGGAACACGATGTCAAGTTTGTACGCGGTTCTGGGTACCCCGCTCGAAAGGGACACCAAGCGGGAGCGCCCGAGCCTTGAAGGCTTGCTCTAGCGCTTGGCTATTGTGTGCGATAGCTGGGCTGACAGTGTCTTCACTTTGGGAGTGAAGCGTACCATTGTGAACATTGTTCCGAGAACGATGGATGGAACCAAGACTTCGACGGGAGTGGTTCAACGAGGATTAGGGGAAGGAGCCTACCTTCCGAGACCTTGAGAAAAAAATCATTGAGCACTCTCTATCTCACTCTCTTCACTCACCGCATTTACTTACCGTTTGAGTAGTGTGATAAGTTGTTCTTTGATTCCTCTTGGTGGCTATCATGCTAGTGTCGGCTTGTTGTTATTCTTATTCCACTAGCAGGGGTCTTGGCCTACTAGAATTGTTTAGGTTTGCTTCTGTTGTAATCAAGTCTTATAGTTTATGTTCGTAGCGAAATTAGTGCAATAAATCTATCCATTCAGCCCCTCTTCTCGGTGTCCTTGAACCTTACAAGTGGTATCAAAGCCAAGTGCTCACTTTTGGGCTTCACGCCTCGAGTAAGGATGCCGAACGAGATGGAGACTTCACTCATATTCGATGGGAGTAGTTACTCGTATTGGAAGGCTTGCATGCAAGCCTACCTAGAGTCAATCGATGGGAAAGTGTGGCATGTTACTAAGAATGCTACGAATAAAAATGAGAGACTTGATAACATTTTTATTAAATTCAATGCTAAGGTCAAGAATGCTATGTTTGGATGCATTTATAAAAATGTCTTCTCAAAAATTAATGCATCATCTATCGCGCATGAAAAATGGATTCAATTGCAAAACATCCTTGAGGGCTCCTCCGAGGCCAAGAAGAGCGTTACTATGTTCTTAAGAACAAATATGATTCCAACACCATGTTACCACATGAAAAAGCTAATGATGTTTATTCTCGCGTGCATGTAGTGGTGGCGGAGGTCAACGCCTTGGCCCTCAAGGACAAAATTGATGATGTTGAGATCATAAGGAAGCTCTTGAGGATGTTGCCACCAAACTATAACTCCATCGTCACGTGTCTCTTTCAAGCCAACTTGGCTACTCTCACTGTTGGCATTATGCTCGGCAAGCTCACAGCCTATGAGGGATACTTGTTGGGTAGCTCCACCGACTCTCAATTGCCCAAGAATCTTGCCCTTCAAGTTGATCAAGAATCAACCAATGGCAAGAACAAGAAGAAGAAGGTGGAGAAAGATGAAGATGAGGAGAGTGATAATGAGGACCTTGCCCTCTTGATAAAGAAGCTATTTCACAAGGGAAGACCCTCATCTTTAAGAGAAACTCCGGGTGCTTTAATTGTGGCAAGAAATGCAATTTTGCTAAGGAGTGTCCGAAGCCCAAGAAGGAGAGCAAGAAGGAAGTCACAAGTCAGAGTGATGATGAAGAACGCAAGCCAAAAAGAAAATTCAAGAAGTACTTTGTTAAGAAGGAGAACAAGAGTAAGTTGAAGAAGAAGTTCTCGCACAAAGCTTATATTGTTGGTGAGTGCTCACCGATGATGATTCGGAATCTTTGATGTGTACGAGGTTTCTGATCTTCTGTCAGGTCGTGGTAACTCTCGATTTGGTGGAGATGCGACACACAATCGATCCAGCCTCAAATCAACACAATTCGAACCCCGCAATCGCATCACCACTTCTCCTCTGATTATCCACTATGCACACATGACTGACCTCGCCAAGATGGCTAATCCTAGCATGTGAATTGAAGAACATAAGTAAGAACAAGGAAGAATGCAACTCAATTGCGAAATCTGAATTAAATCACAAAGTTGAAAAACCAACAAACTGTCAAACAACAAGGCTGTTTATAACAGATAAAAACTTATCAAAACCTAAGTCTAATGATGGTGGCTATTGGTTATATAGAGTTTATGATGATCTTAGGAGCAAAACCTAATACTAATGGGCCCAGAAAAGATACACAGCCCCAAGGCCAAAAGATAGTGTCGCAGCACCCTAACAGATTTTGGATGTCATATTGTTTCATGATTTCTAGAGATCTAAAAAGTATTTTCGCAAGTGATTTAGATCTATTACAAAGCTTATTTCCTTAGCTTTTCATCCATATCTAGAATGTCCAAAACGGAGCTCGTATGAGACCGGGGCATCCATTTTAGTGCAGGCTGCTCGTGGAGTACGAGTCAGACTCGAACTCGAGTTGTTTGCATCTCCTTCGGGGTCGAACGTGTGATGCTGATCTTGAGCATCTACAACTCGTTTTTCATGCTTCCCTTGACCCTCTCCAATGTTCTTAATTATGATAAAGTTATTAGGTAGCAATATATTCTCAAAGGAAGGAAGACATGTGCTTAGGAACGAGCTGACCTCTAGTCATGCGTGAGTTCCATCAATACTAATTTGAGGAGTCTTGTGTGTACTTAAAGGAGAGATGTCCTCATCACTCTTCATCTTCTAGTGAAGAAGAGCTTGCGGGTATTGCCATGACAAACTCCACCAATGAGCTTCCACCACCTCCACTTTGCTTGACGGCCCAAAGTTGTGAGAGCTTCATTGATGAGGATGATGAACTTGGAGAAGAGGAGAGCTATGATGATGAAGATGATGGACCGAGCTACAATGATCTTGTCCTCTTTCTTGAGAAGGCCAAAAAGACTATCATCAAGAAGACCAAGAAGATTGAGGTGGTGACCAAGGAGCATGATGTGGTGACCAAGGAGCATGATGTGGCACTATTCTGAGTTCAAGAACTTGAGAGGGAGCTCAATGCACTCAAGCATTCTCATGGTGTTCTACGTGAGTCTTATGAGGTGCTCAAAGAGAAGCACGTAGAGCTAAGTGAGAAGCATGAGGCATTGGTGCGCTCCCATGATGCCCTTGATCTTGACTCTTTTTTCAATTCTCCTAAGCATTTAAATAAAGCTTCTACTTCTTGTAATCTAACCCTCTCTGAGGACAGTACTACTATTGAGCCATCTATTTTGAAGGAATACACGAAGCTCAAGGAGGAGAGAGAGGTCGTGATGGATGCCTTCGAGCGGCTTACTCAAGGAAGGCAAATTCAAAAGGAAATACTAAGCAAGAACCTCATCAACAACCACAATCACAAGGGCTTAGGATCATATCCTTCCTCTATCAACATCATTGGCAACCACAATCTCGGCCATCTATTTACTTGAGATCAATCTAGGCCGTTGATTTGTTTTTTAACCCATCCGCACATGTGTGTTTTCTCATCATTTCCATCCGCGTGCACCTTCAACTGCCGACTCGCCGCCGATCGACGCCCCCAAGCGCCTCCGCTGCCGCTCACGGTTTGCTCGCCTCCGGCCATCGTCTCCAGCCGTTCCGTCCTCACTGCAGTGCACGTCCGGCCTGCTTAGCCTCACGCGCGCGTCGCCCTGCTCACACTAGCAGCACCGCCGCCCTAGCCCTTGCTCGACCTACTCCTCGCCACCCACTCCTCGCCGTCGAGCTCCGCAGCACTTGCGCCCTGCCCATTGTTTGCTTGACCTTGCCGTGTGATTTTTTTTAGCCATCACCCGCATTCCACGAAAACCCTCGTGAGGTTCTCATTTTGAGGTGATCAGTCGTCTTTGCGGCGAGTTCTTTAGCGGATTCCGGCTCTATTCCCCAGGGTATTGGGATCTACCACTTCTATTTCATCGAAGATGCCCCGCATGCCTTGTTTGTTAATTAATTGAAAAAATTGGTATAATTTTCTTAAAGGTCTCACCATTTATTGCTAATTGATGTTATTAGTTGACAAATTTCTGTACTTAGTGCCATATTGAGGTCATCTCTTGCATATTTTGATATGACAATGAATCTTCTATCGCTAGTGTCACAATTTGAATGCATTGCTATTATATGAATTGTGATATTAGTCTGTCGACATCACCGTTGCACTTGTTTGCTTTATTTAATTCGTGATATGTCGTTGATTCTACCGCTAGAACTTCATTTCGAGTCGCTCACCATTTGTGCTTACAACCTATATTTTATTCAAATGTGGTGCAGTGACAGTGGGTCAGGTTAGGACAGAGTCAACGGCAGTTCAAAGGTTTCTATGGTAGTCCAGATTGCCTTTGGACGGGTTAAGAGCCAAGCTCTTAATCCTATCTTGTTGTGTCAGCTGGTCAGTGGCTCTTGCAGTTGATCTTTCAGACAGCTGACAGTATGGGTAGGCAAAGGCTGAGTTCTGAGGAGAAGGGGAAGGGTAAGGCAGTCGAGCAGGAGAAGAAGAAGAAGAAGAAGAAGAAGAAGAAGAAGAAGAAGAAGAAGAGGATAGGTGACCCAGAGTGGGACAGAGCCCTTGCAGTGGCAGACATGGATGTTCCTCCACACGGGAGGTCAGCACCTCTCATGGTAGGAGGAGCTGACAGTTAGGGGGAGCTGAGGAGGTCGACCCGACAGAGAGTGGTGACCACTCCTCTTGCTGCAAAGGTGCAGCCGCGGAGAGCTCCTACTAGTAGGCAGTCGAGAACCACAGAGGTTGAGGCAGTACAGTGGTGTTCACAGTAGAAGACACAGAGGTGCCCTCATTTGTGGTTTTGTGTCTGCAAGTGTGCACATCTAGAGCCGAGAGCTCGCCGGGCCACGGGCAGGATCGCTGAGGTTGAGGTTGATTTGCTGAAGCTGCAGGGCCAAAAGGAGAGTGGACTTCACTTCTTGGGCCCCCGCTTGCAGACATGCGGATGCTGGTCAGTTCTGAATAGTTCTTCAACGGAGGATTTATAAGGCCTACAGGAGACAGCTTGCTACTAAGGGCAAGAGCTTAGTGTTTGCTGCACATCGTCACTGTTTTGTGGAGGCACTGAGCAGAGGAGCTGGGGTTGATATGGAGGAACATATTGCCTATCTTTCAGGGCTTTTAGAGTTGGTCACCCAGCCCCAGAGGTATATTGAGGACGTGGTACTTGAGTTTTATGCTTCACTATGGATCTTTCCAGACCGCTCATATCTCTGGTTTATATATAGAGGTGATCTCCCCAGACTAATGTTTTGTCAGCGCTTGAGTTCATAACTTCAGAGACACGGATCCACACTTTGGCCCATCCAGATTTCTCACCGCCGTTCAGCCCATTCTGAGGGATGGAGCCAAGTGATGAGAGGATGAGTGTTGCTTTCCCACCCCTTCATGGAGAGCCCTACTCGAGGCACCCTCTGCACTTGACACACGAGGCTCTTGCATTGAGAGGGTTGCTTGAGAGGTCAATAGCTCCTCGAGTTGCTTATAGAGAGCGAGTGATTATTCTTCACTAGCGGCTGCTACCTTTTCTGCTGAGGCACGAGGATTTTGACTTGACAGACTTGCTGCTTGCTCAGATAGAGGATGTGATATATGAGGGGATTAGAGCATGACAATTACCTTTTGCCCCTACATATGCCTGATGTTGAGGAGAGCTGGTGTCATGGCTGAGGAGTACACAACATTGCCAGAGATTTCCACCAGAGCAATCCGACTCCAGGATTCTTTGAGTTTCAGCTTCATAGAGTGATGAGGACATCACTCCTTTAGCTACACACAAGAGTCCTTAAATTAGTATTGATGAAACTCACGCACAACAGTTGAGATTAGAGGTAAGCTCGTTACTAAACACATGTCTTCCTTGCTTTGAGAAAAAATTGCTACCTAGTAATTTTATCAACATTAGGAACATTCGAGAAAGTCAAGGAAAGTATAAAGAAGGACTTGGAGAAAGTCACGTTCGACCCTGGAGGAGATCCAAACAACTTGGGTTTTAGTATAACTCGGACTCCAGGAGCAGCTTGCACTAAAACGGATTCTTTGGTCTCATACCAGCTCCATTTTGGATGTTTTACATACGGGTGGAAAGCTAACAAGATAAACTTTCCAATGGCACTAGTTTCATCTCTAAATTCAATTGGAATCAGTGCAAATTGTTAAAATAAGATGACATCAAAAACTGTCCCGAGTGCTGCGACACTATCTTTTGGCCTTTGGGCCGTGTATCTTTTCTAGGCGAATTAGTATTAGGGTTTGCTCCTAAGGTCATTAGAGACAGGTTTTCATTAGTTTTCCTTTGTTATAAAACAGTTTCGCCGTTTGACAGTTCGTTGATTTTCTAACTTTGTGATTTAATTCAGATTTCGCAATTGAGTTGCGTTCTTTCTTGTTCTTGCTTGTGTTCTTCAATTCACAAGCTAGGATTAGCCATCTTGGCGAGGTCAATCGTGTGTGCATGGTTGATAACCAGAGGAGAAGTGGTGCTGTGATTGTAGGTTTCGAATCGTGTTGATTTGAGGTCGGATCGATTGTGTGTCGCATCTCCACCAAATCGAGAGTTATCACGACCTGACAGAAGACCGGGAACCACGTACACATCAAGTGGTAATCAGAGCTTGAGGTATACCGTCCGGTTCACATCTATTCTTGTTTATTTTGCATTCATCCTATCGTACACAGAAAAGCCACGACACAAAAAAAATTAGAACATTGTTAGGTGTCTCTCCCCCTCTTAGTTCTAGGTAATCCCAAAATGAAATCCATAGAAATATCAGCCTAAGGAATAGAAGGGACGGGAAGAGGCATTTATAAACCATGTGGGTTTAGTCGTGACTTAGCTTTTTGACATGTAGTGCAGCGAGCTACGAACCGTTCAACATCGCGTCTCATCTTTGGCCAAAAGAAATGTGGGGCCAAAACATCTTCTGTCTTCTTCGCTCCAAAGTGTCCCATCAATCCTCCTCCATGCGCCTCCTGTAACAACAAAAGACAAACGGAGCCAACTGGAACGCAAAGACGGTTGGCTTTATAAAGAAATCCATCATTAAGTACAAATTTGTTCCAAGTCTTACCTTCACGACAATGTAGAACCACATCTTTAAAATCAGCATCTAACATATATTGTTGGTTAATTGTTTCTAGTCCAAAAATCCGACAATCAAGTTGGGACAGCATAGCATATCATCTAGACAAAGCATCTGCAATCACATTATCCTTCCCTTTCTTATGTTTGATGATCTAAGGAAAGGATTCAATAAATTCAATCCACTTAGCATGTCTACAGTTGAAGTTATTTTGGCTACGAATATGCTTAAGTGATCCATGATCGGAATGAATGACAAATTATTTAGGCCATAAATAATGTTGCCACGTTTCTAAACATCGTACAAGAGCATACAATTCCTTATCATACGTGAAGTAATTAAGAGCAAGGCCATTCAATTTTTCACTAAAATATGCAAAGGGCCAAATCCACTTGCATCTCATTCAAGTTCAAAAGTCTTACCAAAATTTGGAAGTTGGAGCAGTGGTGCATGTGTAAGCTTGTCCTTCAAAGTAGCAAAGGACTCCTCTTGTGTGTGGCCCCAATGAAATGCAACACCCTTCTTTGTCAACTCGTTCATTGGAGCAGTAATGGTGCTGAAATTTTAGACGAAGCGGCGATAAAATCCAGCAAGTCCAAGAAAACTCAGCACTTGTGAAATTGTTGTGGGCGTGGGCCAACACTTGAATGCATTTATCTTGGCTTCCTCAACTTCAATTTCCTGTGGAGTAACAACATAGCCAACAAAAGAGACTCGATCTGTGCAAAAGGCGCACTTCTCAAGATTAGCAAACAAACATGCATCCATCAAAGCATCAAAAACAGCACGCAAGTGAGATAAATGTTCGGTCATTGACTTGCTGTAAATCAAAATATCATCAAAATAAACCACCACAAATTTTCCAATGAAAGAATGTAAGACCTCGTTCATCAAACGCATGAAAGTACTAGGTGCATTAGTCAATCCAAAAGGCATTACTAACCACTCATACAATCCAAACTTAGTCTTAAAAACAATTTTTCATTCATCACCCAATTTCATTCTTATTTGGTAGTATCCACTTCGCAAGTCAATTTTAGAGAAAACAATTGAACCACATAATTCATCAAGCATGTCGTCTAGCCTAGGAATAGGATGATGATATCTAATGGTGATATTGTTAATGGCTCTACAATCCACACACATTCACCAGGAACCATCTTTCTTTGGAACCAAAAGAACAGGAACAGCACAAGGACTAAGGCTCTCATGTACATACCCGCGGTCCAAAAGGTCTTGGACTTGTCGCTGAATTTCCTTAGTCTCTTCAGGGTTGGTTCTGTAGGCGGCGCATTTTGGTAAGCTCGCTCCAGGAATCAAATCAATCTGGTGCTCAATCCCTCGAATGGGTGGTAGTCCTGAAGGTATCTCGTGTGGAAAGACATCATGATACTCCTGCAAAAGGTCAGAAACAGAAGAAGGCAAAGAAGAAGCAAGATCCTTGAGTGAAAACAACGCATCCTTGTATACCAAAGCATAACATGAAGCATTACAGGAGTTTTCAATTTTATTGCTTGCTGATTTTTAGGTGTAGGAAGTTGTTCTTTCTTCTCATTAGCAATTCTCTCTCTATCAGCTTGTATAATTTCAGCAGGGATCAAATGTAATAAAGTAATTTTCTTTCCTTTATGCATGAAGGTATATTTATTACTTTTACCATATTGGATAGCATCATTATCATGTTCCCATGGACGACCCAATAATAATGAACAAGCTTGCATAGGTACAACATCACAATCCACAGAATCAACATAGGTGCCAATAGAGAAAGGGACTCAACATGTTTTAGTTACCTTTGCTTTACCGGAGTCGTTTAACCACTGGATATGGTACGGATGCGGATGTGGCCGCGTGGGCAAGTTCAGCTTAGTGATCAAGTCAGTACTCACTAAGTTGTTGTAGCTCCCACCATCAATGATCACAAAGTAAATCTAAAATAGATTATGGCGCTGAATCTTATCAAGATATACCTGTGCAGAGAGTGCTCGTTGGACAATGATGGTCCTGTAGGCCAAAGTATCATCACCACCAAATACTTGGCCACCATCATCGTCAGGAATCTTATCATAGGACTCTTCATCCTCAACATCCGAAGTGCTTACGTATCCTCTATCTTCAGTAGCAATGTATGCCCGCTGGCTTGGGCAATCTCGCTGCATATGACCCATGCCATGGCATCTATGGCACTTGATGTTGGAGGAGCGTCCTGTGGAGGTACTGGAGGATGTATTCTTGTTGGGTACCTGCAATGAAGGCTTACTTGAATCCGAGGATTGCACCGAAGAGTTTAGTTTTGGTGCTGTGGCTGTGTTGGAGGTGATAGGAGACCTCTTGCTCGACGGTAGTGACGTACGTGTGGTCGACGAAGAACGAAAGGTCGACTGTGGTGTGTATGTACGGCTGCTGTTCTGGAGTTGTTTTCCCTGCAATTCTTTTTCTGCAACACAGCAAGGTGGAACAACTGCTCGAGAGAATTATAGTCTTTGTAATCAATTATGTCCTGAATTTCACGACGCAACCCAGCATAAAAACGACAGATAGTTTCCTCAAAGTCCTCTTCTATCCCACAACGCATCATACACTTTTGTAACTTAGCAAGATATTTTTGAACAGATTTATCATTTTGTTCTAAACATTGCAATTTTTTACGCAATTCTCTTTGATAGGATGGGGGAACAAAACGCTTATGCATAGCAGCTTTCAATCTATCCTAACTATCAGGTTGCAACTGTGCTCTACAAAGATCAGTCCACCAGAGCAAAGCAAGATATTATCCCTGCACTACGGTGGAGCGGTTTCTGTGGTGGCAGATCTGCAAACAAAATGACTTACCAAGTTCTTACACGGTTCTTACGAATGCAAAGAGCAAAGGATTGTCAATCGTTGGCAGAAGATACCAGGGAGTTGTAATTTCACGATTGCAGGTCCAATGCAGTGCTGATCTGAGGTGGATATGTGGAGCTCGGAGGGCCGAAATAATGGTTAGTGGCACATAATTCTATGACAGATAACAATGCTGAATAAGTGTTTCAAGATTGTAATTATAGTTGCTGGTCTAATCTTATGAAAAATACAGATACGAACAACGATAAGAGTGCACAAAGATCAGCAACAGACGCGGCTCCAAAAATCAGCTAGCAGCACGGTATAGCACAAGACAGTGATGTCACCTTGATGATGTCAATTGTTTTATAAAATTTTCACTATTTTTTTTATTTTTAGAGGCGCAAAATCAGAGACACCAAGAAGTTTCAGATCAATCCAATTGGTGATGTGGTATGTCAAAAAATCACAAAGATGTCTGAAATTACACCAAAAATCTTGTAAATTCACAAAGGTCCACTTCCAGAGGGAATTTGGCCTTGAAATTTTTTTTCATGAAGATGGGGAGAGCTAAATGTATCTTTTCATTCTGAGAATTTTAAAAAAAAGAACACCCAATTTCGAGTTCGTATGCAAAAGTTATGCCCGTTTTACTGAAGGGTGTCCGGAACATGTTTTTAGAAGGTGTGAGACGCAAACGGTGGAGAATCGGGTGGTGCTTTTGCGGACGATTGAGCAGCGGATGATTATGGAGAGGTGGATCTATGAATGGTAGATCTGTTTGTGGTCGAAATATGAGATGGGTGGGTGGGATAAAATTTCAATGCAAAGGAACAAATAACAGATGTAAAGATAACAGATCTAAATAATGCAAACGATGAATGACGAAGGCAAACAGCTGGATGCAAAAAGATCACAAAATCCAGCAACGAAAACCCAAACTAAAGACACAAACTCAACACTACAGACTCTGAAATAAAATTATGCAAAGGCTAAACACGGCTTGGACAGGCGAACACCTAACGATCTACTAATTTTTTTTGTGCTACGGCTTTTCTGTGAACGATAAGATGAATACAAAATAAACAAGGATAGATGTGAACCTGACGGTATACCTGAAGCTCTGATTACCACTTGATGTGTACGTGGTTCCTGATCTTCCGTCAGGTCGTGATAACTCTCGATTTGACGGAAATGCGACACACAATCGATCCGGCCTCAAATAAATATGATTCGAACCCCGCAATCACAGCACCACTTCTCCTCTGGTTATCAACCGTGCACACATGATTGACCTCACCGAGAAGGCTAATCCCTGCCCGCGAATCGAAGAACACAAACCAGAACAAGGAAGAACGCAACTCACTTGCGAAATCTGAATTGAATCACAAAGTTGGATAACCAACAAGCCGTCAAACGGCAAAACTGTTTGGAAACAAGAGAAAACTAATCAAAACCTATCTCTAATGACGGCAGCTACTGAATTTTTAGAGTTTAGGTTGACCTTAGGGGCACACCCTAATACTAATGGGCCTTTGGAAAGGTTATCTTCTTAGCTTTTCAACCATATCTAGAACGTCCAAAACGGCTCCTGTATGCGACCTGAGCATCCGTTTTAGTGTGGACTGCTCCTTGGAACCCGGGGACAACTCGACTACGAATTGGATTGAATCTCCTCCGAGGTTCAATGTGTCTTGCTGGTCCGGAGCATCTTCAAGTCCTTCTTCATACTTCCCTTGATCCTCTCCAAGGTTACTAATCAAGATAAAATCATTAGGTAGCAACTCTCAAATGAAGAAAGACTTGTGTTTAGGAACGAGCTCACCTCAAAATTCAATTGTCGTGCACGAGCTCTTGAGATTGGACTATCTATGGTAGGTGGTTGAGCATCGTGTGTATCCAATGATGGGATATCCTCATCATCCACTCTCGAGACCCATCGCCCATGCGCCATGTGGATGCCGTGGGACCGAGACCCCAATGTTGGGGCAGACGAGGGTCGACCGCCGAACCGCACGGCCTGACCCCTACCCGCATGTGCTGATCATGAAATCTGACCAATCTGTTTGGTCCGCCCCAAGCGCTTTGCCCATCATGAGACACGGCCGGTCCGACCAGTTCAATCTAGACATCCCACTTGAAACATGACCAAAAATGAAAATTGGCCTCCACTGATTCCGACCAATACAGAAAATTTGTCCCAACTGACGACAAAGGTCCGGGAAACCTGTTTTGAAGACTAAACCCCCGACCGACCCTTTTGGATCGCTCGGGGGCTCGAGGGCTACACCCTACGGGCGCAGTCGTGCGCCCCCGTAGGATTTCTCGAATGAAGAACGGAGTTTTATACACCAACCGCCCCTTCGGATCTCTCGGGGGCTCGGGGGATATGCCCTACAGGTGCACACACCCGTAGGATCAACGACTGAAGACCAACAACCAAACGAAGGATCAAACCCAAACCGACCCTTGGGATCACCCGGGGGCTATGTCCTACGGGCGCCCTCGCGCGTGCCTCTAGGATCAAGCATCGAAGGCTATCAAGGATCAGCCCAGCATCGCCTCAACGGAGATTGCAAACAGTGCAGGGCTTGGGGGCTACAGCCGGGATCATATACCCGAGGTACTTGCTACCCCAAGATTATGCGGAAGCCTAACGAAGGACTTAGGTCCATGGACAAAACGTAACGACTCACAAAAGAGTCCGCCACGTAAAAACCCAACCCCTTAAGGGTCGGGGTTACTCGAAGACTTGGCCCCACCGTTCGAAGGTCGGGCCTGACTGATAATGGGACCTATCCACGGCAACGGATGGGGATCGCCTTACGCATCCGACTCCAGAGTCGGTGACCGTCTCAATACCTGCCCTTGACAAGCGTAGAGATTTTTGACACTGTACAACGAAAGGTAAAGCAACCTCACGGGAGGTAAAGCAAGCCAGCAAAAGGGAAAGGCAATCCAACAGGTAGTAATCCTAAACGGCAAAGTAGATTTTGTCCCCCTACGATGGACAAAGGATGATCGAAGGACACCGACAAGCTGCCCCGGCACCCGCTGGCGCCACAGGATCAACTCCGTAGAAGGCAGGGGCCCCACCCGTCAGGGAGCTATCCAATTTCGTAGGCACCAAGCCTTGTAACCCTGGTTCGACCCCTATACAATAGGGTAACTGAGGACCTTAGACGACGGGCTAAGAGATTCAACAAGTTACCATACACACACCACATATGCGTGCTAGGGTTCTTGTGCGAGCAGGAACTCTTCCCCCATCGTACTCCTGTTACGATCTTATACGATCCACCCACTCCATGGACGTGGGGTATTACACCTCTGTGGTGGCCCGAACCAAGTTAACTCTTAAGTCTTCCGTAGACTAAGCCATATCGATATGAAGAGCGCACCAAATCCCTCTACAATTATGTAAATTCTACTGTGATGGATGAAGACGAAGTCCAAAGAGATAGTTCTTTGGAGGCAGATCAACAGAAGCCATCGAACAGTCCAATAATGTCACAGGACAGTCCGATGAGTCATCGGACAGTCTGAAAGGTCAGTGACCGGATCGTTCGGTGATCCTAAAGATGAAGTCTAGAAGAGGTGTCTCTGGAAAGTCCAAAAGTGATAGTTACCAGACAGTCTGGTGAAGATATGCATCGGACAGTCCGGTGTCATATGGAGTGGATTCCAGATAGGATGTTTTCTACCTGTCGAAGACTAGTTGTGACCGAACAGTCTGATGGTCCCAGTCACCGGATAGTCTGGTAACTGCAAAAAGCACTCAGCTTTTTGGCAACAACTCCCAACGGGCATTTTGAGGCTTGGGGCCTATATAAACTATTGGGAGAGCTGTTGCGGAGGTAACTTTTGGCCATAGAAGTTTAGAGATCATTTGTGAAGCCAAAAGGTCACCAATGAGAGCAAAGAAAGCATCTTGAGAGATCTTTAGTGCTAGTGAACAGTAGCAAAGAGCATCCATACATTCTTAGAGCTTGTGAAGCTGAGAGGAGTGTCTTAGGCTTGTTACTCTTGGTATATGGCAGCCTATATCGGTTAGGTATTGTTGTCCAAGCTTCTGAAGTGTTGTTAAAGACGACATCAAGATTGTGAGCGGCTTCAGATCCCCTGCTCAAAGGGACACTAAGAGGGAATGCCCGGAGCCTTGGAGGCTTTCTCTTGCACGAGGGTACTGTTTGCTATAGTCGGGCCGCCAGCGACTTCACTCCCGAGAGTGGAGCATACCTGTGGGAGCACTGTTTTTGAAATGGCGGGAGGGACTGGTACTCCGACAGGAGTGGTCCAACAAGGATTAGAGGAAGGCGCCATCCTTTTGAGATCTCGAGAAAAATCGCTGAGCATCTCTTCCTCTCTTCTCTTTACTTTCCGCATTTACCTTATTGTGAGGAGTGTGGTTGGTTGCTTAGTGGTTCCTCTTGGTGGCTACCGTGCCATTTGCCTTGCTTGCTAGCTTGATAGGCTATTCTTTTTTATCCTTTTTGTGCCTAGTTGCTACCTAGCTTGTTTGTGGTCTAGCTTATTCTTTCACTTGCTAGGAGTTGCTTGTTGGACAGCTAGGAAGTAAGAAGAGTTTAAAAGTCTTAGTAGCGCTATCCTTACAAAAGATACTTTCTAGCCAAATTTTTTATTGTACCTAAACCTTTTGATCAATGAAACAAGTACATGTTGAATAATTTTCTTGTTCACCCCCATTGGCCTTTTTGAGTCTTTTGAAGTTTTCTTGGAACCTTTAATTTGGTAGATTTTGGGCAGATTTCTTGGGGTTTTGTGTTTCTAGTATGTGTTAGAACCTTTCCATATTGATCGTCGCTCGATTCCATGGCTTGAGCACCTTCATTCCATCGATTTCCTAGTTTCACTCAAAGCCTAGGTCTTCCACCAAACACTGAATATCTCTCTCATTTCTTGATCTTTTTGTTGATTCTTGTGGTAAGAGGTTCATGATGTTCCAAGGAAGCTATGGCCCAAATTTCATGATTTTAGAGATCGCTTGACTGGGTTTTCATATTTTTTACTGCACACTGTAGTGCAGACCCTCTGGCTTTTTTGATACCGAGGTGTCTGGGGTCACTCCATAGAACCCCCTACTGGACCATCCAGCTTGGAACCGAACTTTCCAGTACTGTAGGCTCCGATCTAACCTTGAAGTCATCGGTAAAGATTGCAGAAACCTCTTTTTAAGTTGGATTCTTTTGGTTTTTCTTCCACTCATTGATGTGGACATCATATCCACTGATGAGGACATCAATGGAAATATTCACACATGAAAGATTTGAACTGCAAAACAGTACAAACATGCAACAAAAGCCATGACTTCATATGGAATCTAATTTGGGTGTTTAAGTACATTCTAGAAAGCACATCAAGTCTTCTTTCGAATGGATCCAGCATCACCTTCATATCACATCTGAGTCAGCGGCAATTGTCGTTCCAATTCAGAAGGTGCTGCATCACCCCAACTTGGGCCGATGGCCCGTGTATCAAGTTGAGCCCATTAGAGGCGCGTCCTAGGGTTTGAGGACGACCCCAGCACCCCTTGGTCGTCCTCCACCCTATTTAAAGGTCCCAGCCGGCACCAAAAAGACTTAGGTTTTCTTTTGTTATAGTTTAGCTCTTATGCAAACTTTTTGATCTTCAGTTGTGTCCAACGACCACCTGATCACATGAGTTGTGCCCATCTGGATCTTATTGTTGTTATTACCTTTTCTGCTGGTTATATGTGAGCTCTCGTGTAGCTCAATTGTTGCCGATTTATTGACTTCATTCTTTTTTTTTGTACCTGTGAATGCAAATGCATATTCAGATATTCTTTCTTGTGGAAAAGCTGTAGTGACCCGTGCATCTAATAAAATAACATTTTTTAGGGCCGTCACTAGTTTTTCTGCTCATACATCTTCCAACAATCCTTATCCTATCATTACCTTAGAAGATCCTTTTTTAGTCCCTGTCTAATACATTGTAATCATGTAAACTGCGCACAATGGGGCGCTGCAGTGCATTAGTTTATCTTTAAGCCTTAGAGATATAGCATTATCTCTAAGGACTGGCATGTGGTGATTTCTAAAAATTCTTCTTATGTTCTCAACTTTTATAATTATATCCCTGCATCCAAATACTCTTCAATGACGAGTGGAACAACATTATTTTGAAATAAATTGCATGTAAGAAATGCAAGTCCTTATTTATTTCAAGGGACAATGGTGTTTCAGCCATAGATTTTTAGTCTAGTTGTGATTCAACCATTGATTTTCAGATTTTTGTGATTTCGCCATCACTTTTTGAAACCTAATCTCAATTCTACCACAAGTTCGTTAAGTGACTAACGGTGTTAACTTTTTACATGAAAAGACAAAATTGCTCCTTGTGACTGTATCATGATTTTGTTAATTTTAT
>BCLG01000029.1:139504-150946 GCA_001602295.1 Zoysia matrella | reverse complement strand
GATGGACAAAAAATTTCAGTATCACTAAAATATTGTCACTTTTTGTAGATTGATGTTCAATAAATTTCTTCTCATTTTCAGCAATACCTTTTGGTTTGTTATGATCAGTGTCATCTTGGTCTATGCATGGAACATTGTGTATCTCTTTTTTATCACATTTGTATCACTTTCATCTTCTTGTTTGATCTCAATTTCCTGTAAAATGTTAGGTGCAATAGAAGGTACACTAGAAAGCTCTTCCTCCAAAGAGTGTACATCACAACTAGATTTCTCTCATTAAAATTTTAGCATCATTCAATGTTCGAGAAAATTTTTAGTCATATATAAACATTACCACCAAGTTGAAGCACTATCAACTAATGCACTAGCAACATTTCTTTTTTTCAAGCAATATATTTAATAGAATCTAAACCATCATAGGAAGAGATGAAAGAATATAATTACTCGTGAAAAGAGATGATGTGGCAATGGTCCGAACCTCATGCATCTTTTGATCATGAGCAGCATCTCTCTAAGGTGGATTACATCACTTAAGGTTTGCCAACATATTGTCCGCATACTCATTATGTTTTTTAAAGGATGCATCGAGATTATCAAGGACTCTTTGCAAAGTAATACTCGCATTGTATTGATTGCCTTTTCTTCCTGTCATGGTTAGAAAAATAGCATATAGACAGTACAATTGTTCTTACAACTACAGTGAGATGAGTGGTGAAAATTTCGCAAAAAGAAACATCTTACGGAGCTCTTGCAAGGTTCTCACCAAAGAAAAGCAAAGGATAGTGCAACCAGTGGCAAGAGAAATCTGGAATCAGTGGTGTAGCAATTGTAAGGTCAAGTACAGTGCTGACTAGAGGTGGATATGTGGAGCTTCGGTGGCTGAAAAATTAGGAGCGGAACACAATTCTATAATAGTAGCAATATTGAATAAGTGTTCTAAGTATTATATTCTAGTTCTTGGCCCAATCTTATAAAAAAAATCCAGATGTTATAGGAATTAAGATATTAAAGGCTAGCAACAACACAAACGATAAAGCTACAAAAATCAGTAAATTGTTCAGCACTTGAAAAATGAGCAAAGGCTAATTTCTGGCTTCTTGATGTTCAAATTTTTTTTATTTTTCTTTTTTCTGATATTTTTTTTTCAGAAGAACCAGAAACACAAACGATGGCACACAACAAAATTTCAGATTAATTCGATGAAATATGTGACCTGGAGAAAATCTCAAATTTCTGTTAAATCTGTTCTGAAACTTCGGAGCACAAAAACAGAAACTTCTGATTTGAAATCGTTGAATCTAGGATCATCATATGTTGGCAAATGTTTTGTAGATATCCAAAAAGTACTTATATGTATTATTTGGAGTCCAGAAACAAAAAAATAGTGACTATTTTAATGATGGACCTCTGTATCTAATTTTTTAAAGGCTAAAAACAGATTCAGATTTCAAATTGGGTGTCAATTTTGTAGATGATTTTGTGACGAAAGCTTATGGATGGTGATTTGGATGCTAGAATTTGTTAGTGGATGAAAGAAGGGATGGGTGGTTGGGGAAAATATTTGATGCAACATAAATATAAACACGGATAACAGGTTAAACGATGCAAGCGATGAATGACGAAAGAAAATAACTGGATGCAAAAAGATTTTGAAATATAGCAACCAAAACACAAACTAAGGACACAAACTCAACACTACGGATAGTGAAATAAAATTATGCAAAGCTTAAACATAGATTAGACAGGGGAACAACTAACGATCTGCTATTTGTTGTTGCGGCTTTTCTGTGGACGACAGGATGAATGCAAAATTGACAAGGATAAATGTGAATCAGACAGTATACCGAAAGCTCTGAATACCACTTCTTGTGTACGTGGTTCCTGACCTTCCGTCAAGTCATAGCAACTCTCGATTTGGTTGTGATGCGACACATAATCGATCCGTCCTCAAATCAACATGATTCAAAACCTGCAATCGCAGCACCATTTCTAGATAACCAGAACACAAACTATTAACCTCGCCAAGAAAGCTAATTTTAGCCTGTGAATCGAAGAACACAACCTAATTGCGAAATCTAAATTAATCATGAAGTTGGAATTCAATAAACCGGAAAGTGGCAAACTGTTTGATAACGGATTAAAAACTAAGCAAATCTAAACCAAATAATTGTGTCTACTGGTCATATAGACTTTAGTGCATTCTTAGGAGCAAACCCTAATACTAAGGAGCTTAGGAAAGATATATGGCTCAATGATCAAAAGATAGTGTCGTAGCATTAAAGTAGTTTCTGGACGATTCCTGTCGACACCGGTCGAATTTGGAGACGAGACTGATATCGTTGAATAGATTATCTTCTTAGCTTTTCATCCATATCTAAAATGTACAAAAACGGATTCTGTATGCGACCTAAGCGTTCGTTTTAGTGCGGGCTGCTCCTGGAACGCGGGGGCAACTCGACTCTAGGTTGAATTGAATCTCTTTCAGCACGTGCCTCGCGTGTCTCGCTGGTCTTGAGCATTTTCAAGGTCTTCTTCATGCTTCCTTTGATACTTTTCAATGTTCTTAATTATGATAAAATTACTAGAGAGCAATCTATTATTAAAGAAAGAAAGACATGTCTTTAGGAAGAAGTTCACCTCTAAAATTGATTATTGTGCATGAACTATAGTAGATAGATGAGCATTGTGTGTATCTAATGAAAGAATATCCTCATCAATGAGGTGCTTCGGCTTTGACAGACTGATGGCGGACGTCCGATTTTTCCTGAACCATGGCGAGGGATTTGACCAATTGATGAGTTTCCATGGAGCTCCAGTGAGAGATGAAGGTCATACCCTGCTTAACAGAGGGGAGCTCACCGGCGACCTGCAAATTTCATTGGAGGCGACGGCGTCTCTGAAAAATCCGGGGTCGGAAAAACTTTCAACTTGGTGCGGCTTCCATGGAAACAAATGATGAGGTCTCAAGGAATTAGCCGTGCTCAAAAATGCTTTTGGCAGGGCATCTTTGTCAGCGTTAGGGGGCTGCGGCGACCTGCACGGGCAAGCTTTGAGGTGGCAGCAATGGCGGACGGTGAGAGAGCGAGTGAGAGGGGAAAAAATTAACTGGCGGCAGAAACAAAGAGCGCTGAACTCGGCTGGCGTCCTTATCATCGCGCGAGAGCGGAGGCTGCAAAGCAGTAAGCAGCGGCCAGGCAGGCAGGCAGCTAGCTGCGTGGCTCCCGCACACGAGCAGCAGCTTCGTGAGCTGGCTGCTTGGAAGGAGAAAGGCGGTGTGTGTATGACAGATGGGGCCTAGCGGATTTAACCTTTTCTCTGATTTTTTCCGGCAATTCAATCATCTGTACTATTTTGGCTGCAAAACAAATATCTCCCGAGCTCAAAATCTTCTGAAACTTCGAAGAAGTGTTTAACTCTTTATAATGAACAATTTTTCTTTTCCGACCATGTTCAAATTCAGAACCAATAAATTTTTATAAAGTCAGGAAGATAATTGAACATTTGAAACTAAACATTTATTTGGGCCTCTAAATTTTTAAATAAAACTTTATAAAAAATTTCTAAATTCAAATCTTGGTAACGTCTTTCAAATGAAAATTTGATTTAATACATTTTCTTTGAAAAGTGTTCAACCTTCATTTTCAAACTTGAATTTAAACTCAAAATTTCAAATTTTAACTTGCACCCATTTCTTTCCTTTTTGAGCTCAGGTTCCAAATTTATAGATTATTCCACTTGACTTGATTCTGTTGATTCCAAAAACTGTGGAATGTCACATGGGCCAGAGTCTCCAGACCCAGATACTACGGTAGAGGGCTGAACACTCCGATCAGGTAAAAATTCGGCTCTAGAAGGGGTCTTATTGGAGTCTGGTCAATTACTGGACACTTCGGTGATCTAAAATTCGCTTCCAGAGAGGGGTCTGTCAGAGTCTCCGATAATGCGCCGGAATCTCTGGCACTGTTGCAGCTATTTTTGTTAAGGACATAATTTTCTCATCTAGTCTCCAATTTAGGTGATCCATATATCTGTTTTGATCATCTCGAAGAGGCTACATCTTGAAACTTTTAAATTTTGAATTTGGCTTCATCTTCGTATCTTTTCAAGCACTTCTTTCTTTCTTCAGTAGAATCTAGCCAAACTATTCGAAAATATCTCCTACGTCCTGAAAAATATGTTGAAAAACAATTCTTGCGAAATAATCATCATTGGACAGAACTTAGATATTTTCAACCATGTTTGGTCTGTCAACCCGGAACTTTCGATCTTCTTAGCATGGAATTTTTGGGTGCCAACAACTACTCCACCGCGCCCTCCAGAAATCATGAAAACTGAAGGCCACGGGGGTATGTATGTAATTCTATCATCATTCCTCACTTGATTTAAAGTCATCCTCGACTCATCTTCAGATTCATAACCAACCACCCCACTCTGCCCTCTAGAAATCTTGAATGGTGGAGGCCACGAGGGTATTTTGATGCAGTCATGCAGATAGCAAAGACATATAAAATCTCATAAGCATGTTGCACACATGTGGCACTCGTTGCATGGTGAAGATAAATGGTTCACTGTGAAAAGATTTAAGCTAAGTACATGTTCTTTTTAGTATAACTCAACCTTAGTGCATTGCATCAATATGTGGCCTCAAAACAAGGCACTTTTTTTTATTGAAAATATAAGTTTTTTATATGTTACAAGTTTTACCAAATAAAAGTGGTATAGCTTAATTGACACAAGGATGTACACTAAAAAGCAACATTGCTAGACAAGCATTCAAATGTAACACATCAAGTATCAGTAATTATTCGAACGCTGGACCACATTTAGTGGTACAGCAAACCACATGGCAGTGAACACTGATATATTTTGTGGATGAAATCTGCTCGATGGATAAATTCTTCAAGGTATGGAGTTCTCATCAGCCGACATCATTAAGATTTTTGGATCGCATTGGTACTTGTACCTCCTAGCCCAGTAGAGATAGTTCAACAAGCCCAACGAAGCAGCAGGGGTGACAACCCAGTAGAATAGATCAGATTGCTGCTATCGAGGCTTTCCCCCTCTAGCCACCCCCATCCTCTTCCGTGACGGGTGACCTCGTTCACCAGGCTCACGAGCAGCATGCCCAGCATGGAGCCGATTCCGTAATGGCACCAGAAGAGGGCTACCCCTACGGACTACATGGTACCGGGCACCTCACTGTTGAAGAACTCAAGCAGCCCAACAAAGGATGTCGTGTCCGCGACACCTATTAGGAAGTACTGAGGTGCAAGCCAGAAGAGGGACATCTGTCCTCCCGCAGCAACTATGTCTTTCCCCTTCCTTTCGACAATGGCCACGATGGCTGGGGCCACGGATATGGCCAGGAAGCCTATGCCAACGCGCTGCAGGTGGGTGATGCCACCAAGATACCTTGTGCGCCTCCGCAGCAGTGGCACAAGGATGCAGTGGTAGGCCAGGAGCATCAGCTTCTCGAACGTGGAGGACGAAGCTCATCGCCAGGTAGATGTGCAACCTTCCTAGCCACGTGTCTGTCGTCATGCCCTGCTGAATCGTGAAAGAAATTAGCAGGGGAGCTGCTACATGGGCAAATGGGCCATCATGGCGCTGAAGAAGATAGGAAGCATGTGGAGCACGATCTTCGTCTCCGCGACCTTCGCCACGCTACAGACTGACCAAGCTCCCTGCCTCCTAGTGTCAATACAGGCTTTGTCAAGGAATCTGGTAAGATGCGTATAGGAAGATTTGTTTTTAAATTGGGAAAAATATGATCAAATTGTCTTTTATCATTCAAAACAGGATCACAAGCAATTATCTTATATTTTAAAACTGTAGGGAGTAATAACGCAAGGGAAAACTTACTTTAAACTCTTCGAGTAGCAACTCCAATAAACGGCACGTTTAATTCAGAGTCTACTCTTGAGCTATTTTGACGTGCTTCGTCCGCCTCTTGTGGCCGCACAAGATTTCGGTTCTTAAAGGCAACAACAAAAACCTACGGAGAAACCAATAATATCAACGATCAAGCTGATGTTAATTCAAAAGGCAAAGGCAGCCATTTCACACAAGAGGTTCTAACCTGAAGGATATGGGTAAGAGCACTGCCTTGAGGTACACGGTTGTGGTAAAAAAGGAGCCCAGCAGTGGCGACAAGCAATCCTACAAGCATCAAGAGGGCACTCACGCCAAAGCCGACGACCCATCCTTTGGTGTTCTCAATCAACACTATGAGGATGAGACCCACGATAGACCCAATCGAGAGGTAGAAGGTGAACCAGTTGAAGAAGCTTGATTGCTGACGAGCTTTCGAGGGGATCTTCCCATCAAACTGGTCGGTGCCAAGGCCAGGTATGCAGGCACGCGTGACACCCTCTCCAAGCGCTATGGCGTACATGGCTATGAACAGCAGGCTAGATCTCCAGCCATGGACCTCTGTGCAGCTGCTTGGCTCTGCTGCAGGGTTACAGCTCGGCGGGTGGAGTGAAGGAAGGTAGACTGGCAGAGCGAGCAATTCGGAACCCTTCAGATATGTGTCGTCAATTGGAAAAGGGCAAAATTAAATTTGGCCTGATTGCTGAAAAGAATATAGGATCAGGCGTAGGTACGGAGTACTAGTTCACAAATTACCAAAATCACTAGCAGAACCGAAAGCACCATCGTCCTCGAGCATGCAACGAGGGATTTGAAAGGAAAGCTCCCAATAAAGCGAATTCACACATGGTGCCCATAAAGTTGGTCACTGTAGGTGAAGCGTTGGATACTCCCATATGCATTACTCCGCGCAGAAAGGTAACCATGTTTTGCAGGTTTGGCACGTGGCCGAAGAATTTTACCACCACGAGAACTGTAAGAGAAAAGAAAACAAAGCAATATGTATGCATTATTATTTTCAGTATATTGAATAATATTATGAACAATATCAAAAACCTCAAAGAATTAAAGCCACTAAACAGAACAAATTATTTCCCTCAGAAGGTTCAAGGTTATTAGTCTTATAGTAGAGAAAGCATGCAGCGCGCATTCCACCAAGAGCCTTTCTGTTGATCGGCCTTCCCCACCAGTCCACGAAACCTTCAGTCGCTATGGCATCCTGAGCTGTAAGGCACTGATCCATGTGCCCAGTGCAGGCCTTGTTCCGTCTAGCTATTCTTACAGTTGACTAGCTCGACATAGATCAAAGCACAGTATTTACAGAATACAATGGGACTCATAATTTAAGTAAGAAATTAATTTCCCCTATGTACGAAAGGATGATAAATTAATCATGTGACTCAGCTGCAATTATCCTTAATTTGCTAACTTATCATCTTCGTACAACTGATATTTTTTGGTTGATTTGACCAAACAATTAACAATTGCATCTGACAACTATAATTTTGGACCTCCCCTGCTTTCACTATCAATCTGTCTCGCTCATCTGGGAAAGAAGAGCTAGCTGATAGGCGAGCCGGGTTTAATAAGTTCTTTAACCAAGATAGGCATAAGAAAATCTACACTTGTGATCGTGCAGGCCGGTTACTTGCTCCCTTGGTCCTAAAATCTTAGAGGTTGTGAATGGAAATAAATAAGGATGAAAAAGGAGTTTGCACAGGAAATGAGGAGTACATTATTTTGTTTGAAATTTTTATCACAAATTAGTTCAAATTTAAATTGTATTGAACAGCGGAGTAGAAGATAAGAGAGATAGAGATAGAATTATATTGAAAGGCGAGAATGGCATTCGTTTTGACACCCACTTAATCCTAAAAATCACATGTTGGGATGGAGGATGTATTTACATGCCTTTGTGAATGTGAGGACATGTCAATTATTTACAACCTCCCCTACCCCTTTAGAAAGTCTAAGCATTGCATGTAAGAGAAAACTGCATAAATACTTAATTTCTATTTTGTGTGTCCCCAGGTGTCTTAAAAAATGTTGTTCTAGCACTACTACAAAACGAGCATACAGTGTCACTCAAAAAATTATAACAATGTCGGTCCAACCTAACCGACACTAACAAACTGTGATAGCCACCCAACGTTACGACCTAACATTGTTGCCAAAGTAACAGTGTCGTACGCCAGTGACACCATTGATAAGGACATCACTCCTTTAGATACACACAAGACTCCTCAAATTAGTATTGATGAAACTCAAGCACAACAGTTGAGATTAGAGGTGAGTACGTTCGTAAACACATGTCTTTCTTTCTTTGAGAATAGATTATCACTTAATGACTTTACCATAATTAGGGATGTGTACGTGGTTCTCGATCTTCCGTCAGGTCGTGGTAACTCTTGATTTGGTGGACATGGGACACACAATCGATCTGACCTCAAATCAACACGATTCGAACCCCGCAATCGCAGTACCACTTCTCCTCTGGTTATCAACCGTGCATACACGATTGACCTCGCCAAGAAGGCTAATCCCAGTCTGCGAATTGAAGAACACAAATAAGAACAAGAAAGAACGCAACTCAATTGCGAAATCTGAATGAAATCACGAGGTTGAAAAACCAACAAACTGTCAAATGATGAAACTATTTATAACAGATGAAAACTAATCAAAACAAAACCCTAATGATGGTGGCTACTGTTTATATAGAGTTTAAGGTGATCTTAGTGGCAAACCCTAACACTAATGGACTTTAAAAAGATACATGACCCAAAGACCAAAAGATAGTGTCGCAGCACTTAGGGTAGTTTCTGGACGTCATCTTGTTTCGACGATTCCCGTTGGTTCCTGTCAAATTTGGAGATGAGACCGAAGCCGTTAGAAATGTTATCTTCTTAGCTTTCTAACCATATCTAGAACGTCTAAAATGAATCCCCTATGCGACTCTGCGTCCATTTTAGTGTGGACTGCTCCTGGAACCACGGGGCAACTCAACGCCAAGTTGGATTGACTCTCCTTAGAAGTCAAACGTGTCTTGCTAGTCTTGAACATCTCCAATTCCTCCTCCATGCTTCCGTTGATCCTCTCTAATGTTCCTACTCATAGTAAAATCATTAGGTAGCCATCTATTCTCAACGGAAGGAAAATATATGTTTGAGGATGAGCCCACCTCTAAATTCAATTGTTGTGCACGAGTAATTGTTGGTGGAGGAGCATTGTGTGTATTCAATGAAGGGATATCCTCATCATCCTCCCCCTCTTGAATCAAAGTTGTCCTTGACTCAAGCTCATGTTCTTCTCAGATGTGGCCCCATAGTGTTGAGGGCGTGGGCCAATTCATATTCGTTCTGTGAATCAAGTTAATCTAGTGCTCAATCCCTCGAATGGGTGGCAGTCCTAGAGGTGTCTCGGGTGAAAAATTATCATGACACTCCTGCAAAAGGTTAGGAACAGGAGCATCCAAAGAAGAAGCATGATTCTCAAGTGAAAACAATGCATCATTGCATGTCAAAGTTTAACATGAAGCAGTTTCATCATAAATTTCAGCAAGATCAAATTTCATTGCAAGCATTACAGGACTTTTTGAATTTATTGCTTGCTGATTTTCAGATGTAGGAGGATGTTCTTTCTTTTCCTTAGCAACTCTATCCCTATCAGCTTGTACAATTTCAGCAGGGGTCAAAGGTAGTAAATTAATTTTATTTTCTTTATGCATGAAAGTATATTTATTACTTTTACCATAATAGATAGCATTATTATCATATTCCCATGGACAACCTAATAACAATGAACAAGCTTGCATAGGTACAACATCACAATCCATAGAATCAACATAGATGTTAATAGAGAAAGGGACTCGACAAGTTCTCGTTACCTTTGCCTTACCCGAGTTGTTCAACCATTGGATATGGCATGGATGTGGATATGACCATGTAAGTCAAGCTTAGTGACCAAATCAATACTCACTAAGTTGTTGCAGCTCCCACCATCAATGATCACACGTGCACGCTGGTTCTTAATCATAAAGTAAATCTGAAACAGATTATGGCATTGAATCTTATCAGGGTGTACCTGTGCGAAGAGCGCTTGATGGACAATGATGGTCCTATAAGCCAAAGAGTCATCATCACCAAATACTTGGCTAGTATCATCGTCAAGAATTTTATCATCAGATTCTTTGTCTTCAACATCTGAAGTACTTATGTATCCTCAATCTTCAGTAACAATGTATGTCCACTGACTTGGGCAATTTCATTGCATATGTCCCATGCCATGACATTTATGGCACTTGATGTTGGAGGAATGTCCTATTGAGGTACTGGAGGACGTACTCTTGTTGAGTACCTGCAAAAAAGGCTTACCCGAATCCAAAAATTGCATTGAAGGGGCTGGCTTTGGTGTCGTACGTGTGGTCGAAGAAGGAATTATCGTCCCTGCAATTCTTTTTCTGCAAGCACAACAAGGTGGAACAACTGCTCGACAAAATCATAATTTTATAATCAATTATGTCCTGAATTTCACGATGCAGCCTAGCATAAAAATGATAGATAGTATCCTCAAAGTCCTCTTTTATCCCACAGCGCATCATACTCTTTTGCAACTCAGTAAAATATTCTTGCACAGATTTATCATGTTGTTCTAAGCGTTGCAATTTTTTACGTAAATCTCTTTAATAGGAAGGACAGACAAAACGGTTACGCAAAGCATCTTTCAATTTATCTCAACTATCAGGTTGCAAGTGTGCTTTGCAAAGATCGGTCCACCATAGTAAAGCAAAATCTCAAAACTCGCTAGTAGTTTGTCTAACTCTATGTTGTTCACGAACTAAGTGAGATATAAATTTTTGCTCTATAACCATCTCCCAATCAAGATAAGCTTTAGCATAAAGATTACCAAAAAAGGGTGGGATAGTAAACTTAATCTTAGCGAAAGGTTCGTAAGGAGCGCGATGTTTATTACCTCTCATACCTTGGCGGTTCCGACATTGACGATCATGAAATCTGTTTTGTTGTTCTCATCATTAACTTCGTCCTCTTCCTATCTCTGTTGTGGTCGACGTCTCTCAAAGGTTGTCATACGAGTTGAGAGATGCTTTAATTCCTTGTTCATTGTCCAAAAGTGCATATCTATGGTATTGAATTGCTTGATCATCCTCTGATCAAACTTAGCAAAAGTGTCAGCAAGTTGATTTTGACTGACAATATAAGCAAAGTCGTTTGAGGAGTTGATAGCATCAGAAGATTCACTCTTATCACTTGCAGACTTTGGTATGGCAGGGGCTGATCCCGATCTTTCGATGAGAGGAGGATAACTTCGATTTGGGGTGGATTCGACGTTGGCTGTCCGACTACAACAACCAACAAGGTTGCTGCGCCTTAGCAACAGGTACACCGGCTCCGATTTGTTGTTGTTCTTGCTGTGCCAAGAACAACCCTGAACCTGCGAGCAATCGAGAACAAGCAAAAACAAGATGAACAGGTAGACAACTCACAGATCTGGATATAATCACGAAATTGGGGTTCTGAATCAAGCAAATCGGGTGGTCTCGTCGACACACGCGTT
>BCLG01000029.1:93867-128268 GCA_001602295.1 Zoysia matrella | reverse complement strand
ATGATATTTTCTAAACCTGAATTTCCTTTGTTAACTTGAATTCATTTTTATATTACAAGCAACTATGATCATAGAGGTATGTTTTTGGTGCATAGAGTTTATATTTGCTCAAATTTGAAATCCTCTAGCATGAAGAAAATAAATGACAAACTTGATAATGGAAATACAAAATATCATGCCATGCCATGTCATGTATATCTAGTTTTTCTAAGACAACACACTTTATAGCTTCTCATAAGAATGATAATGATGCTGATCATGCAGATTATTTTAAAAATATATTTTGGTAAAAAGTTTATCTTGCTTATTTTTATGATAAAAATACTCCATGTGATGCTTTAGTGTGCAAAGATGCCTTATTTGCATGTCGTGATCCTTCAAGCTATTTGTACGCTCCTGTTACTAACTATTTGCAGAAGTATCATGATACCTAAGAAACCAAGTTGAGGAAGGCTTTCCATCAAGAAGAGGAGAATGATGAGATTATAATGATCTTTTAGCCTCCAAATGATTGCATTCAAATATCCGCGTGGCCTCCACCTTTTCATGCAGGTTGCAGAGCATGATGAAGTCGAGGTCCCGACAATGAACTTGAATCAATGAAGACTTCAAAACTAGAAGGGGAGGATGATGTGGACATCACTCCTTTAGATACACACAAAACTCCTCAAATTTTTATGAGACTCACGCACGACAGTTGAGATTAGAGGTGAGCTCATTGCTAAACACATGTCTTGCTTTCTTTGAGAATAGATTGCTACGTAATGACTTTATCGTAATTAGGAACATTGGAGATGGTAAGAGAAGTATGAAGAAAGACATGGAGATGCTCAAAATCAGCAAGGCATGTTCAACCTCGGAGGAGATCCAATCCAACTCAGGGTCGAGTCTGAGTCGGACTCCAAGAGCAGCCTGCACTAAAATGGGTGCCCCAGTCGCATACGAGCTCTGTTTTAGACGTTATAGATAAGGATGGAAAGCTAAGAGGATAAGCTTTCCAATGGCACTAGTCTCATCGCCAAATTCCACTAGCGATAGTAGGAATTGTTAAAACAGGTTGACATCCAAAAACTGTCTTAGTGCTGTGATACTATCTTTTGGCCTTTGGCCCGTGTATCTTTCTTATGCCCATTAGTATTTGGGTTTGCCCCCTAAGGACACCCTAACCTATCTATAAACAGTAGCCATATCATTAAGGATAGGGTTTTGATTAGTTTTCATTTGTTATCAAACAGTTTTGCCATTTGATGGTTTGTTCGTTTTCCTACTTCGTGATTTAATTCAGATTTTGCAATTGAGCGCGTTCTTCCTTATTCTTGTTTGTGTTCTTCAAATCGCAGGCTAGGATTAGCCTTGTGAGGTCAATCATATGTGCACGGTTGATAACCAAAGAAGAAGTGGTGCTGCGATTGCGGGGTTCGAATCGTGTTGATTTGAGGCCAGATCGATCGTGTATCACTTCTCCACTAAATCAAGAGTTACCACAACCTGACGGAAGACCTGGAACCACGTACATATCAATCATCCTACAAAATAACACTAATTGCTAGCATTTCTCAATAGTGTCAGTCCTGGATGATGTCACTAACAACCGATACTCCAGAAAACACGACTCTAGTGTTGGTCTTTCTTTAAGTCATCCACAGCTGACACCAGAAAGAAACACAATAGTATCAGACAAACGTGATCTAACAAATACCAATACTGATAATGAACATATCAGTGTCAGTTGTGTTGGCATCAAGCATAACCAAAACCAGCAATGTTGTAGTATCGGTTTATGGTGCCCTAGGTCACACGACACTGCTATAGAATGTATTGTGTCGGTTATGATGATCTCAATATGTCCGACACTGATAGTTCATGTATAAATATTCATCCCCTTCCTCCCGTCGGGGCACTATGTTGGATTGTGTTTCGAACAGTGTGTCCATCGACGACCGAGAAATTTGGAATACAAGGGGGAAGGTTTTGATTCTGTTTTTAATCAAAGGCCACGTCATCTTTGGAAGTTTTATGGTCTTATAATGTGGTTTTACTGTAGGTTTAGGGCGGGATCTCGTTTTCATGTTTTTAAAGTAAACATGATCTCATTTTCTTGTTTTGAAGTAAACCTAGCATTCAACAGGAGAATATTACCATAGATTTAGGGCAGGATTTTGTAGATCCCAACTAATTTTGTTCACATCTTTGTTTTATATTGATTTGTTTAAGAGCATTACTACATAGTTAGATCTCGTTTACATATATAATAAGACCTACAATATGGTGGGGTGGGGGCAGGGGAGAGAGTAAAAATTAATTGTATATCTAGTTTTATATCCTCCATATTATAATTTTTCTCTCTTTATTTCTTTTTTTATTAGTGATTAGTGAAGATGAAGGACAGATCTTGGATGTACAATGGCGCTGGTGGAAAACCATTTCTATATTTCAAAAATGTCACAACATTTGTTGAAGCCGCTAAATAGAGATGTATAATGTTTGACATGCACGAAACAATCTGTGTGCACTTGTTGGAAAATGGTTTCATTGAGAACTACTCAATACGGACCAAACATGGAGAGACACAAGCGAATACACTAAGTAGTGGAGAACAAGAAGTTGGGATTGGATATGTCACACCCGGTTTTAAGGCCAAAACCAAGTGATCTTTTATGTGTGGCGAGAAATCAAGTTTCACATATAAAGTGACTTTATTAATGGTAAACTGAACAATTTCTCGGATAAACTAAAATTAACCTATTACAAAAATGACTAAGAGTCTTAGAAAATATTACAAACCAAAGCAGCGAAAAATAAAATAAAATGTCTTGAGCTCCACAGGCAGTTGACCGAAGAAGTAGCTTGCCTAGTCTTCAGCTCCAAGGTCGGACTTCTCCTTCTTCTGAGCAGCATTTTTATAAAGGCAAGGTTGAGTACGGGATGTACTCAGCAAGTGTGAAAAAGTATGACATGTGGCAATAAACAAGGTAAAGGCAACATAGGGTTCTTTAGCATAAAAGCACACAATAGAGACACACTCCCTATTAAGCACCTATTTACTAAGTGAAAGATATCGCATCTATATACCAACATGCCTACAGCTTACCCAGCTGTAGCGCCAACATAATAATCAATCAGTCTCCCACTGTGATACACAAGGCCAAACCATTACCAATCCCGCTAATCATGTGAGAGTCCATGCAATGTTCATGACCGTGAGCACAGCTGTCATGACATTTTTAACTCTACAGAGGTTGTACACAATTTCCCATGAGAAGTGATTCTGTCCCCTGTTTCCAGGTGGACTAAAGAATCTCTATTATGCCTGTGCCAACTGTGCACTCGCACACTTTCTTTGGTGTGAGGGCCAAGAAATCACTTCAAGGCTTTTCCATGGCTTCCTCCGGCTTGTACGTGCCCACTGAGGTTTCACCTAATAAGGCACTAACCGTAACCTTGGAAAGGCCCCTCTTGTTTCAGATGGTTCTCGAAAGTAACCCTTCCTTCCCCACACATCTCTCTCCAAGCAGATCTAGGCGTAACTCGCTTTCTACGCTCCACCGGTTGGCACGCACAGAACTGGTCTGCACTATTTACTACGCCAGGCCGCGCCCATTCTTGGCTCGTGATTGTACTATTGCACATAGGTGGTCGCTTCACGAACCGGTGCTTATATTTGGGAAGATAACATACCAAGAGACAGCGCTGGTCAACCCGCACATAGCCCTACACCAACCATATCCCTCAAATCACTAATCTTCAAGTTACTATTAAATAACCCATTAATCCTCATGAAGCAAGCATGATAATAAATTCATTTCATATCACCCATCTCGATGATAGCAAACTAAGCATGTAATCTACCGAACAAAAGGTAAACCAGGGCAACAAGGCATAAGAAGGAAAACTAGGGTAATTCCTAATAACTGGTGCGCATTCAATTTGACACAAGCATGCAATCTACAAGATAGAGGTTTTGTAAAGTAGGCATAAAATGGTCAAGGATGCTTGCGTTGCTACTCCTGAGAATAGTATTTAACTGCTTCAAAGTACTGCTGCTGGAAATCCTCGTATTGCAGGTCCGAGACGAAGTCACCTAACATACGAGAGCACGAACAATCAATCAGATGCAACAAAATAGATCAAAATAAGTATGATTATATCATGAATGCATAGGTTCTTTCGATACGATTGTTTCGATGTATTATTCACTGTAATCAGAGTTATGGTTCAAAAGTTATGGCATTTTATAAGGTTTAGGGGCTAAGCTATAATTAATAATTAAGTTCTGTGGACCTATCTGTAATTTACAAAATTTATTAAGGTCTAAAAAGTAATTACAGAAAGTTCAGGGGCTAAAGTGTAGTTTTGTCATTTCGCAAAATGAAAAATAAGTATAGGGGTTTTTGGGTAAAATTGTCATAATTAATTATTATTAATTTAATTAGGAAATAATTATTACTATTAATTAATTTATTATTTTATTTGGTAATTAACAGATTAATTTGAAGTTAATTAACTTAATTTCGTAATTTATTTAATTAATCCGCTCTGCTGACATCAGCGTGGCATCATGCTGATGCAGTAAATATGTGATTTATTTTTATTTATAATCGGGAATTAATCTAGGCCATTGATTTCAAAATGGATTGATGGGATTATTCGGGCGACGTGGCTCAATCTGGTGCATGAGATTCGGATCTGATGGGAGAGCTTATTTCGGTGATGTGGCAACACCTATGCCCTCCGATTTGGATCGAATGTATGAAGTTCAGTAGATCTAAAAGGGGCTCGATTTAATCTGGGTCGTTCGTGAGGGATCCGATTGCTGGGGACACATGCGCCTGGGCGGGGCTGCGGCGCCATGGCTACCAACGTCGGCGAGCATTCTCGAGCTCGTCGGGGCACAGTTCTTGACGGATGTGGGCATCAAATGATGAGGAGGGGGAGGGGATTGCTCACCAAGGGTTGGACGGGGTCGAGGATGGCCGGAATTGGGGTCGCGACGGCGAGGTGGTGGCTCGAGACTTCAACGACCTCGTGGGGCTTCTCCGGGCAGCTGCGCTCGACGAGAACCAGTGGGGCGCAGGCGATGAGGCTTGGGGAACCTCGAGACAAGGTTCTTGGTGGCACGAGCGGCTTCGGGTGGTGGCGCATCGACGAGTAATGAGGACATTACTAGCATCCACTCTTCTCCACTTTCTAATGAAACTACAGCTGATATAGTGGGCCCAATTACAAGGAGTAGAGCCAAACAATTGGAGAAAGAAATCCATTCTCATGTGAACGCTAACCTTGTGGTTAATAATCAGATTAATTTAAATGAACCTGTTCTGTTGAGTATTTGTTTTAATGTTCTTAGGAATGATGGTGTGCATGAACGGACATGGGATGATGATGGATTCTGTCCACCAAATATCAACAAGGAACCTGAACGTGCAAGAGAGAAGAACATTCAGCTACCATAAATAACAACCGTTGGAGAGCAAGAAAATAATTCGAAAGTGAGGAATGCATGCGGCCAGCCACCAGGATGCTATTCACACAGGTTTCCACTTGCATGCAGAAGAATGCAAACCATCCATGCATCCCACTAGGTCTGGCTACTAATAAAAGTAATGTTACAACTTCCCACTACATGTTCTCATTTATTTTCTTCCAAAACTGAAACTCCACTAGTATTATATAGCCGTGTAATGGGTGACTTCAGGGGACACTTCGAATTTGCAATTCAGGAATACAACTCTTGAGTTCTTGATCCATCGTGAGTCTTGAGAGGCTTGCAAAACTTGTTCTTTCGATTCCTGAGGGACTTGTAGAACGCCGAACTGTGGTTCACCCAGTTTGTGCCTTCACGTCTATACGGCGTGATTGCGTGGGCTGTTTCGTCGGTACGTGGGAGGGTGATTGTCTCGGTAGTTCGTCGCGCAGCAGACTCGCGGTGCATTGCCTCTTCACCAGACCACGCAACGACAAGTTATTAAGATCGCTGATCCTTCGAGAAGATCGGGCCACAACAACTTGCCACATGTGCTGCATAGGCGTGTGTACATCAACGAGGCTAGTGCAGCGAGGTTTGGATGAGAGTGAGGGACCGGGGAGGCGAGGTTTTACAGGGGGATAGGTCGCGATCGAGTCGAGGGTGGCGTTGACGCGATCCTGGCGGGCTCAGAGTTTGGTAGGCGGTGCTCGCAGAGGAAACGACGTGGAGATTTGGGGCTTCTGGAAGATTGGCCGGGGGTTGGGGATGACGCGCGAGACCCGCGTGTCGGTGAGAGGAGAGGTTGGGGTGCGGCTTGGCCTGGGTGGGCTGGCAGGGAGAAGCGGGCTGCGACGAGTGGAGAGAGGAAAAAAGCTGAGGGAGTGTTTCTCATTTTCTTTTATTTGTTCCTTTGTTTTCTTTAATTCTTTGTTTCCTTTAATCTTGCATAATTATTTTTTAGAGCAATAATTATACGCCATGCAATGAAATGCATGACATGAATGCAATCCTAGCAATTTATTTGAAAAATAAATTTTATTCTACTCTAAATTGTGAAATGTATTTAAGAAATTCAAAATTTTAATATTTGGAGAATGTTGAAATTTTAGGCTGTTACAAACCTACCCCCCTTAAAATGAATCCCGCCCTCGAGATTTGAAAGAATTTGGAAATAGATCGGGATATTCTACTCTAAGCTCATCTTCATGCTCCCAAGTGGCTTCATCCTTAGAATGGTGACTCTACTGTACTTTGCACATCTTGATGACCTTACTTCGAGTCACTCGCTCTGCAGATCCAAGATTTTGATCGGGCTTTCCGAATATGACAGATCACCACCTAGATCTAATTCCTCAATCGAAAGCTGCTCTTCTGGTACTCTTAAGCACTTCTGCAGTTCTGACACATGGAACACGTCATGCACATCTGATAATTGTGGTGGTAACTCTACTTGATATGGAACTAGTCCTTTCTTGTCCAGAACATTAAATGGTCCAATGTACCTTGGCGCTAACTTTCCTTTAACCTTGAATCTGCGAAGGCCTCTTATTGGGGAAACCTTGAGATACACAAAGTCTCCAACCTCGAAAACTAGATCTCTCCTTCTATTGTCCGCATAACACTTCTGCCTTGATTGAGCAACTTTCAAAGTCTCTCGTATGAGTTGCACCTATTTCTCTGCTTCCTTTAATATCTCTGGTCTGAACACTTGACTTTCTTCTGTCTCATTCCAAAATAACGGTGTTCTACACTGTCGTTCATAGAGTGCTTCAAACGGTGACATCTGTAGACTGACTTGATAGCTATTGTTGTATGAGAACTCTGCATATGGAAGACTCTTGTCTCAACTCTTGCCATACTTTAGAGCACAGGCACGTAACATATCCTCTAATATCTGATTGGTCCTTTCAATCTGTCAATTTGTTCGTGGATGATAGACCGAGCTGAAATTTAACTTAGTATCTATGGACTCATGCAGCTTCTCCCAAAACTTCGAGGTGAACTAGTACCTGTATTGGATACTATCTTTTTTGGTACTCCATGCAAGCAAACAATCCTTGCCATATATAACTCTGCTAACTTTGCCTAGTGTAGGTCGTCTTAACTGGAATAAAGTGAGCAACCTTAGTCAATCGATCCACAATGACCCATATAGAGTCATACCCGGCTTGACTGCGGGGCAAACCGACTATGAAAACCATTTCGATTTCTTCCCACTTCCACTCTGGAATCTTTAATGGCTGCAATAATCCAGCAGGCTTTTGATGTTTTGCCTTTACCCTCTAACAAGTATCACATAGTGCCACATATTCTGTAATATCTCTTTTCATACCATATGACCAATATCTAGTTTTCAGATCTTGGTAGATCTTAGTGCTACCCGGATGAATAGAATATGCTGAATCATGAGCCTCTCTTAGAATCAGTTCATGGATTGGCTTCTGATTAGGTACAAAAATTATCTTCCTAACCATAAAGTATTCATCCAGGCTGAGATCACTTGTCTTATTATCTTGAATGAGCGAGCTACTTGATCTCATTGATCTTCTCATCCTCTGGTTGACCTTTATGAATATCCTCTTCCAAGGTTGATTCAACCTCTATGGTAACTGTTTCTGCAGCATTGACCATTTCAAGATTGAGCTTCTCAAATTTCTTACTCAATTCTTGTGGTATCTCACTGGCTACTACCATATTACAGTGTCCCTTCTGACTTAATGCATCTGCAACCAATGAGCCTTTCCTGGGTGATAGTTGATTCCAACATCATAATACTTGATCAACTCTAACCATCGACATTGCCTCTGTGTGAAGATATACTTTAGACTCTTATGATCTGTGTATATTTCACACTGATGTCCATTGAGATAGTGCCTACATATCTTCAAAGCATGAACCACTGTCGCTAACTCCAAATCATGAGTAGGATAGTTCAACTCATGCTTCCTCAATTGGCATGAAGCATAGCACACAACTTGACCTTGACGTGAAGCATCACAATAGATATCAAACTTCTTAGTAATGTCTGACAGAATCAGCACTGGGGCTGAGGTCAATCTCTTTTTAAGCTCCTCAAAACTAGCTTGGCACTCCATCAACCATTCAAACTCCTTCCCTTTCTCTAGCAATCGTGTCATGGGCTCGTCTATTTTGGAGAAATCCTTTATGAACCGGTGATAGTATCCTGCCAATTCAAGAAAATACGAATCTCTGACACATTCTTTGGTGGCATCCAATTCACTACCTCTTTGACCTTACATGGATCAACTGCTACTCCTCCTGCGGATATGATACGCCCAAGGAAAGAGACTTGATACAACCAAAACTCACACTTGCTGAACTTCGCATATAACTTGTTCTCTCTGAACTTCTCAAGAACTAGTTTTAGGTGTTGATCATGTTCTGTTTCATTCATAGAGAATACCAAGATGTCGTCGATGAACACGACTATGAACTTGTCCAAGTACTCCATAAACACCTTATTCATCATAAACATGAAGTAAGCAGGGGCGTTGGTCAATCCAAATGACATGACTGTGTACTCATATAACCCATATTTGATCCAAAAAGCTGTCTTAGGTATATCCGACTCTCTGATCTTTAGTTGACGATAGCTTGACTCAGATCAATCTTTGAGAATACTGATGCACCCTTCATCTGATCGAACAAATCCTCAATCCTGGGTAACGAATACTTGTTCTTGATAGTATCCTCATTAAGGGATCTATAATTCACACACATCCTTTGAGTTTCATCTTTCTTCTTCACGAAGAGTACTGGTGCTCTCCATGGCGATGAGCTAGAGCGAATGAAACCCTTCTCTTGAAGCTCCATGATTTGCTTCTTAAGTTCTACTAGTTCATTAACAGGCCTACTAGTCCCAGGCACTAGGTCAATGAGAAATTCAATGTCACGGTCAGGTGGCATAACTGGTAATTCATCTAGAAACATATCTGGGTAGTCACGGACAACTCGTATTTCCTCAATTGTTTTCCCTTCCATCTTGTTGAGCACACAGGTTGGTACTGTTGTACTGGCTGCCACAAATTCAACCTTCATTCCATTGGTACCTGTTAACTGAACTGCCTTTCTCGCACACTGTATTATTCTGTCATACTTCTTTAACCGCTCCATTTCGAGAATTATATCTATCCCTCTAGATTCCAAAACAATGAGATTGGACAAGAATTCGACCCCCTCTTATGTTCAGACCTACGGCTAGGCATAAATATCTAGTTCTCAATTCTCCTCCAGGAGAACTTACTAGCATAGTATTTTTTATGATAACCATGGGAATTTTGTACTTTTCCTCAAAACTTATGCTATGAATGAATGCGATGCTCCAGAATCAAATAAAATAGTAGTAGGGTTAGAGTTTGCAAGGAACGTACCCATCACAACTTCTGGAGCTTGCTGAGCTTCTTCATTGGTCACATGGTTGACTTTGCCATAGATGTAGTTGGACTGGCCTTGTTTACTCCCCTGGTTGGGCTTCTGAGCTGATCCCATAGGTGGTGCGGTGGCTTTGTTAGAACAATTGTTAGCATAGTGTCCTAGCATATCACACTTGAAGAATGCTACTCGAGCTCCACTGACTGCATTAGCTCTAGGGACTGGCTTGTTAGTGTTCCACTAAGCTGGTGCTGTAGGATGAGGTACTGGCTGATTCCCAACACGAGACATCTATGGTGGGTTAGGACGTGCAGCCTGAAAGCTTGGCTTCTGTATATGCATCTAGAAGTTAAGGCATGGAGCTTGCATTGGTGGCTTCCCAGTATACGGAAGACGATACATTGGCCCTTGTGGTGGCATCATGCGAGGACGAACATTGGGATTGGAAGGCTGCCCATTGAATGACATCTTCCTCTTGCCTTCATGCTCAATCTTTGCCCGTTTGTTTTCAAGGACAAGTGCCTTGTCCACCAGCCTCTAGAAGTTCATATAGTTGTTACTCGTAAGCTGGTACTAGAGATCATGGTTCAACCCATCAAGAAACAGCTTTTGTTTCTTCTCATTGGTGTTCACCTCTTCTGGAGCATACCTCAAGAGCTGAGTAAACTTGTAGAGGTATTCGTTCACTGACATACCACCTTGCTTCAAGTTTTGGAACTCCTTCTTCAGTCTGATGGTCCCGGCTGGAACATAGTGGGAGCGGAAGTTGATCTTGAATTCGTTCCAGGTGATGCTTGCAGCGTTAGTATGAGCACCGCAGTAAGCATCCCACCAGCCTACGGCAGCTCCGGCCAACTGATGCGTTGCGTAGAGGACTTTCTCACGGTCGTTGCACTGTATTATGTCCAGTTTTTTCTTGATTGATTAAAGCCAATCATCAGCCTCCAAGGGATACTTGGATGGAGAGAAGGTGGGTGGCCTAGTACTCAGAAACTTGCCTAGCTTGTATTGACCATGACCTTGTGGTGTTGCACCTTGATTCTGTTGCATCTGAGTGAGAGTTCGCATCATGTTCTGCATTAACTGCGTCTACATAGCTATGATCTGTGCAAATGGTCCAACAATTCTATTGGCATTGATGCCGTTGTTATTGTTGTTGTTGCCACCTTGGTTATGTTCTAGGGGATCTAGTTGTTCTGATTGTTCTGGTTCTGGTTATTTTGGTTGTTCTGGTTGGAGGAACCTCCCTGACCAGCTGCAGTACACCTGGTGTAAACCATCTGATGTAGTGGAGAGGAGAGTTGAGATTGATGATCGAGATAGATGAAGAGAAAAAAGAATAAGGAATCCCAACTATATGCATCAAAGTGACAAGGTAAACAAGGATTTTTTCATACTAGGAAAGATGAGGCTATAAATAAGGTGTCGAAGCATTTCTAGCTCACACAACACGCCAACTAGCACACAAGCACACCACAACCTTACACAAGGCACACCACTAAAGAACTAACCGATTCTAATCGACTCTTAACACTTGGGTTCCCTATTACAACTTAAGATAAAAGACATCCTATTTCAAGCTTCTCCTGTCTAAGAGCTGCGGCGGCTGTGTACCCATGGGTAGAAACTTAGAAATAGTGACTGGTGGAGGACTAGGTGACGGTAAAGTGTTGGTCCAATGTTCTTCTCACACACCTTGTGCTTCATCAAGCCTTGCACTGAGAAATGCATTCTAGTCCAGGGTAGCATGATAGCGCTTGCATAAGTCTAGCATCAACTTATCACTTCCCTCTCGACCTGGCTCGGGGCTTGAGTCGTTCTTCATGAACCTTGGGAACCTCCTCGTGCTTGATTTCCTGCAAGGAAAATGGCGGAACTCCGAGTTTTGAAGATCGTCCTTGCGTTTGTGGCTCAGGCTCATAATTGCAGCCCATGCGGCATCAGCAACTGCTTCAGCTTCATCGATCCTGGGAACTAGGGTATGGTGAGAACTGAACTCTTGGTTGCCGTCATAGATTTTTAATTCCAGTGTTCACTCATCCCGTTCTGGCTTCAGAATGATTTGGTGAGTGAACACGAGCATGGCATCCAAGTCAATTTCATCTAGCAAAGCTCTTAGTTGCTCCGTGATGACTTCTCCGATCTCTCCATTGGAATTGAACTTTTGAGGCGTGCGGTGCCATGGTCTTCCATCTTCTTGATCTTTTGCGCCCTGGGTGACAGAGCCCTGATGTATTCTTTCTCTTGCGGTCCTTCTTTTGGTTCCGACTCTTCTAGTTCCATTGGCTCCTCCTCTGGTTCAGATTCTTCTGGTTCCACTGGCTCTCGAGATGTTGCTTGCCCTTGAGTTGCTTCTTGTACCAACTCCTTGCATACCGTGCGCACATCCTTGTCGTAAGGTTCTTCCTCGTCCGAGTCGCTAAGCACCCTGCTTCTATACCTCAGTTAGACTTGCGGTGTGGGGAAGTCTTCCCGTATGGTTGACAGTGGGGTTGATCTCCTGGAAAACCATCTGGCCAACGGTCCTCGTGGCCTTCCTCTGGGTCCAGTCTGCTTCTGTGCTATGTACTTTGTTCTGGCCATCTACACTTTTATAGGAGCATGTATTAGGAAAAATGTAAATAGACTTAAGATGCGGAGAAAATGAAATTTTACAAAACTTTTGGCACATAGTTTTGTAAATAAGATCCTAGCCATCTATTCTACTCTAGGCACACGTCCTACAGTCGACACGGCTCTGATACCACTTCTGTCACACCCGATTTTAAGGCCAAAACTATGTGACCCTTTATGTGTGCCCAGGAACCAAGTTTCACACATAAAGCGACTTTATTAATAGTAAACTAAAAAATGTCTTGGTTAAACTATAATTAACCTATTACAAAAATGACTAAAAGTCTTAGAAATTATTACAAACCAAAGCAGCAGAAAACAAAAGAAAATGTCTTGGGCTCCACAGGCAGTTGACCGAAGAAGTAGCTCGCCTAGTCTTCAACTCCAGGGTCTTCAATGTTCTCTCAAACTTCTCCTTCTACTGAGCAGCATTTTTATAAAGACAAGGTAGAATACGAGATGTACTCAGCAACTGTGAGAAAGTATGACATGTGACAATAAACAAAGTAAAGGCAACATAGGATTCTTTTGCATAAAAGCACACAATAGAGAAATACTCTCTATTAAGCACCTATTTACTAAGTGAAAGACATCGCACCTATAGACCAACTTGCCTATAGCTTAGCCAGCTGTAGCACTAAAATAATAACCAATCATAGTCTCCCACTATGATCCACCAAGCCAAACCATAACTAATCCCGCTAATCATGTGAAGGTCCATGCAATGCTCATGACCATGAGCACAGCTGTCATGACAGTTTTAACTCTGAAAAACTTGTACACAATTCTCCACGAGAAGTGATTCCGTCCCCTGTTTCTAGGTGGACTAAAGAATTTCAATTACGCCTGTGCCAACTGTGCACTCGCACACTTTCTTTGGTGTGAGGGCCAAGAAATCATTTCAAGGCTGGCTTCCTCCAGCTTGTACGTGTCCACTGAGGTTTCACCTAATAAGGCACTAACAGTAACCTTGGAAAGGCCCTCTCTTGTGCCAGATGGTTCTCAGGAGTAACTCTCCCTTCCCCACACAGCTCTCTCCAGGCAGATCCGCGCGTAACCCGCTTTTCCCCCTCCATCGATTAGCACGCACAGAACTGGTCTTCACCACTTACTACGCCAGGCCGCGCCCATTCTTGGCTCGCAGTTGTACGGTTGCACATGGGTGGTCGCTCCTTGAACCGGTCCTTAGATTTAGAAAGATAACAGACCAAGGGACAGTGCCGGTAACCCCGCACACCTACACCAACCATATCCCCAAATCACTAATATCCAAGTTGCTATTAAATAACCCATTGATCCTCGTGAGGCAAGTATAATAATAAATTCATTTAATATCACCCATCCCGACGATAGCGAGCTAAGCATGTAATCTACCCAACAAAAGGTAAACTAGGGTGACAAGGCATAATAAGGAAAACTAGGTGAATTCCTAATAGTATGTGCGCATTCAATTTGACAGAAGCATGCAAACTACAAGATAGAGGTTTTGTAAAGTAGGAACAAAATGGTCAAGCACACTTGCCTTGCTACTCTTGGGAATAGTATTCAACTGCTTCAAACTACTGCTGTTGGAAATCCTCGTATTGCGGGTTCGGGACGAAGTCGCCTAATGCATGAGAGCACGAACAATCAATCGAATGCAACAAAACAGATCAATATCCGTATGATTATGTCATGAATGCATAGATTATTTCGATACAATCGTTATGGCATTTATAAGGTTTAGGGCTAATCTGTAATTAATAATTAAGTTTTGAGGACCTATCTGTAATTTACAAAATTTATTTAGGACTAAAAAGTAATTACAGAAAGTTCAGGGGCTAAACTTTAATTTTGTCATTCGGCAGGGACTAATTTATAATTAAAAATAAGTATAGCGATTTTTCTATAAAATTGTCGTAATTAATTTAATTTAACTATCAAATAATTATTACTAGTAATTTAATTATTAACTAATTATCAAATTTATTTCTCAGATTAATAATATTATTAATCAATTTATTCTTTTATTTGGTAATTAATAGATTAATCTGAAGTTAATTAACTTAATTTTGTAATTTATTTTAATTAATCCGCTCTACTGACGTCAACGTGGCATCAGGCTGACGCAGTAAATGCATGATTTATTTTTATTTATAATTTAGAAATTAATCTAGGCCATTGATTTCAAAATGGATTGATGGGATTATTTGTGCAACGTGGCTCAATCTGGTCCATGGGATTCGGATCTAATAGCAGAGCTTATTTGGGTGACATGGCAACACCTATGCCCTCGGATTTGGATCGGACGTATGAAGCTCAATAGATCTAAAAGGGCCTCGATTTCAAGAGGGCCGTCCGGGAGGGATCCGACGGCCCGAGACACGCGCCTGGGCGGGGTGGTAGCGCAAGGCGACCAACTCTGAGGAGCTCTCTCGAGCTCATCGAGGCATGGTTCTCGATGGATTTGGGCTTCAAATGACGAGGAGATGGAGGGGATTTCTCACCAAGGGTTGGACGGGGACGAGGATGGCCGAAATTGCAGTCTCGACGGTGAGGTGGTGGCTCGAGACTTCAGCGACTTCGCGGGGCTTCTCTGGGCGGCGGTGCTCGATGGGAACCAGCTGGGCGCGGGCGGCGTGCCTTGGGGAAGCTCGGCACAAGGTTCTCGGTGGCGCCGGCGGTTTCGGGAGGTGGCGCGTCGGGCGAGGCTAGTGCGGCGAGGTTTGGATGGGAGAGAGGGGCTGGGGAGGCGGGGTTTTATAGGGGACAGGTCGCGGCTGATTCGGGGGTGGCATTGACGCGATCCTGGCGGGCTCGAAGTTTGGCAGGTGGTGCTTGTGGAGGAAAAGGCGCGGCAGTTTGGGGCTTCTGGAAGATTGTTTGTTGGTTGGGGATGAAGCGTGAGACCCACGTGTCGGCGAGAGGAGAGGTTGGGGTGCGGCTGGGCTTGGGTGGGCTGGTAGGGAGAAGCGGGCTACAGGGAGTGGAGAGAGGAAAAGGGCCCAGGGAGTGTTTCTCTTTTTTTATTCGTTCCTTTGTTTTCTTTAATTCTTTATTTCCTTTAATCTTGCTTAATTATTTTTCAGAGCAATAATTATGCTATGCAATGAAATGCATGGCATGAATGCAATCCTAGCAATTTATTTGGAAAAGAAATTTTATTCTACTCAATTGTGAAATGCATTTAAGAAATTTTAAATTTTAATATTTAGAAAATGTTGAAATTTTAGGCCATTAAAGGATACAATAAAGAGTTGGTAAGAGGTCAAGGCAACATCAAAGCGGCAAGGTCAGAACGAAACAACACAGAATAGAGGGAAAAAAAATAATGATGATTCTGATGTGGTTCATGAAAGTCACGATTGTGAAGGCTTTGATGTTGAGGAACTGTTGTGCCACATTGGGTGCGAGAAAATGCTGGAGAATAAAATGAGAGGCTTAGATAACTTACAGATTTTGAAGAAGGCTTCAAAAGACCTTTTATATGATGAATCTAAAGGATGTGATAAGGAATGCATGATATTGCAACCGATGCTTTATCTTCTCACACTGAAGGTCAATAATGGGTGGTCAGATACTAGCTTTAATGAATTGTCGAAGCTCTTAGCCGAATTATTACTGAAATCAAACAAACTGCCAACTAGCACATACCTTGCAATGAAATTATTGACACCATTGACACTAGGCAGACAAAAAATACACGCTTGTCCGAACAACTGCATATTGTACCATAAAGAGTATGCAAACGACATGAGATGTCAAATGTGGAATTCCAGTCCGTACAAAAGGAATGATCAAAGTGACGATTAAGGATCCGAGGATCAGCAAAAAGGAATGAAGGGGAGGAAGATGAAGAAAACCATTGGTAGTGGTCTAGATGACCAAGAGGTCGATAAAAGAAAAGTTCCAGCACTTGTTCTCCAACTCTAGAGATGTGAGTAATTGATCGAATTAAGCGACTATTCTCCATCTCTAGAGATGTGAGTAATTGATCGAATTAAGCGACTATTCTCCATCTCTAGAGATGTTGAAATCATGATCTGGCATGCAGCCTCTGATGGGCGCAAAAAGGACGGGAATCTTTGACACCCAATGGATGCTCAACAATGAAAAACCTTTGACGTTAACCATCTTGAATTTGCCAGAGATCTAAGAAACTTAAGCTAAGTACTAATGGAATGAATCTCTTTTGAGATGACAAACCCACATAGTACTTGGCCAGTGATTCTAAGCCTATATAACATACCTTCACGGTTGTGTCACAAGAGAAAGTATCTTATGTTAGCTATTTCTGGTTCTAAACAAGCTGGCATTGATATAGATATCTTTTTAGAACCTTTAATGGAGGATGTGAAAAAATTATGGGAAGATGGGGTCCGTGTTTGGGATGTCTACAAACAAGAGAGCTTCACACTGTATGCCATGATTTTCGTTACATAAATGACAATCCCGCACGCTTGACACTAATTGGACAGTTTAAAGGGAGGACAGGATGTGTAGTATGTCTGGACCAAACATCATCAATATACCTTCCTTTCTCATGTAAGTTGGTATACATGCTGCACCGAGGATTTATACTAAAAAAGAACAAGTATCGTGCAATGAAGGATCAATTTGATGGTACACAAGAGAAAGATTTGGCACCTATCAATCGTGATGGTCAATTTGTGTTTGAACTGGTCAAAAATATCCATACCATCTTTTGCAAGGAAGTGAAAGGAAAAAAAGGAAGAAAACTGATAATGTTCCAAGAGATGTTTTGTTTAAAAAACAATCGATATTTTATCATACTAGAAAGAGTTGGAGTTTGGCCAAGCCATAGATACTATGCATGCTGCAAAGGGTGGTTTTTAAAGCACGATTGGTACCTTATTGAATATCCCAGGCAAGACAAAGGATGGACTTAGAGCACATAGGGACCTAAAAAAATGGGAACTAGTCCACAATTTCATCCTCTGATAAGACCAAATGAAAAGTATTACCTTCCATCGGCTAGCTTTTACCCTCACATTTGAGGAGAAATACGATCAAATGAACATTCCATCGACTTAGAGCACATACGATCAGAGTTTTGTAAGAGTCTGAGATGCATATTATAGCACCCTTCATCAGTTACATATTGCAGCGTCGTACATCCAATGACACTTGCAATAGCTTTGTGAAAAAATGAACATTCCACAGAGGATTGGATCATGAAAGAGCACAAAAGATGTTTCACATCATGGTTGAAGAACAGAAACCTCCCAACTGGTAAAACAAAAGATTAAAAATGACGTGTTTATTGGCTGATGGTCCCTTAATGTTAGTTAAATCATGGCAGGCATCTGACATCAATGGGTTCACATTTTATACCACGGCAAAGGACGACAAGAGGCAGCACCAAAATAGTGGTGTGAGAGTAGATGCCAAAGACAGTGAGGGAAAAAGAACACATATTATGGATACGTTGTTGAAATTTGGGAACTCAACTATGGAACAACTTTACGGATCCCTGTATTTAAGTGCCAATGGGTCAAGGACACACAAGGTGTAGAGGTGAACGAAATGGACTGCACCATTTTGTCCCTAAACAACAAAGGTCACAAAGATGACCCATAGATACTCCCACAACGTGTCGCACAAGTGTTTTATGTTCTCGAGCCAGAACACGAGAAGAAGCACATTGTTGATCATCGCGGTCGATAATGTCACATATGATGAAGAATAAAACCAATTTGATGCGGTTCCCTATTTTGCGAATACAAAAAATGATAAATATCTAGGAAGCAAGACTCGGTTATTCATCACTAGTTCAAGCTAAGTAATTAAAGAAGTCATAGTTTTTGTAATCTAATTATTAAATATTATAAATGATACTAGTGGCCTTACTATGTATTCTGTTGTTTTGTGATACTAAGGCTAATATTTTTCCCTCCATTCGAAAATACTAATGTTCCCTCCGTTCTAATATATAATGAAAAAAAGAAGAACGTACAACAATATGAGCAGATTGGGCCGTGTAGGTTACTGGGCAAAAACCTGCAATGCCCAATCTATTCATACAGTTTACATGCTTCCTCAAATAACGATAGATAGCCAGAGCTTATAAATTGGTCAACACTTGCAAGAAGAGTCGAGGTGAGACTAAATTTATGTAATAATGTCGGTCAAATATGAGGTCAGCAGCAAACAACATTACTATCAACAATAGTGTCAGTAATGATGATGTCACCAGAAATCGAAATTGCTAAAACGCAACAATGTTAGTTAGATGACATCAACTGACGACACTGTTACAATATCAAGCGTCGGTTTTTGCTGACATCATAGTTACCCGACATCACTACTACCTCCGTTCCAAAATACTCCCTCCATCCAAAATAAGTATCTTTTTAAACATCAACTGACAACACTGTTACATCTCTCGTATAGTTTGCTTACATGGGATTCCAAAGACATAGTCTCTGATAGAGGTTTGCAGTTTGTTGCTCGCTTTTGGGAACAACTTCATGCCATGTTCGCCACCACCCTGATTAGAAGCTCTGCCTACCACCCTCAAGCTGACGGTCAGACAGAACGGATCATTCAAATCCTTGAAGACGTGATGCGTTCGTATGTGCTGCATCACAATAAGAACTAGCATGAAGATTTGCCACTAGCAAAATTTTCATACAAGAATAGTTATCAAGAAAGCATCATGATGTCACCATTTGAAGCTTTGTACGGGCATCCGGGTTGAACACACTTAAATTGGTCTGAATATGGAGAAAGGGTGATATTTGAACCCGAGCTTGTCACAAGCTGAAGAACAAGTCCGTGTCATTCAAGCAAATTTTTGAGCAGCACAGTTCAGGCAAAAGAGTTGTGAAGAAAAGCGACGTTGACCATTAACATTTGAAGTAGGTGATCTTGTGTATCTCCGAGTCTCACCAATGAAAAGACTTACAACGTTTCGGAGTAAAAGGAAAATTGGCACCACGATAAATCGGCCCATTTCCCAGCATCGAGATACATGGACCAGTGGCGTGTCAATTGGAGTTGTCGATCAAATTATTTGGAGTACACAATATCTTCCATGTGTCGCAATTGAAGAAGTGTTTAAAGGTGCCACAGAATACTTAATGTATGCTGAGATGCCAATACAAGTGGTTCATCAGAAGGACCGTGTGACAAGAATAATCACACCGAAGACGAAGCGACTTGCGAGACCGAAGAATATCTACAAGCAAATTTTCCAGAGTTCCTTCAATCTCTCTGGTGTAATTTCCTCTGATTTGTTTTAAATCTTGGGAGGAGGTTTCTTTAAGGGGGGAGGGCTGTAACACTTAATGTTTTGAATAAAGAAACAAAGTTGTTCAAGTTCGGAATGATGGAGTCCGAGCTCAAAAGTGCTAAAATGATTCTAGTGGTGTTTCAAATTTCATGGTTAAATTCAAATTTCGAGTGAATTCAAAACTTTTCAAAGAAAGGCTGTAAAATAAAATTTTCATTAGAAAGGTTTTTATAAAGAGTTGAATTTAGGTGATTTTCATTAAATTTTATTTGAAGGTTAAAAAGGCCCATATAAATTATTTCTCTTAAAACGATTTCCTGTCTTGAAAATTTTATAAAGTAACATTTGTTTCGAATTTCAACTTGGGACCAAAAATAACATTTGCCACCGAAGAGAACTACTGACCGATACACCCGAACTGATCCAAGAGATGGGGAAGCTAAATTTGCACCTCACCACCACTGGCTGTGTGCATACCTTGACAATTCAGGCCACCCTCACCGCTGAGATCCGCAACTCACAGCTTAGAGATCCCCAGATTCAGAAGATAAGAGAACATATCAAGAAGAACAAAGCTTCGGGTTCCGCGTTGATGAGGAAGGAACACTTCGGTATGGTAACCGAATATGTGTGCCCAGTAACCATAGGCTCAAGAAACTGATCCTCACCGAAGCTCACGGCTCAGCATACTCGATATATCTGAGATCAACCAAGATGTATCGGGACTTAAAGCAGAACTACTGGTGGACCACGATGAAGAAGGACATCGCTAGATTTGTGGCACACTGTGACAACTGTCACAGGGTCAAGGCCGAGCACCAGAAACATGTAGGTTTGCCGCAACCCTTGGAAGTGCCTGTATGGAAGTAGGATGAGATCTTGATGGATTTCATTGTGGGTCTGCCCCGAACCAGAAAAGGACACGACTCAATATGGGTTATAGTCGACCGGCTCATCAAGGTCGCCACCTTCATTCTGGTAAAGAGGTCATACACCGGGGATAAGTTAGCACAGCTATATGTGGACAATGTGCTGAAGTTGCATGGGGTACCATCGAGAATAGTGTCGGACAGAGGCTCCCAGTTCACGTCACGGTTCTGGAGGAGTTTTCATGAGTTGCTTGGAACACATCTCAACTACAGCACCTTGTACCATCCTCAAACTGATGGGCAGACCGAGCGAGTGAACTAAGTCGTAGAGGACATGCTCCGCTCTTGTGCACTAACCTACGGCAATGATTGGACAAGCTTGCCATTCACTGAATTTTCTTGCAACAATGGCTACCAAGCCAGCTTGCAAATGGCGCCTTTCGAAGCCCTGTATGGCCGCAAGTGCCGCACCCCATTAACATGGTCGAAAATCGGCTAGCGGTCACTCTTCGGCCCTGCCATCATAAGGGATGCCGCGGAGAAAATAGCTGAAATAAGGAGCCGACTTAAAGCAGCACAAAGCCGCAGAAAAGCTACGCTGATACACTAAGACATGATTTAACCTTCTATGAAATGGATCATGTGTACCTCTGTGGGACACAAAGATTTCAGATTCCGGGCAAGTTGGCACCCCGATAGATTGGGCCGTATCCTATCATCAAGAAGGTTGGTGCAGTAGCCTACCAAATTGAATTGCCCCTGGAGTTGTCAGGAATTCATTCGGTGTTCCACGTATCACAACTCCGAAAGTGCTTAAGGAAGCCTGAGCAACAAGTAACCGTTAAAACGGTGGACTTACAGCCTGACCTCTGGTATCAAGAATTTCCAATCCGCATACTAGATGTGGCCACTCGGCAAACGAGAAGTAAAGCAATCAAGTTCTGCCGAGTGCAATGGAGCAACCACGCTGAGGCCGAAGCTTGCGAGCGGGAGGACACTCTCAGAAAAGAGTTTCCCCACCTCTGTGAAGAAGCTCAGCCAAATCTCGAGGACGAGATTTCATTTAAGTGGGATAGGTCTGTCACACCACCAAAATTTAAATTCTTAGTTCGCGTAGTGTTGGTTTTGCCTCACCTTTAGTTCTTCCAAAATTTTCAAGAAAACTTCACTAAAGCAAGTAGCAAATGGGAATTTGGTAAACTTTTAAAACTTAGAAGTAAATGTGCTTGTTCTTCCTGTTGTCTGCTCCGACGAGTTCTTGCTTCTTTTGTTCTTGTTCGTTCGGTGTTCTTTCTTTCGTGAGAAGCAACCTAACCAAAACCCATAACCTGTTGCTTGAACCCGAGGCTGATATTGTGACTTCGGGTAACTTTTTCCTGAGCCACGGCCATTGGACATGAGCAGGGCACGATGCACACTGCCCTGTCCGGCCTCAACCGCACCCCACTGTCCCTCCTCTATTTTTCCCCTGCCCCTGTTTTCCCAGCTCCTGCTCGCCTCTGTTTTCCTATGCCTCACCCCGCGCTACCCTGCCACCGCCCACCATCACCGTTAACAGGCCAGAGGGCAAGCCAGATGGCATCACAAGCGCACGTGCATGCGTTCGCTGCTCCCCAACACTGTGTGCGCACACTTTGACGGCCAGAGCACCGGCCAGGCCAAGCCTCCCACTTGGCGTCTTGCCCGCGCTGTGCCGCCGCCCAACTCGCGCTGTCGGCCGAATCCCGGTCGGATCTTCACGCGTCACTGCCACAGACCATGAACCACCAGAGTGCTGCCCTATTAACACCTCAGAGCACCGCGTCCCGAACAGAGCAGCGCCAGGTGGCCGCCGCGTGTCGCCAATGGCCACCAGGAGGCAGTGAACTCCGGCCGGCAGCGTTTTGCCCGTGCGTGAAGCCTCCTCGGGATGGCCAACACTTGAGTGATTCGGCCGCTGCTCAGTCCCATCGCGGTTTAACTCCGGCGCACCCCAAAACCAGCCGCCGACCCACCTGACGCGACGCCACGCTGCGCCACGCGCCCTTCGCGCGCCGTCGTGCATTGGCATGGCTGCCAGCTGCCCCAGCAGCATGCCATCTGCCTGCACGAGCCTGCGAGGGCAACGATTCGCGATGATTGAAAAATCTCGCCATTACTCCGTGCCACCAAGCCGCCCGACGAGCACGCAAGCCGCTGCCTCGCACCAGCCACCCCGACCCTTAAAACCTTGCCAACTAGCTCCGGCTCACCCTGCTGCTCCGCTCCACAAGCTAAGGTTTCACCCTCTCCCTCTCAAACCGTGCAATTTTGCAAAACTCACCTTCTTTCGCAAAACCGACCGCCGCCGGCCAACTCTGAAATTCCTGCGAACCACCGGCCCTGTGCCCCAGCTCCACTGCTCCACGCCACCTCTGGCATCCCTTGAACATGCTCAAAGTCACAAAGGAGTCGCCACACGACCCCATGGCCGCGCGATGAGTGCCGCCGTCCGCTATCATGCACCCAGCTCACGGTACCAGCCACAATATAACCGCCCCGAGCCCGAGGAAGACCTTCTCCATGCTCCCGACACCCCAGGGATGCTCACGCGCTCGAGAACGGGTCGCCTCCGTGAGCCCTGCGCCTTCTCCACAGAGCGCCGCTGTGCATGCGCCTCCGGCGAGTTGAGGCCACCCGTACGGCTCACCGCTGGCAACGGCGACCCCACCAGCAGTTGCGCCACCTCGCACCCGTGCCCGAGCTCCCGCTGTCACCTGCCAAGGCGGCGCTGGAGGGACCTCCGGCAAGCCGCCGCTGTCGCATGCCTTTCAAGCCAGGCCAAGCCAGTTGTGGCCTCCTGGAGGGACCTCCTGGCAGCCACCGTAGGCGCCCTGCACCCTGCTGTGCACCTAGCACGTACAAACCCCCACCGGGCCCACTTGTTGTCACAGCTGGAAAAGGAAGGAAACTGCTAGAGCCACACCGGCCAGGGACACGGGCTGGAACTCGTGTTCTTAGAACAAGTGCGGACCGGAGACTCTGACACTTTGCCGGATCCTCTGGGAAGCCCTCTCTGGAAACGAGGGTTTCCCGTCCGGAGTGTTCAGCCTTATGCCGAAATATTCGGTGGCCCCTCTTTAGAATGGCACCACGAAGATCAATTTTTCATGCTTCTGCGTGTGTCCGAGGACCGTGGACACAGGTCAGGTGCGGCGTCCGCAAGACCCGTTCTTCGTCCTGCGCTCTCATGTGTCCAGAGGCCTGGACATGGGCCAGGAGCTGTGTCCACTAAACCCATTCTCCACCTCACACCCACGGGTGTCCCGAAACAACGGACACTTGCCGAACATCGTAATCATGAGACTCTCACCCCACACATGTCACACACCCCCACACAACAGCATGGGCGCTGACCGAACCCAAAATCCCCGAAGTTGTCCCCTGTGAAATTCTGCTCCTGTCCAGGGCCGCGGACACGAGCGGGACCATGTGTCCACGTGGCCTTTTCAGGGTTTTCGGGTCAAAGCACTGTTTACCTCGCAACCACATCACCACAGCTCTGATTTTGACGATCTTTATATCGTTGGAATCAGCATCACGAGCCCCACTTTTTGAAACCCAACTTCTCAATGATATTGCTTCTCAAGTTTGTTATTTTTGAGTTTTCCTTCGGTAGGTTTATTCATTTGTTGTTACGTGAAGCTGACGAGGAACTTGAGGAGGAGGAGGCTGAAGACCTGGAGTACGAAGAGGAGTTCGAGGACACCACTGAAGGCAAGCTCTAACCCCCTTCGGACATGCTGACCCCATGTTTTTCTTGTGTACCCATAGAGCCTGTTGCTTGCATCTTTACTTTCTTTATGTCGAAGCGTTGTGTAGATAAATACCCTACTTTCATGTATATATTTATATTAATATCAGTTACTTGTTATTTATAATATAAGTACTCCATGGAAACCATTGGCAGTGCACCCTTGTTACCCATAGGGACTCCGTTCGTTGGATATTTGTAAAGAACAGAAGTTGCCTTGTAACTAGAATGCTTAGGTCCTGATTTTCAAAACTATATACCACAACAAAACCACCTGTTTGTGAAAGGTGTGAAAAGGGTGAGTTTGGAGGTGTGAGTAAAGAAAATTCAGGGTGGGAACTAGCAACTTGTGTAGGTGAAGATGGGGGAAAGATTTCTGATTGTGGGGCGGGTCTCACTGTGGTGTAGAGCTATGTGTAGGTGCTCCGGTTCAGTCCACCTGCATTGGACAAGCACGCTGCCCCTGCCATGTGAGGACCGGTTCGTTAGCACTTTACTTAGTGATTCCGTGCAACCACAGAACCTGTCATGGGCTGAACTTGTTCCTCCTACATGGGTAGACCACTTTGAACCGCTAGAAGGTCAGTAGGACCCAAGAGGCTAGGAAAAGAAGCGAGATGCTCGCGGTTCAGCTTTCGACAAAGTAATTGCCCGCGTCATGGGGCCATAAGCCCATAGATAAAGCCCCTGGTCTATGTGAACCCGGTATAGAAGGGAACTAGGAGAAAACGTGGATGAGCATTCTCACGGTCCGCCTACGGGAATGTACACCGTCGCGTCATCGGGGGATAGTAACCCAATAGATAGTCCCTGGATGCATCTTGGGTGGAATCACTGGAGACACTTGTAGATGTTGGGATAGGCGTTATGCATTCCTTGCTCGCGAAAGGACATATAACTTGTGGGTACAGTGTACAACCTCTGCAGAGTGTAAAAATCCTGGCACACTAATGTTCGGGTACATAACGATTAGAATTTCTGTGGCTCCTTCTTGTTTGTGGGTGTAGTCACCCATGTTTTGGAAATGTGTCAGCTTTGTGTCCCGGGACAGCATGGAGATGTGCCTGCCTCGGTTAAAATTTGGGAACTGACGTAAGTTCCTCCACAGGTCCACCAACTAAAATATGACAAAAAAGAGGTATTATCTCTGCTGTTTACGAACTCTGTCCAGCAGATAAACATGCATGAAAACTTGCTTTATGCAGAAAATGGAACACCTGCCGCCTCCCTTAATTAATGTACCCTGCATATCGTTGTATACCCTCTCTTGTTAGAGCTTGCTGAGTACCTCTAGTACTCAACCCCTTGCTAAAATTTGTTTAGATGATGATGAAAAAGAAGAAGATGTTGGTGCTGATGGCAACGACGTCTAGATGTCTCGTTCTATGCTCGAGTAGTAGTGTTTGTGCTGTGTAGCTTGAATAAGAGTTGATGTGATCAACTCCTGATTGTAATCTAAAGACTTATATGTTGAACCTTGTAGTTCGGACTTCCCGTGTAATAATATTATCCCGTATGTGCAATGTTGTCGCTCTGGCATGTTTATGCAGCTGATCCTGTGATTGGCTTGTTGATGCTAAATGCTTCAGATTTTTGGGGTGTGATAGAGTGGTAGTCAGAGCCATACTTGACCATAGGATGAGACCTTAGGTTCCACACATAACCAAGCACCTTTCCTTAGTGTCATTCTGTCCTCACCTATTCTGTATCATGTCAGTGATGTTTCCCACACCCCTTTCCTGTTCTGATTTGTTTGCGAAGTGTTGCTTGCTGTCTGTCTTCCTCTATTGGTTACTGACACGTTTTACCATCTCTTTTGTAGATGGAGTCAGGAGGATGTTGGCCGCCGAGACAACAGAGGTCGATGGATTTCCCACGATCCTCACTCGCGTGCTGACACAGTTTGGGTACACCCAACCCGTGATCTACCGCTGGAGGAGTTTCCAGTCCGGCGAGTTCACGTTGTGCAAGATGGAGGCCAGCATTCACGCCTACCCGCTATCCCCGTGGGAGCTGGCCTATAGCAGCTCCGCCTTCAACGACACTTTGCAGGGCATAGCCGTGAGGTACTGCTACACTTCTGCTCGGCCAATGTGGGACTCACTGGGCCTACCCAGGTGAGATACTTCCCCATTATGTCCGATCAGGACCCCGTTTGGCTTAACTGATTTCGCACCTTGGAGGGGCCTACCAGGACGGTGGATGACCCAACCTTGGTGGAGACGGCTCGATATGTGCTGGCACAGCACCGCCTTAGCGATGAGTTCGTCTGCCGTGGGTTCTGCAGTCCCTCTGTGCGTACACTGCCGAGGCACTCATCCACAGCTTGCAGTCGCTGCTCGACACCACACAGACGCAGCGCGACACCGCCCAGGCGCAGGTGGCTACCTCGCAGGCGCAGTGCGACACCATCCAGACCCAGCTGGATGTCGTGCAGGTGCAGGGCGACACCGTTCAGGTGCAGCTTGACATCGTGCAGTCGCAGCGCGACAGTGCCCGAGGAGATCTCGACGCTATGCGAGCACAGAGGGACAGTGCTCAGTCCCAGCTTCGTGCTACTCACACTGCCCTTGACGCGACAAGGACAAGGGAGGAAGGCTTGAAGAAGGCCTTAGCAGACCGCCTTGCTGTCCACCGCCAGGGACTGCAGCAGCCCGGGTTTACTCTTAATTGTCGCACAGCGAGGAAGAGTACCCCAGGGAGTTCAGCTTCACCACGAGTGCCACGAGACGCGCCGACATCCAACTCGGAGGGGGATGTTTCCACCCATCGAGGGGAACCACGCCCCAAGCTTACCCCACGCCGGCGAGTCCTCGTCCGCCTCTCCAATTGGAAACCAGCTGTGGCGTCTCACGCACCCGTGCTGGACCAGGTCACTCGAGAGGCCCTCACTGAGCAACGGGCACAGCTACCACCGGCAAGTGGTGCTGCCTGTAGCTCTCGTGCAGATGGGCACGCCTCCAACCACTCCGACATGCTCTGTGACAGCGATTTCCGCTTCCACACCGATGAGCCCATGGACGAGGCCGCACAGGAGGACACTGCAGACGACACTAGTGTGGAGATCCTCGCATCCACGCCGGGTCACCTTCAGGTCTCAGGTCGTGCGGACAGCACGGCTGTGGAGGCCAAACCTGCCACCGACTCGACCTCACAGCAGCCCCACCATGGTGGCCAGGCTTAGGCCGCCTCTCCACTAGAAATGGAACACGAGCAGCTGCAGCCTTGATAAGGACAGCGGTGCTTTTTGTCCTAGCTCGTGTAGCATGATGATGATGCACTAACTGGGATGCTGTAGCGGTGCGGTTATGACCAGTTGTGTGGCATTTGTAGCACCTCCCCTGTTAGTGTTAGTATGATGCGCCCAAGTGATGCGCACCACCTGGATGTATGCGTGAACCATTTGTAATATAAAACGTTGGATGTGTGGCTAGCTTGTTCGTTCTTCTCAAGTCTTTGATTGATTGAATTGTGCGCTGCGCTAACAACTAATAAAACAACTAAAAGCTGATGCTCCTAGACTTACGCTTTCATTATGTTTAACCCCGCAAGACCACTGTTTCTATGGTACAGGATGGCGCCAAGGAAACTGGCAGCGTGGGCCAGGAGGGGGAGAACCGCTCGCAGAGGAAGACCCGCCACTTGCGCGGTGCCCTCTTGCGAGCACCATTCTGCCACATCCAACCAAGGCGCCCCCACATCAAGCTCGAGAAGATGAGGTGCAGTCAAGCCATCATGAGGAGAACCTGGAGGCTCACCCCGCGCAGGCCGCTGCGGGCGCTGCTGCTGCCAGAGCGCTGTCACCAGCTGGGGCAGGTGCCGCAGCCAGAGCACCATCGCGAGTTGCTACTGGTGCTGCTGATGGGGCATAGTCGCGAGCCGCTGCTGCGGCTGGGGCGCCACCTCAAGTTGCAGTTGAAGCTGCTGATCCAGCAGCAGGGGAAGAAGCTCTTCCGCTGCCTCCGGCCACCCTAGCTGATGTTATGGCAACACAGACTCAGCTGCTGCTCGCATTGGCACAGGGAATGGGTCAGCGTAGAGGGCTGAGCACCCAAAGCTGAATGTCAGAATTCATGAGGCTTAGGCCTCCGACCTTCGACAGCATCGAAGAAGAGCCGCTTGCTAACAATGACTGGCTGCGCGACATCGGCAAAAAGCTCGACATCATGGCCGCAAGCGACCACAAAAGGGTGATGCTTGCTGTTCATCAACTTCTCAGGGCCGCCGGTGAGTGGTGGGACAATTACAAGGAAGCGACCGCCGACCCCACTGCCATAGGATGGCAGGAATTTCAGCAAGCCTTTCGTGCTTACCACATTCCGGGAGTAGTACTGAAAATGAAAGTGGATGAATTCCGAGCTTTTAAACAAGGCTCGATAACCGTGAACCAGTACATCAAGAAGTTTATGAGGCTGGCTCGCTATGCACCGGGAGATGTGGACACTGACCAGAAGAAACAAGACCGTTTCCTTGATGGGCTCAGTCATGTGATGCACGCCCAGTTGGTGACACGCACTTTCCCCATTTTAGCCACCATGATGAACAAAGCTCTGCTTCTGGAGAAGGACCGAGCTGAACTAGATGGGGAGAGGAAACGCAAACGTCATGCACAGCAGTCCGGGCAGCAAAGTGGGTACCAGCGCCCGAAGCTCAGGAAGATCCTGAAGCCACATCATCAATCCACAATGCAGTATCGTACTCCTGTAAACTTGCAACAGCCCCAGCCGTCCATGTCATCGGTGCGTCAACCAACAGCTCCACCACCACCTCGTAGCAACCCCTGCATGAATCAGGCCTCAAATGCAGGAAAGGTGTGCTACCACTGCCACGAACCGGGCCACTTCGTCGCCAACTACCCCCTGAACCGACTGCCTGCTGCAAACCCCGCGTACTCCAGGGCGAGGACCATTGCATCGGGAGTGTCCAGTGGTGTACGCTGGACAGCAGCACCTGTGCGCAAGATGCAGCAGTACGGACGAGGCCGGGTGAATCATGTCTACGCAGAAGCGGCAGAAGAAGCGCCCAAAGTAGTACTTGGTATGTACCTTGTGCACTCCACCCTCGCAACTGTGCTATTTGATTCCGGAGCTTCACATTTGTTTGCTTCTTCAAAGTTTGCAGAAAGGGCAGGGTTGCCCACGGTTTTGTTGAGAACCCCTATGATCATTAAGTAACCTGGGGCAACGGTCAAGTGCAGATTAGGTTGTAGGGGAGTCAAGATCTTTTTAAGTGGGGTAGAATTTCTAGTCAACCTGATAATTCTCAACTCGAATGGCATAGAAGTCCAAAGGGTATCATAGTGAGGTGTCAACCTCGCAGCCTGAGAGACCGACCCCAGGTATACAACATAAAGGCAGTACCTATGGAGATAGTAACCACGGTGATTGAATATCACGACGTCTTTCCGGATGAGTTGCCCGGTATGCCATCCTACCGTGATGTTTCCTTATCGACCTGGTTCCTGGGGCAACGCCGATAACCAAGCGGCCTTACCATATGGCTGCCAACGAGCTAGCAGAGTTGAAAGACCAACTAGCCGAGCTGCAAGAGAAGGGATTCAACAGACCAAGCTCGTCACCATGGGGCGCACCTGTTCTGTTTGTCAAGAAGAAAGATGACATGCTACGGATGTATGTCGACTACCAGGCCCTGAATGATGTTACAATCAAGAACAAGTACCCTCTGCCCAGAATTGATGACCTCTTTGATCAGCTTAGAGGAGCCAAATACTTCTCAAAGATTGACCTGAGATTTGAGTACTATCAGCTGAAAATCAAGGAGAGTGACATCGGAAAAACAGGATTTGTTACTCGGTATGGACAGTATGATTTTACCGTTGTACCGTTCAGATTAACCAACGCACCCACCTACTTCATGAACTGGACGAACAAGATATTCCTGGAGGAGTTGGACAAGTTTGTCGTTGTCTTTTATCGATGACATACTTATCTATTCACGAAGTGCCGCTGAACATGAAGAGCATCTAAGAATGGCACTCGGAAGGTTGAGAGAGCACAGGTTGTATGCGAAGTACAGCAAGTGCGAATTCTGGTTGCAGGAAGTTTGCCTTCCTCGGTCATATTGTAACCGCTAAAGGAGTGGCAGTGGATCCCGCCAAAGTGGAGGCCGTCACTAACTGGAAACAACCCACCAATGCCACCGAGGTGAGAAGTTTGCTTGGATTGGCAGGTTACCATCGACGATTCATTGAAGATTTCTCCAAGACTGCAAGACAGATGACCGAGTTAACTAGAAAAGACAAGAAGTTTGTCTGGACGGATAGATGTGACCGAAGTTTTCAACCACTGAAGACACAGCTCACCACAGCCCCAGTGCTTGTGCTGCCGGACATTCGCAAAGATTTTGTAATCTTTTGTGATGCGTCCCGACAGGGTCTAGGCTGTGTACTGATGCAAGAAGGCAAGGTGGTAGCATATGCATCTCGCCAAATTGAAGAAACACGAAGAGAACTTCGCAACCCATGACTTGGAGTTAGCAGCAGTAGTTCATGCGTTGAAAATTTGAAGGCACTATTTGATCGGAAACCGGTGTCAAGTGTTCACAGATCACAAGAGCCTGAAGTACATCTTCACTCAACCCGAGCTGAATTTACGGCAAAGAAGATGGCTGGAATTGATCAAGGACTACGACTTGGATGTGCAACACCATCCGAGAAAAGCAAACGTGGTGGCCGAGCGCTGAGCCACAAGGCGCTCTGCCACCGAAGAGAACTATTGAACGATACACCCAAACTGATCCAAGAGATGGGCAAGCTAAATTTGCACCTCACCACCACCGGCTGTGTGCATACTCTGACAATTCAGACCACTCTCACCACTGAGATCCGCAAAGCACAGCTTAGAGATCCCCAGATTCAGAAGATAAGAGAACATATACAGAAGAACAAAGCTTCGGGATTCCGAGTTGATGAAGAAGGAACACTTTGGTATGGTAACCGAATATGTGTGCCCAGTAACCACAGGCTCAAGAAATTTATCCTCACCGAAGCTCACGGCTCAGCTTACTTGATCCATCCGGGATCAACTAGGAAGTATCGGGACTTAAAGCAGAACTACTGGTGGACCGCGATGAAGAAGGATATCACTAGATTTGTGGCACACTGTGACAACTGTCAGAGGGTCAAGGCCAAGCACCATAAACCCGCAGGTTTGCTGCAACCCTTGGAAGTGCTTGTATGGAAGTGGGAAGAGATCTCGATGGATTTCATTGTGGGTCTGCCCCGAACAAGAAAAGGACACGACTCGATATGGGTTATAGTCGACCGGCTCACCAAGGTCGCCCACTTCATTCCGATAAAGAGGGCATACACCGGGGATAAGTTGGCACAGCTAAATGTGTATAATGTGCTGAAGTTGCATGGCGTACCATCCAGAATAGTGTCGGACAGAGGCACCCAGTTTACGTCATGGTTCAGGAAGATTTTGCATGAGTTGCTTGGAACTCACCTCGACTACAGCATGGCGTACCATCCTCAAACTGATGGACAGACTGAGCGAGTGAACCAAGTCATAGAGGACATGCTCCGCACTTGTGCGCTAACCTACGACAATGATTGGGATGCAAGCTTGCCATTCACTGAATTTTCCTACAACAACGGCTACCAAGCCAGCACGCAAATGGCGCCTTTCGATGCCTTGTATGGCCGCAAGTGCCACACCCCGTTAATGTGGTCGGAAATCGGCAAGCGGTCACTCTTCGGCCCTGCCATCATAAGGGATGCTGAGGAGAAAGTAGCTGAAACAAGGAGCTGACTTAAAGCAGCGCAAAGCCGGCAGAAAAGCTACGTCGATACGCGAAGACGGGATTTAACCTTCTATGAAGGGGATCACGTGTACCTAAAGGTGTCTCCCATCCGCGGGACACAAAGATTTCAGATTCAAGGCAAGATGGCACCCAGATAGATTGGGCCGTATCTGATCATCAAGAAGGTTGGTGCAGTAGCCTACCAACTTGAATTGCCCCCAGAGTTGTCAGGAATTCATTCGGTGTTCCACGTATGACAACTCTGAAAGTGCTTAAGGAAGCCCAAGCAACAAGTAGCCGTTGAAACGGTGGACTTATAGCCTGACCTCTGGTATCAAGAATTTCCAATCCGCATACTGGATGTGACCACTCAGCAAATGAGAAGTAAAGCTATCAAGTTCTGCCGAGTGCAATGGAGCAACCACACTGAGGCCGAAGCTACATTGGAGTGGGAGGACACTCTCAGAAAAGAGTTTTCCCACCTTTTTGAAGAAGCTCAGCCAAATCTTGTGGACGAGATTCCAATTAAGTGGGGTAAGCCTGTCACACCCTCAAAATTTAAATTCTTAGTTCGTGTAGTGTTGGTTTTGCCTCACCTTTGTTCTTCCAAAATTTTCAAGAAAACCTCACTAAAGCAAGTAGCAAATGGGAATTTGGTAAACTTTTAAAACTTAGAAGTGAAAGTGCTTGTTCTTCTTGCTGTCTTTTTCGACGAGTTTATGCTTCTTGTGTTCTTGTATGTTCGGTGTTCTTTCTTTTGTGAGAAGCAACCTAACCAAAAACCCAGAACCTGTTGCCTGGACCTGGGGCTGATATTGTGACTTCGGGTAACTTTTTCCTGTGCCACGGCAGTTGGACACGACCTGGGCACCCTGCCCACTGATGAGTACATCACTTCCGCAGACACAACCAAACCAATTGCACAAGAAGGACCCATGACACGAGCTCGAGCGCGTCAACTTAATTATCAGGTCAAGTCATTTCTCACTGTCTATAGTAGTTCTTCTCAGAATGGGGTACTACTAAATCCTTATGGTGATTTTGTTATGATTAGGAACATGGGAGGAGCACCAGGACCATAAAGCAGGATCGGACCATCAATCAGGGCTGGATTGTTTCGGTCATGACTTTTCACTCCGGATGTTGTTGAAGGCAAATGAGTACTCATAGGAAAGATCTCAAAGTCTACTTTCAGATGGGTCCAATCTCAGTTTCAAACTCCTCTAGACGTGATCAAAATCGTCAGAAAGGCGTTCGGACCTCCAGTCATGGGCTGAGGCCCATTGTATCCAGTTTAGCCCATTAGGGGCCCTCTCTAAGTTAGGGTTTGAGTCCCCCCACGCCTCCAGGACGTCTTCTCACTATATAAACCTGTGGCAGCCGTCATTTGAGGGGGGGTTTTGTTCAGATGCAAGTTTAGCCTTAGCTACTTCCTTGTAAACGCGTGTGTCGACGAGACCACCCGATTTGCTTGATTCAGAACCCCAATTTCATGATTACATCCAGATCTGTGAGTTGTCTACCTGTTCATCTTGTTCTTGCTTGTTCTCGATTGCTCGCAGGTTCAGAGTTATTCTTGGCACAGCAAGAACAACAACAAATCGGAGCCGGTGTACCTGTTGCTAAGGCGCAGCAACCCTGTTGGTTGTTGTAGTCGGACAGCCAACGTCGAATCCCCCCCAAATCGAAGCTATCCTCCTCTCATCGAAAGATCGGGATCAGCCCCTGCCATACCATGTGGTAATCAGAGCAAGGTTTATCGGTGAGAGTATCTACCAATCTGTTAGATTTTATTGCCTATAGTCCAGAAATTGCCCACAAAACAAAAAGAATAGGGTAGACCTGAAATTTCCAAAACAAATTTGTGCATTGCTGTTCTGCGTGGTCAATACTTGTTGAGTTTTTGGTTACATCGATTGATTGAGTTGCTGGTTCCTAGGGTTTCATCCTTTAGAGTTGAGTTCTTTTCATGATTTTTTTTTTAATCACCACCAGATCCACCATTGCTGCCATCACCATTGCTTCCACCAAAATTTCCCCCACACTAGAACCACCATACTTTCTGCCACCATTATTTCCACCTCCGCTGCTATCAAAATCATCATTTTATCTCAATTCGTGGTCTTACAAAGTTATAGTTTGATTTTCTAGTCTGAGCAAGAGTTGTGATTGCTTTGATGTGCAAGTGCCGTCGTAGATACCCCGTTCAGAGAAGTGTATCCGAGTTGCGCTGCCATTTAAAAAAAATCAAAAAAAAGGAAGAAAAGAATAGAAAAGAAGGAAAAAAAAA
>BCLG01000029.1:50062-91021 GCA_001602295.1 Zoysia matrella | reverse complement strand
CTACCGCCGCTTCGTGAAGGATTTCAGTACCATTGCAGCCCCATTGCACGAGCTGACCAAGAAGGGTGTTGCTTTCACATGGACACCAACCCAAAGGAATGCGTTCGACACACTAAAAGGTAAGTTAACACACGCACCCTTGCTCCAACTTCCTGATTTCAATAAAACTTTTGAGCTTGAATGTGATGCTAGTGGGATTAGACTGGGTGGTGTTTTGTTGCAAGAGGGAAAACCTGTAGCATATTTCAGTGAGAAGTTAAGTGGACCTAGTTTGAACTACTCTACTTATGACAAAGAACTGCTTGCCCTTGTTCGCACTTTGGAAACTTAGCAGCATTATTTGTGGCCCAAAGAGTTTGTCATACACTCTGATCATGAATCCTTAAAACACATCCATAGCCAAGCAAAACTTAATCGACGGCATGCCAAGTGGGTTAAATTCATTGAGTCCTTTCCTTATGTCATAAAACACAAAAAAGGAAAGGAAAATATTATTGCTGATGCTTTGTCTAGACGTTACACCATGCTTTCACAACTAGACTTTAAAATCTTTGGTTTAGAAACTATTAAAGAGCAATATATCAATGATAATAATTTTAAGGATGTTTTGCTGAATTGCCAAGAGGGCAAGTCATGGAACAAATTCATACTCAACGACGGTTTTGTTTTTAGAGCTAACAAGCTATGCATTCCAGCTAGCTCCGTGCGTTTGTTATTGTTGCAGGAAGCGCATGGTGGAGGGCTGATGGGGCACTTTGGTGTGAAGAAAACCGAAGATATCTTTGCTGCACATTTCTTTTGGCCAAAGATGAGGCGAGATGTTGAACAGTTTGTCGCTCGCTGCACTACATGTCAAAAAGCTAAGTCTCGCCTTAATCCTCACGGTTTATATATGCCTTTACCTGTTCCTAGTGTTCCGTGGGAGGATATTTCCATAGACTTTGTTTTGGGTCTGCCTAGGACAAAGAAGGGGAGAGATAGTATTTTTGTTATGGTGGATAGATTTTCTAAGATGGCTCACTTCATACCATGCCACAAGACAGATGATGCTATACATGTTGCTGATTTGTTCTTTCGTGATATTGTTCGCTTGCATGGTATACCAAACACCATTGTTTTTGATCGTGATGCAAAGTTTCTTAGCCATTTTTGGAGGACCCTGTGGGCTAAGTTGGGAACTAAGCTTTTATTTCCCACAACATGTCATCCACAAACAGATGGGCAAACTGAGGTTGTCAATAGAACTTTATCTACTATGCTTAGAGCTGTTTTGAAAAAAAATATAAAACTGTGGGAAGAGTGTTTGCCTCATGTTGAGTTTGCTTATAATCGTTCAAAACACTCTACTACTAAGAAATGTCCTTTTGAGATTGTTTATGGTTTTATTTCACATGCTCCTATTGATCTTTTGCCCCTTCTAACATCGGAGAGGGTAAATATTGATGCAAATAAACGTGCTGAACTGATGTTAAAGCTGCACGAAACCACTAAGGAAAATATCGAATGCATGAATGCAAAATACAAACTTGTTGGCAGTAAGGGCAAGAAACATGTCACTTTTGAACCTGGTGATCTGGTTTGGTTACATTTGAGAAAGGATAGGTTTCTTGATTTAAAGAAATCTAAGTTGTTGCCTAGAGCTGCTGGTCTTTACAAAGTTTTAGAAAGGATTAATGACAATGCATACAAACTTGAGCTCCCTGCAGATTTTGGGGTTTGCCCCACTTTTAACATTTCAGATTTGAAGCTTTACATGGGAAAAGATGACAACTTTGAGTCGAGGACGACTCAAATGCAAGAAGGGGAGGATGATGAGGACATCACTTCCGCAGACACAACCAAACCAATTGCACAAGAAGGACCCATGACACGAGCTCGAGCGCGTCAACTTAATTATCAGGTCAAGTCATTTCTCACTGTCTATAGTAGTTCTTCTCAGAATGGGGTACTACTAAATCCTTGTGGTGATTTTGTTATGATTAGGAACATGAGAGGAGCACCAGGACCATAAAGCAGGATCGGACCATCAATCAGGGCTGGATTGTTTCGGTCATGACTTTTCACTCCGGATGTTGTTGAAGGCAAATGAGTACTCATAGGAAAGATCTCAAAGTCTACTTTCAGATGGGTCCAATCTCAGCTTCAAACTCCTCTAGACGTGATCAAAATCGTCGGAAAGGCGTTCGGACCTCCAGTCATGGGCTGAGGCCCATTGTATCCAGTTTAGCCCATTAGGGGCCCTCTCTAAGTTAGGGTTTGAGTCCCCCCATGCCTCCAGGACGTCTTCCCACCATATAAACCTGTGGCAGCTGTCATTTGAGGGTGGGTTTTGTTCAGATGCAAGTTTAGCCTTAGCTACTTCCTTGTAAACGCGTGTGTCGACGAGACCACCCGATTTGCTTGATTCAGAACCCTAATTTCGTGATTACATCCAGATCTGTGAGTTGTCTACCTGTTCATCTTGTTCTTGCTTGTTCTCGATTGCTCGCAGGTTCAGGGTTGTTCTTGGCACAGCAAGAACAACAACAAATCGGAGCCGGTGTACCTGTTGCTAAGGCGCAGCAACCCTGTTGGTTGTTGTAGTCGGACAGCCAATGTCGAATCCCCCCAAATCGAAGCTATCCTCCTCTCATCGAAAAATCGGGATCAGCCCCTGCCATACCAAAGTTTGTACTGTTTTGCAGTCCGAATCCTCCATGTGTGAATATTTCCTTTGACGACCTCATCAGAGGATATGATGTCCACATCATCTTTACCCACTTGAATTAGAGTCGTCCTCGACACAAGTTCAGAATGTAAAAGTGCCACTCCAATATGCTCTCGTGCAATCATAAAGGGTGGAGGCCAGAGAGGTATATATGTGGTCTCATTATCCTCTCCCACTTGATTTGGAGTCGTCTTCAACTCAAGCACAGATTCAAAACTAGCTATGCCACCATACTTTGTAGAAATCTCCAAAGGTGGAGGCCACGGAGGTATGTATGTGACCTCATCATCCTCCCCCGCTTTTTTGAGTCATTCTCGACTTAAGGTCAGATTGGAGAACCGACACTCCACCGTGCACTCCAAAAATCATAAGAGGTGGTGGCCACGGGGTATTATGAAGCGATTAAGTACTGCCACAAAGATCTCATCATTCTCCCCTTCTTTACAGCTAGCCATCTTCGGCTTGATCCAGTGGTCGAAACAATTTCTTGCTGTCATGTTGGAACAGGGGATGAGCACATAGCTTGGCCACAACAGCAACTTCTCCATGAGCTGCTCCTGTTGATAGATCACAAAAGTAGAGAAATTTTGCAAAGCATTGTTAGTGTTAGTGTATGCTACTGTTTGATCCTATTTTTGCATTTCAAAAGGGTATTTCAGATTAGTACAAATGACTATTTTAGATACTAAAAAATCTCCAATGTCATCGTATTTGCCAATAGCATAAAAAACACAATTGCTAAAATGTTGCGAGTTGCAATTCTGAAATAATCTCTTCTCTAAATAATTCAAGTTACAAAGAGCATCAAATTCAATATAACCTAAAGAAGTTAAAGAAGATATGAGCTCTAACTTTGCATCATTCAAATCAGGGCACTACAAGCTTTTTAGGGCCAAGGATGGAAAGGTGAAAGCTAAGCTGCTCAAACCGCCAAATGACAAGAGGACAATCAGGAAGATTTGAGTCCCCAAAGTGAATGTCCGAGAGAGGAAGCCTAAGCTCTCTTGGGTTCCCAAGAAGAAGTGAAGGGACCTAGGTGGTGGACCGTGAAGCAAATTCAAGATTCTTGAAGTCCACCATGTGTTGATCGAGCTACAATGCAATTCTACTCTTTAAGGAGGTTTATTCTTGTATATAGTAGAGTAGGTTTCTTTTCTTCTCTTGCATGGTAGTTAGGACTCCTCCGTGGACTAGATGTTTGCACTATCATGCATCATATGTAAAAAGATAAAAAAAGAACAAAAAATTAGATCGGTGTCTAACCACCATGGGATATCTATATGCATGGGAGAAAATCTTGAGAAGGTGGTTTGGCTATCTCAAGGCAAAGAGACGGGCATAAGGTGAATAAGATTGAGATGGGTCAAACTTGGCACCAGATAGATTTCTCTATGCAATGTCTTTAATTTGCTTGCATCTACATGGTATGCTTTAAAATTCTTGCATTAGCTAGCCTGTTTGCATGCATTGCATATAGGAACCACAGAGGAGCGCGTGTTACTCTTTGGAGAAAGTGACTACATTGTCCATATGGATTCACAAACTCCACAAAGAGTAACCAAAGCAATTGTGAGCTTCATGCCCATTGAACCCTGTGCTTAACGGTCTCTAAAATCTATTTACGTGGATCGTGAACAAGGGTTCATACATTACCTTTTTGGAGCCTCTTTCTCACTATGGTTTTTATCGCTCGATCTTAATTGCAATTTGCGAAAATGCTAAACTCTTCGAGAGTTATCTATTTGCAAAGAAGTGTTTGAGACTTCCCTTTCTAGACAAGTGCGGTGTTTATTTGGTTCTTTGGTGAGGAGACTTAAAGCCTAGAAAGAATTCCTTGGTTATGCAATTCCTTGAGGTCATCGAACAATTTGGCACATTCACCTAACAGTTCAGTGATTGTATCTTTGAACCGAGTGACCTGCGGAGTGGGATAGTCACCGGACAATCTGACGAGTTCACCGAAAAGTCTGGTGATTGGAAGATGAAGCAGTTGCTTCTCTGGAATCGGCTCTCGACAGACACCAGACAGTCCAGATTCTAGTCACCAGATAATCTCTAAAGACCGGACAGTCCGGTGACAATTTAAGTCGGCAAATCTCGGCCATCCATTCGAAATTCATTTATTCCCAACCATTGATTTTCTAATGACCTATGTCGTGCCCTGTGCCACCGTGTTGCCCGCCACCATACGCTGCCTCTGCCTCTGGCCGCCGCCACTGCACTCCTGCTAGCTGGATCCGCAGTTTCATGCTTTGCGCTACCCTGCCCTCAGACGCCTTTGCTCTGCCCGTGCGCCTCACGACGCCTAGGCCCTAGTGCCGCCGCTCAAGCCAGCTTCGTCGCTGCTGTGTCGCCGCGCCGCCAATGTGCCTCGTTGCCTCCAGTTCGCGCCACCATATCTCGTGCCCTCTCAGCCTTGTGCTTTCTCGCCATCATCTTTGCTCAAAACTCGCGAGAGCACTAAACCCTCAGTAGGGTTTTTGAGTTGAGGTGATCTGACGTGTTTTTGGCGTTCAAGTGGCTTACAGCTCTACTCTCCTAGTGTATCGCATCTATCATCTTCTATTCATCGAAAATGCCCCATATGCCTTGCTTGTTAATTAATTACAAAAATTGGTATAGTTGCATAAAAGTCTCATCTTTTATTGCCAATTGACGTGATTAATTGACAATTTCCTGTACTTAGTGCCATATTGAGGTCATCTCTTGCATATTTTAGTATGGCATTGGGTCTCCTGTCGCTAGTGTCACAATTTGAGTTAATTGCTATTATTTGATTTGTGGCATTAGTCTTTCGATATCACTGTTGATCTTATTTGTATTATTTGATCGGTGATATGTCCTTGTTCCACCACTAGGATTTCATTTTTGAGTCGCTCAGCTTTGTGCTTACAACCTATATCTTATTTCTATGTGGTGCAATGACAGTTTGTCAGTGAGACAGGACAGTAGACAATGACAGTGATCAGATGTTTCTGTGTCAGTCCAGAAGTTTCTTGGATGGGTTAAGAGCCAAGCTCTTAATCCTATCTTGTTGAGTCAGCTGGTCAGTTAAGATTACAGTTATTCTTTCAGAGTGACAGTTGATAGTATGGGTAGATAGAGATCTTCTGCAGAGGAGAAGGGGAAGGGCAGGGCCATAGAGCCTGTTAAAAAGAAAAAGAAGCAGAGGACTGGTGACCTCGAGTGGGATAGAGCACTGGCAGTAGTAGATGTCATGTGCCTCCACATAGGAGAAATGGTGTTCTGAGGATAGGAGGAGCTAAAGTTCTGGGAGAGTTGAGGAGGTCGACCCGACAGAGAGTGGAGACCACCCCTGCTGAGAGAGAGGTGCAGCCACGGAGAGCTCCTACCAGTCGGCAGTCGAGAACCACGGAGGGAGAGGCAGCCCAGAGAGGCACAGCCGAGGTCACAGAGGTGCCCTCATCAGAAGTCTGGGGTCTACATTGTTTGCACAGCCAGAGACAGCTCGTCGGGCCATGGCTAGAGTTGCAGAGGTTGAGGTTGATTTGTGAAGCTTAAGGTTCCGGCCATAGAGGCCAAGAAGCGAGTGGACTTCACTGCTTAGGTCCCCACTGCTAGACATGTTGATGCTGGACCACTCTGGACTATTTTACTACGAAGGATCTATAAGGCCTACACGAGACAGCTTGCCACTAAGGGCAAGAGTTTAGTGTTTGTAGCACACCTTCACTGTTTTATAGAGGCACTGAGCAGAGGAGTTGGAGTTGACATTGAGGGACACAGTACTTATCTTTCAGAATTGTCAGAGTTGGTCACCCAGCGGTTAAGATTTAGTGAGGAGATTGTCTTGGAGTTCTACGCCGCACTGTGGATCTCCCCTGACCATTCATATTTTTGGTTCATGTATCGAGGGGAGCCACACAGATTTGAGAGGACCGATGTCATTGCTGCACTAGAGTCTGTGTCTTTTGAGACTCGGATCCATGCATCGGCCCATCCATTCTTCTCACCACCATTCAGACCTTTTGGAGGGATGGAGCCGAGTGACGATAGGATGAGTATTGCTTTCCCGTCACCTCATGGGGAGCATTAATCGAGGCACCCTTAGAGGTTGCCGCATGAGGCTCGTGTTTTGAGAAGGTTGCTTGGGAGGTCGACAGCACCTCGAGCTGGCGAAAGAGAGCGAGTGATCATATTGCATCAGTGGCTGCTGTGTTTCTTGCTGAGGCATGAGGAGTTCGATCTGACTGATCTGCTGCTAGCACAGATGGAGGATGTGATCTATCAGGGGATAGGAGCTCGTCAGTTACCATTTGCCCCTTACAATTGTCTGTTGCAGACGAGAGCTAGTGTTGTGACCGAGGAGTACATTGCTTTATCAGACATCACTACAGCCTTAAGTCTAGCTGAGCCATCTGACTCCAGGGTTCTACGTGTTTCAGTTTTTTAGAGTACCTCTGGAGGAGAGGAGACCACAGCTCCTAAGGACCTTGAGATGAGACACCAGGGTTCTACGTGTCTCAGTTCTCCTTGGTTTCCTCATACTCTATGTCAATTTTGTTTGCTTCAGTCATGCCTAGAGTCTATATATCGGCATTGGAGTCAGGGACAGCAATTGGTAGTTCACCTATTGTTCCGAGGGTTCTATCATTCGAGGCTATCACTGCTGAGTCAGTTTTGACAGAGCCACCGCTAGAGGCTTTAGAGGCAGAACCAATAGCCACCACAATTGAGCAGCTGAGTTCTTCAAATGTAGCTATCCTAGTTGAGGCCAGATACATAGCAGAGGAGGCAGCTCAGGCCCTTGCCAGTGCGGATGAGCCAGCTACTCTTGATGGCAAGGAACCCTCTTCGACATCTTCCTTCGGCCTGAGTGCCTTTGATAATACTGAGCAACCAGGAGGAGATGTGTCAGTAGCAGCAGCCAAGCTAGCAGCAGAGGAGCAGCCACTGAACGTCACTGCACCCGTCTCTTCAGCTGCGCAGGATTAGATTTCTTGTACGAGTCGAGAGTGAGCCGTGCGGTGTATCACTTTTTGAGTGGCTAGCAGTCTAGGGGGAGACCATAGATCGGTTGATAGGGCTTTGAATCTTATTTGGCGGATTTATGTGGCTCTATGTATTATTTTGATGAGCTTGTGTTTTATTTGACTCTCTTAGCTCATTGGAATACACTTAGTTTCAGAACTAACCTCGTGGATTCATTGTATATGGCTCTCTGTGTTGTGATTGTTTTGCAGGTTCCCTAGTGCTTTGCACTCTTGTTCTATTCTATCGTGCACTAACCTTTGTCCCTACAGCGTTCTCCCTCTCTATATACTTTCTCTAAGTCATCTTTTTGTGTGATTAGATGAAAAAGGGGGAGAGAGAGCTACCAAACAGGGGGAGAGCGAGCACTTCCAACCTTTGACAAAGGAGAGAGCGAGCGCTTCCAACCTTTGACAAAGGAGAGGAACTCTTGCAAAATTTTCTGGGTTTAAGCTTCATGTCCTTTGAAGTTCTATAAAAGGTATGAATTTATTTTAGTGATTAAATGAACAACATATGTAACGGTTGTGTTGCAGGTACCACCACACAAATTCTACATCAACATGGTGGGCTTTCTCGATGGACGACAAGGACGATCCCTAGAAGTGGAGTAGCCGGACTTCGAAGGACGAAGGCTAAGGACTAGCTAGAGTGTCCATAGGAACGCCAGTACTATAAGGGGGGGTAAGGTTATTTGTCTCTTGTCATATATGTATTAGAGAGCGTGAATGCTCCTTAGATCCTTAGAAAATGCTAAAGATGGCAGAGGAAGCGAAGTCAAAGACCGGTGCTCAAGACCAGTTGAGGACACAGTCATTAGACAGTCCGGTGAGCCCTAGAGGGGCCAGTCCAGAGAGAGGTGCTCTCTGGAGTCGACGTAAAGAGTCACCGGATAGTCTGTCGATGCAGCGACTGGAGAGTCCAGTGAGCCAGAAGCCAAAGTCTCGAGAAGATGTCTCTGTGAGTCTAGAAGTAAAAGTCACCGGACAGTTCAGTGAAGGTATGCACCGAACAGTCCGGTGTCCTATGGAGTGGATTCCAGAGAAGATGTTTCCCTGGCTAAGGAGGAAGAAGAGTCACCAGACAGTCCGGTGGTTCAGTAACCAGAGAGTTCGGTGATTGCAAAAAACAGCCAGCTTTATGACATCACTTCCAAACGGTTGTTTTTAGGCTTGGAGCCTATTTAAACCATGGAGGGAGATTTTTTCCAGTGTGCCCTTGATTAGTATTGCTGGAGCCAAGTTCTGAGAGGCCAAGAGACACCACTAAGAGAGCACATTGAAAGATTAGAGATCTTAGGTCCTCAGAACTTAATTTTAATTACAGATTAACCCATTAAGAGTAATAGTAATGATGATAATTATAATAACACCAATATTAATGATAGTCAAAATAATATTAATATTATAATATAATTTAATATTATTTATATTGCCGATAATAATATTAAAAATACCATAATAATAATAATAATAATGATAGTAACAATAACAGTTACAATAATTACAATGGTAAATATTATGTAACAATGCTAATGATAATAATAATAATAATAATATTAATGATAATTCTCATAATTATGAATAATTATAAAATATCATTATATAATAATAGTGATAGCAAATTTTCATATTACAAGTTAATAATAATCATACTAATAAATTTATTTATGAATAATTCTAATAATAGTAGAAAAGATAACATTATTAATATTTATACTATTGGTAATAAATTTATTTATAACAATAGTATCTTTATATTAAAAAATATTATTATAATAATATTAGCAATAATAATATTATTATTAAGGATAATATTAAAATAAATAATAATGATATTAATATCTATTTACATAACTTTAATAAATTATGAAATATTCACTATCAATTAATAAATTCCATTTTCAACCCTGTTTTATATTAATTAATACATCTTACAGTCTAAATTCAATAATTTGCATCCAAGCCCTTAGAACTTTAATTTAATTACATATTAATCCCTGAACCTTATAAACACCGTAACTTTTCAACCTTAGTCTGAATTAAGTGATTCTAACGTCAAAATGATCCTAATGAAATAAGCTATGCATCATGACATCATCATATTAGTTCTCTTCTGTTGTATGCATGGTTGTGATTGAATTATGTTTTCTTGTTTGTCTGCTTGTGCGTTTAGATGGATACGCTTCAGAGCAGCTTTACGAAGGCATTCAGAATCAAGACTCCAAGATTACTTGTGTAGCAATACTATTATAAAGGCAACTGTCCTTGATCATCTTGTGCCTACTTTACAAAACCTTTATCTTGTAAATTGCATGCTTGTGTCAAATTGATTGCGCACCTATTATTAGAATTTCACATAGTCTTTCCATATTTTGCCTTGTCACTCTAGTTTACCTTTTTGTTGGGTAGATTAAATGCTTATCTTGCTGTTGTCGAGATGGGTGATATTAATTGGACTTATTACCATACTTGCTTCACGAGGATTAATGAGATATTTAATAGCAACTTGGAGATTAGTGATTTGGTGGATATGATTGGTGTAGCGCTGTGTACGGAGTTACTGGCACTGTCCCTTGGTATGTTATCTTTCCAAATCTAAGGACCGGTTCGTGAAGCGACAGCCTATGTGTTACCGTACAACCATGAGCCAAGAATGGGCGCGGCCTGGCGTAGTAAGTGGTGGAGACCAGTTCTGTACGTGCCAACTGGTGGAGCGAGGAAAGCGGGTTACGCCGGGAACCGCCTAGAGAGAGATGTGTGGGGAAGGGAGGGTTACTCCCGAGAACCATCTGGCAAAAGAGAGAGGCCTTTCCAAGGATACGGTTAGTGCCTTATAGGTAAAACCTCAGTGGGCACGTACAAGCTGGAGGAAGCCATAGAAAAGCCTTGAAGTGATCTCTTGGCCCTCATACCAAATGAAGTGTGCGAGTGCGGAGATAGCACAGGCATAATAGAGATTCTTTAGTCCACCTGGAAACAAGAGATGAAATCACTTCTTATGGGAAATTGTGTACAATCTCTGCAGAGTTAAAACTATCATGGCGGCTGTGCTCACAGTCATGAGCAGTGCATGGACCCTCACATGATTAGCGAGATCTTGGTATGGTTTGGTTGGTGATCATAGTGGGAGACTGTGATTGGTTCTTAGGGCTGCAGTTGGGCAGGCCGTAGGCTTGTTGGTCTATAGGTGCGATGTCTATCACTTAGTAAATAGGTGCTTAATAGGAAGTGCGTCTCTATTGTGAACTTTTATGCAAAAGAACAATGCATTGCCTTTGCCTTATTTATTGCCACATGTCATCTTTTCTCATACTTGCTGAGTACATCCCGTACTCAACTTTGCCTTTATAAATGCTGCTCAGTAGAAAGAAAATTTTGAGAGGACATTGAAGACACACGAGCTGAAGTTTAGGTGTTCTGTCTCTCCGGTCGACTGCCTGTGGAAGCTGCGCTACGCTTGGTTTTATTTTCCGCTGCATTCGGTAATCTTTTTATTTCTATTTTATCTTGACATTGTTCTGTTTTGCCATTAATGAAGTCACTTTATGTGTGAAACTTGATTCCTGGGCACACATAAAGGGTCACTTGGTTTTGGCCTTTAAATCGGGTGTGGAAGATTTCAATGTGATGAGTAATTCTTTTTGCTCCATTGTATCCACCTCCCATGGGTATTCTTTTTTTTTTATGGATGGCAAAGGGGGAGCGAAATGATGATCAAGGAAGAGCATGATGATCAAGATTTGAGAAATGTCTTGGAGATAAATGATCATCAAGGAAGAGCATGATGATCGAGATTTGAGAAATTTCTTTTTGAGAAATGATGCTCGAGAAAAACTAGAAGAGAAGATAAGAAGGAAGAGAAGATATCAGGGAGAGTCCTGAAATGTTTTGATCAAGGGATGACAAGAGAAGATAACAAAGAGAGTAATACTTTCCTATATTCACAAACCTCTACTCGTCTTGTCCGATGTCCATTTGACCCACTGAAACAGCCGATTTCGCCTTCGCCGAAAATGCTAATAGTCACAGGACTGTCCGATGCTATCACAAGACTGTCCAGTGACCAATTCCATAGTTGAAACTTGGATTCTTCACTTCCATCTTGTTTCCAACTTCCTTTACTTGCTTCTTCATCTTGTGCTTTGTCACTTCAGTGCCATTGGGGACTCCTAGAGCATCCAAACACCCAAACACTCATGTGACCAAAGAGAAATAACTCAACTCCTCTTAATAGTACCAGTTTCTCCTATAGACTCAAAGCTTAAATCTAAGCCACACTTGGTTCTAGCTCATCCTTAGCCTTAATCCATCTTCAACAACGACGCTCCATCAAGAGTCCAATCACCATATGAGTCGTCGATCATCGTCGAGGAAGCCAACTCGTGATTCTTGAGATAAGCATATGTTGATCCAACATCCAACAAGTCAGTTCATGGTTCTCACTCAATCAACAAACATTTGTACCTTTAGGGTTTCTAATACTTCGGAGGTCTTGAAGCTTATAGTTGAACGTGCCTTGCTGGTATTGAGCATCTCCAAGTCCTTCATGCTTTTCTTGTCCCTCTCCAATGTTCCTAATCATGGTAAAGTCATTAAGTAGCAATCTATTCTCAAATGAAGGAAGACGTGTTTCGAAATGATCTCACCTCTAAATTCAATTGTCATGCACGAGCTCTTGTGGTTAGACCATCTATAGTAGGTGGAGGAGCATTGTGTGTATCTAATGAAAGGATGTCCTACCTCTACAGATCGTGGGGTACACCTGCATTCAATGAAAGTGAATAACCAGTACACCATGTCTAATTATTCAACTATACCTTAATCCTCTTAGGCAGCAGAGATAGAATTAAAGCATACTAAAAAGAAAAATTGAACCGATGTCATAGCAAAGACACCATAATGAGTAAGCTCTACTTAGTATAGTCATACCTAGATCTATGTACAAATACATCAAACAAGATCAATTTTCCCGTAAATATAAATATAACTATTAAAGAAGACATAATAAAAGAAAATTGAATCTTTATTTATGGTCAAAGTATAAAGGTAAAGATACATGAGAAGAATTCTCAATAACCCCTCCAAGGTGACTTGGAAAATACAGAGAGACTCCTACAACCTAATGGCACTCTAACAACGGAGACCAAATGGAGTATGAGATCAAAAACGTGGTGTGTGACTAAGTGTGGGAGTGAGGAGTCCTATTTATAGCCTTCAAAGGTCGGTGAAGATAACTTGATTCGTGCACCAAACCACCGAGAATATCTTCAAGAAGTGCGGGAACTCCAGCACATGGAAGTTGACAGGGAAATGGGCCAACCGTCAGGGTCGACCAACGTTGGGGTGCGCCCTCCCTAGCCCATCTTTGGCTTGGACCCCTCTTCGTGGATCTTACGCGGGATTCATCCATAGATCCTTCAGAATATTCTTCCTATCTCCACGATTTTACACCTTGCCACATGGCACCGTTGGATTTGTCTTTGCTAACTTTTGCCATGTTAGGCCATTTCCTCACCTTATAAAGTTGTTTTTTACCTGCATATACAATTTCTCCAAGTACAAGTGGATTATATTATTCACAATAAAATGCGTGTGCTAAGTCTTTGTTTATTTTTTGAGGTTTATTGGTGGTATAAGTGGTACTTAAGAACTGCCAATAGTGAGTTCTAGTGATGCTTTAAAAGTTTGTTTGTTTTCTTTATCATTATTTGGACCTACTTTCTCTTGATTGACTTCGATGTCCCCGAATTCTATTTTTACTTGGGTGTTTTTAGAATGCAAGTTCCATTATCACTTTTATTCTGGGGATAATGAAATAGATAATGAACTAAAATTATCACATTTTATTTGAAGGTTTAGAAACTAAAAACTGATGTTTGAATTTGACAATTTTGCAAAAGATTTGTCTGAGATGGCTTTCAGTGGTTTATGTTCTTATCTTAAAGAAAAGTTGGATGGGCATAATTTTCTTACTCTCAGACAACATCAATAAAGAGCTTTGGCACAACAAAACTGGAGTAAAGAGCTAAAACATGATCATAAAACTTTACATAATGTCCGTGTCATTGAATATGATTTAGATAGCACCAATGATGAGTCGAATTATATTCCTGCTGCTGAATTTGTTTATCCAGCTGAGGCTAAATTATTTGCATGTAAATGACTCAAGCTGATACAAAAGAACTCGAAGGATGCCATAAAGTACATATTTGATGTAGCCAAATGTGATAAGATATTTGATGGGTTACATAAATGATGAGGACATCCCTTCATTGGATACACACAATACTCCTCCACCTACTATAACTCGTGCACAACAATTGAATTTAGAGGTGAGCTCGTTTCAAAACATATGTCTTCCTTTCTTTGAGAATATATGGCTACCTAATGATTTTTATTATGGTTAGGAATATTGGAGAGGATCAAAGGAAGCATGGAGAAGGATTTGGAGATGTTCAAGCCCAGCAAGATACATTTGACCCGGGAGGAGACCCAATCCAACTTGGAGTTGAGTTGCCCCCGGGTTCCAAGAGCAGTCCGCACTAAAATGGATACCCAAGTCGCATACGAGATCCGTTTTGGACATTCTAGATATGGTTGGAAAGCTAAGAAGATAACATTTCCATCAGCACCAGTCTCATCTCAAAATTCAATCAGAATCAGTAGGAATCGTAAAACACAATGACATCTAAAAACTGCCTCGGGTGCTGCGACACTATCTGCCTTTGGGCCGTGTATCTTTTTAAGGTCTATTAGTGTTAGGGTTTGCCTCTAAGGTCATCCTAAACTCTATATAAGCAGTAGCAGCCATTAGTAGGGTTAGGTTTTGATTAGTTTTCATCTGTTTTCCAAACAATTTCACCGTTTGACGGTTTGCTGGTTTTCCAACTTCATGATTTAATTCATATTTTTCAATTGAATTGAGTTCTTCCTTGTTTTTTTTGTGTTCTTCAATTCATAAGATGGGATTAGCCTTCCTGGCGAGGACAATCGTGTATGCACGGTTGATAATCAGAGGAGAAGTGGTGCTAGGATTGCGGGGTTCAAATCGTGTTGATTTGAGGCCGGATCGATTATGTGTCGCATCTCTACCAAATCAAGAGTTACCACGACCTGGCAGAAGATTGGAAACCATGTACACATCAATAAAGGTGGTTACATTAAAATTACATATACTTTACCTTCAGTAGAGGAGTTAAAGCGTAGAGCATATGGTAATTGGCACAATTCTTATTCTCATGCCACTAATGATTATAATGTTTTTCACCGACAGGTCTAATCAGCCCTTTATGAAGTACGATTGAGTCTCAAGGAGACGCAAGTAGATAAGCACCTGTTTCGTGTCAACACCTTATGTGACAATTATTTCAAGAGAAGTGGCACTTGAAAAGTCTACCTATGGAGATAGTCTATCAAAGTCACCATTAAAGGCTCTACTTTCGGTTTTGCTCGGGAAGCCCAAAATGGTAAAACCAAAAAACTCTGAGGTGGGCAAGTGGAAAGTGAACCAAGGCATGGTGGGCCTAAATGCACATTTGACCATCTCATGATCACGTAGAAGAATTAAAAGACCAATTCAAATAATTGGTCAACAAAGTGGTCAAGGTCACCTTATGGGAAAGGAGGTTGTGAGACTCACCTTGGGAGCTGGTGAGGCAAACTATGAGTGCTCATACCTCAGCTCCACATAGTGGAGTTGAGATGCCACCACCATGGTATTCTCCTATGGCTTGTCCACTATTCCCTGTGTGGAATCCTTATATGTGACCATGGATGTCCATTCCACCGATGCAATTTTCACCATTTCATCTGGGATAAGATATATCAAGGGAAGTATTTTTGAGAGGCTCTCTAGTTTTATTAATGACTTGTTGGGACCACAATCGGCAAACTTGAGAGGATGCCGTTCTGGTTTTGCTCATCAGTAAAACCAAAAGTTCTGATTTGTCAAACCAAAAGTTATAGTTTTTCTAGAAATATCTATTTCACCTCAAGATAGGAATGGCACATAAAAAATGAAAGAAAGGTGATCAGCATGCCTCTAAGGCCTCTAGAGATCCTACAGCAATATCCGGAGGTGTCATTAAAATTGGCATTGTTGATGCTAAGATTGGATGAACTATTAATGGACCGATCATGATAAGTTATCCACTTAGTGTATCTAAGGATAATTGTGTTAACCAAATGCTCCAACAACCTATGATTATGAAGCTAGTACTAGTAAGGACTCCTCTAAATATATACAACTGAGGTGGTGTCCCTCTGGCTTAACTTGCACTCAAAAGAGGAAACTGCAATGGCGACACCTTCATGATATTATAGAGCGAGAGTTAAAAAAATGAGGGATGGTGCTTTTTTAATGAATTACAGGCCAATGATCACTCAAAATAAGCAATGGAAGGCCAAGGTCATGACTGAGTCTATGGAAAAACTGAATATTTTGACTTCGGCATTGGAGGCTCTGGTTCTGCCAAAGTTGAAAGTTATTCTAGTATCCCAAAATTGATTTCAGTGAAAATAGGAAGTTTCAGAATTGTAAACCGGAAGCTTCGGTTTGAGCAGGTTCACTGTGGCAAAAATGGCTAAGTCCTCACTGGAGGGTCAAACACTTGGCCAGATTGTCCGGAGGACCCTCTGGTGGTTGATGTTCAGTCCATCGGAGTGTCTGGCATTTTACCGGAAGGTTTAAACTGGAAGTTCTGGTTGTGACAGGCTGGTTAGTATCCAAATTGTCTAAATTAATGTTAACTTTGATTATTTCATAAGTTTGGTGATTATACATGTTTTATAGGTTGCAAGTGTAACTCTAAGCCATTTTGGCCAATTTTCATAGAATAAACAAAGAAGTACTTACAAGTGTAATCTAATGATCGCTATACAAAAAATACACTTCGCCATTTGTACATGGCCCTACCTATGTAGGCGGATACAACATCCCTAGCATTTTAGACCAACACCTTATGTATTGCCTTAAGTTGATTCTTCCACTTGCTCTTCAACTCAGGGTGGTCCATACCCACGTTGATTGTAGATTGGCATGTTGCTGTTGGGCTAAGGTACCCTACTCTCTTAGACGCACCAGAGTGATAGCATATTCTAAAAAGATAAAACAATACATAGTCAACTATTGTGTTTATTAATAGTATGAGTAATTATAAGGTTACTATTGTTCGAAACACTTACAAGCACCAAACTGTTATGACAGTAGCATTGAATCATTTAAGTCGAAAGAGGGTACGTATGTCTTCAAACGGCACATTTGGATCTAGTATATAGATCCATTGGCACAGTGTTATAAAGTTCCTCAGGTACCTTAGCTTGGATGACCTGAATACCTTTAGCACAAGCTTGTAAGTACCACCCGTGAAATTTACGCATTCCACTCCTCTCTGAATATATGGTTTGGTATTAGTGACTTGCCATGTTTGAACTCAGGAAAATCATTCTATGTAAGTTCTCAAGATCCTTCTGGGAGAGCCTCGGGCACCAGAAGCTTGTGCTCCACCAGTTCCTTTTTCTCATAGGTGTATCATTGTTTCATACCCTGGAGAAATGCATCAACTATAAAAGACAACATTAATGTGCGTTATACACTTTAGCGGTTAACATACGAGTTATTAGAAGGTACTGACCTAGACTCTTGCTGGATGTTTTATCCTTAGCAGGAGGAGGTGTACAATGTGTAGCACAATCACTTCCTTCCCCCTCATGTGTTGATGCAGACTGAGGATCAATAGAAGGTTGTTCAGGACTAGTACGTGTCGTTAGGGAGGTCATCAATAGGCTTCTCAGCAACAGTACCCTCATCCTCATGTGTCTCGGGAGGCGAAGAGGGTCCATTATCGGCCTCTCAGCAACAGAACTCTCAAGCTCATGTGTCTCAGGAGGCGGAGGGGGGTCCATGATAGGCTCATTAGCACCAGCACCTTTATTTCTTTGTGTTGGAGAAGACCAAGCCGAAAGTACTAGAGTAGGTTGAGACAAAGGTGTCGTTTCAACTGCTAATTGCAGCACAATGTCTCGTTGGTGCCAAAGGATGAAATTATTAATGGCATCTCCCAGAGTTTTCCTCATCAGAATAATCGAGACCAAAATCAAGATACTTGTCATCCAGTACCTTGATCATGTTGTTCTTCTAGCCTCCATATTTTGATTTTACTGTGTATCAACCTGGTTCGAGATTAGGACGCAACTAGTTCTTTTTACTCACTTCCTTAAAATACTTGCTAGTCTTCAAAGAATTCTCATATGTCGTCTTCTCAATGAATGCTTTCCAATCATCAGGTGTGATGAAACCGAACTTGTTGAATGGTGTGGGACCCTTTTGAACATAATCCTTATTAAGGTTAGTCCTAAATATCCCAAGGCATCTTTCCATTATCTAGAGAGAAGCCTTTTTTGCATGCTCAAGGGGAAAGATATTTTGCGCACAAGTTGTCCCACAATTCAGTATTTTTTCTTTCGGATTACTATGCCAATAAAGGAATGTAATCTTAACTTTTTTCTTACTAAGACACCATAATCATTACGCCATTTTGTGTTGATTCCTTTGGCTCTACATGTGCACCACACGGGTCGATAGCTTCTACAGCAAAAGCTTGTTGGCTTTCCTATAAACACCCTTTTGTATCTTCGGTGAAGTGGACGATGCAGGGGTGTTAGCTTTATGACCTTTGAAGTCCCTTAAAGGTATAAATGGATTTTGGTGATTGAATAAACATCATAGGTAATGGTTGTGATTGTTGGTTCCACCCCGCTAATTCTACAACAACATGGTGGGCTTCCTCGATGGATGACAAGGACGATGCCCAAGTTCAAGGAGTTCCGAGAGCCGGTGGACCAAGGCTAAGGATATGGTAGAGAGTCCATAGGATCGCCAATACTATTAAGGGGGTAGGATCATTTGTCTCAGGTCATACAAATGTTAGGAGGTATGAATGCTCTTAGTCACCTCAGAAAGCTCTGAAGATGGCAGAGGAAGCAAGTGAAGTGGAGCCGAAGAAGAAGTCTTCGTGTTCCATGGCAAAAGCAGTCACCGAACAATCTGATGAGGTCACCAGATAGTCTGACGAGCCAGGTCTTCAGAGTCCAGAGAGAGGTGCTCTCTGGACTTGCTGAAGAGAAGACACTGGACAGTCCATTGTGGCACTCACCGGACAGTCCGGTGAGGTTGAAGACAAAGTCCAGAGAAGGTGTCTCTGAGAGTCCAAAAGTGAATGTCACCGGACAGTCCAATGAAGGTATGCACCGGAGAGTCCGGTGTCAAATGAAATGGATTCCAAAGAGGATGTTTCCCTAGTCTGCTAGAGGAAAGGGTCACTGGACAATCCCGTGATTGCATAAAGTAGTCAGCTTTATGACATCATGTCCCAACGGTTGTTTCTGGGCTTGCTGCTTATTTAAACCGAGGAGGGGGATGTTTTGCCGTGTGCTTGAGGTCTGAACTGCTGGAGAAAACTTGTGAGAGGCCATGGGACACCATCAAGAGAGCACAAGATAAGATTTGAGATCTTGGGTGCTAGTAGGAGAGTGATTGGGAGCATTCATACACTTCTAGAGCTTGTGGGGCTTCAGAGGAGTGATCTTTGCCTATTTCTCTTGGTTTGGAAAGCCTAGACTGGCTAGGAGTCAGTGATCGAGCTTTCGAGGAGATTGCGAAAGACGACGCCAAGTTTGTACACGGTTCCAGGTCCCCCACTCGAAAGGGACAACGAGAGGGAGCTCCCGATCCTTGGAGGCTTGCTCTAGCGTTTGTGTATTGTGTGCGACAGCCGAGATGCCGATGATTTCACTCTGGGAATGAAGCTGGGACTCCGATGGGAGTGGTCCAACGAGGATTAGGGGAAGGGTCTACCTTCTGAGACCTGGGAAAAAATCACAGAGCACTCTCTCCCTCTCTCTTTAGTTACTGTATTTACTTACCGTTTGAGTAGAGTAATAGGTTGTTCTTTGATTCCTCTTGGTGGCTACCGTGCTAGTGTTTGCTTGTTTCTTTTATCTTATCACTAGTATTGTTAGGGGTCTTGGCCTACTAAAATTACATAGGATTGATTCTGTTGTGATTGAGTCTCATAGTTTAAGCTTCTAGAGAATTTAGTCCTATAAGTCCACCGATTCAACCTCCGCCCCCTTCTCGGCATCTTTGATCCTTACAGGGGGCGGTTGTGTCCTCAGTCAGCACTGTCACTTCTTCTTCAGTGAAAAGTCATATAACGCTTCGAGAGGGAGTATGCTATGAAAGATAGAGTTACAAGGCATTTCCGTTTGAGTTAAGATGTATAGTGTGAATTTGACTATCAAATACCTCATCGATTGGATTGTGATCGGGTCTTGTTGCAGTAGGTGCTGCCTTTTGCGCGTGGAGGATAGGGAGGGGAAGGTTCCTCGAAAGGTAAGCTACTTAAACTTTTGGGAGAAGAAGCCATAGGTATCGATGCACCAACTTCCTCAATTGTAGAAATTGTGTACTGAAAAATATTATTGTATCTAAATGGATATTGAAACAGAAGATGGTACATAATAGAAAGACTTTTGCTCTCAGCGCGGGTTGCCAATTTAATACCCTTCCAACTCTCTACTCCTATGGCAACACATATCCAATATTGCAAGCTATGGTCCACGCTCCACTCTCATCTCACTTTATCGACCATAACTACAACTGAAAACTATTGTTATAATAAATTCATTGTGCCTAAAATTTTACTATATCGGACAAAAGACAATTTACCCGTATACTAGATTATGTTTCTAAACCAAATGTCATATAGCATTAGCAACTATTACCCATATAAACCATATGTCATATAGTAATGTCAGTCAAAGATGATGTCAAGAAAGACCAGGTTGAAGGCATTGCAGTGTCAGGTAAAGTGATGGTATCAAACTGATACTATTAACATATTCATAGCAATGTCAAGTAAATATGATGTCAGCAAGAACCGACACTTCATATTGTAAATATATCGTTCGCTGATGTCATCAAACTGACATTGTTAGAATAGTGGGGGGAACAATGGGGGAACCGACACTTGATATTAGCAACTATTACAATGTATCCATGAAATAAACAATAATATGTATATACATCAAAAATGTCATATAGCATTCCAAGCCACAAGAATTAGAGAGGAACAATTGGGGGAGGGGACGCAACTTACAATGGTTTGCAAATTCTTGGTGTGGGGGGAGGGGAGGCAGCTTACAGAGGAGAAATGGGGGAGGGGACTTACATTAGGGTTCTGGAGTGGGTGACAGGGAGAGAGGAGATGTCGAGAGACCATAGCCGGAGGAGAAAACACGGTGGGCGCTAAGGACGGAGGCGGACGTGCAGCCGGAGGTCGATGGAGAAGGAGTAGCAACCGTGTCCGATGCCAAAGAGGACGAGTAGCCTCGACCGTTGCCGGAGGAGCAGCGACGGGAGCGGCGGCGGGTTAAGGTTGGCAAAAAAAATTTAGCAGCGTAACGGTGTCACGCGGGAAATGAAAAGACAACCAGGTTTAGTGTTGAACTGAAGCGACAAGGCCCGCTTATATAGTCAGAGTAATAATGTCGCGCAACATGATGTCACCAGAAGACCAACACTACTATATGGTTAGTGTTGAAATGGACAAGGCCAGGCTTATATAGGAAGAATACCTGTGTTAGGCAAAGTGACGTTACCAATAGATGTGCCCCACACTATTGTTTTTCGGTGTGGGGCACATCTTACGTCAGTGTAACCGACAGTAGTAGAGCGTTTTACCAATTTCCTTAAAGTTTTTTTCTCAACGTATATGATGATATTTGATCTACAATTTGATTTTAGTATTTTGCACTACGTAAGCAACATGTCAAATTTGTTTGATTGTTTTTTTAGTCTTTTCATGACTTTTTTTTACTTCAAATGGGACTATAGGTTACCAATCATATAGATCTATTCGACATGAGTCCAAGAAAATGTTGAATGTAGGTTGAAAGTGATAACAAAATACATATAAATATATGTTCTAAAACGACATATGAAAGTGTATACGCCTAGGAAACATTGTACAAAATAATAGAACATATGGTGCGTAAAAAAATTGAAATATTTTGTGTCATGTTTGCTGATGGATGTTGTAATTTTGGTCATGTTATAGACTAACACTGATGGTCTTGCAATGTCGGTTATTAGTGATGTCATCGCTGACCACACTGATAATAAGTTTACCAATTTCTTTAAAGTTTTTTTCTCGACATATATTATGATATTTGATCTACAATTTGATTTTAGTAATTTGCATTAGGTAAGCAACATGTCAAATTTTGTTTATTTTTTTAGTGTTTTCATGACTTTTTTTAGTTCAAATGGGCCTATAGGTTACCAATCATATAGAACTATACGACATGAGTTGAGTCCAATAAAATGTTGAATGTAGGTTGAAAGTGATTACAAAATACATATAAAAATATGTTCTGAAAAGATAAAGGAAAATAATGGAACATATGTGCGTAAAAATTTGAAATATTTTGTCATATTTGGTGATGGATGTTGTAATTTCGGTCGAGTTGAAGACCGACATTGATGGTCTAGCAATGTCGGTCACGTGACATCACCATAGACCGATACAGCTGAGGCTTTTTGTTTGAGTCCGATTTTTAGTTGCACCTGCCTATTCTAGGCGGCTAGAACCAGTTTATATTCTAGACTATCCCACAAAAATTGAAGTTGTATTCTGTATGACACAAATGATCAACTAAGGGGAGCAATATCGCCCCCTTCAGTTGACCATTTGTTCATATAACTGTACAATCTTACTTTTTTATTGAAATTTTCAATTTTCAAATTCTTTTCAGAAAATTCTTTGCAGCACTACTATAATGTCGATCGCAGATGACATCATAATACTTCCGACACTACAATTTAATCATCATACGCCGACATTATAAGATAGCAACAATGTCTGTCGTTGGTGACATCATTACTAGCCAGCATTATAAGTGTGCAGCAATGTCGGTTCTGTAATGACAATAACACGACTGACACTACTAAGTAAACCCTAATAATTCATGCTATATATTCATATCCCGCCCCTTGCTTCTCACCGTCACCACCCCGCCCCTCCTCAGCCGCCGCACGCTGCCCCTCCTCCTCACCCGCAAAACCGCCGCTCTTCACCCCGCCCCTCCTCCTTAGCCGCTGCTCCCTTCCTCCCCTCCCGCCGCATGTACTGTCCTTCTTCTGTTGTTACTTATGATGCACAGTCGCGCACGGGTAGCCTGGTGAGCATATACAAGATCTGTTATGAGGGTTCTTAGATTTGTTTGCAACTTCATTTGTTTACAACTAGTGTTATTTATTCCTAATATACCAGGTCTGTTATTCTCATTTTTAGCTGGTTGTCAGATCAAGTTATTAGGGTTTGTGGATTAGGGTTTATGGCAGTGAGTTCAAGATGCATTCTCAAATTTGCTGTCCTGTATTCACTACGAGAATGTTTCATAACAGGTCGTTGTCCACTCCTCAAGAGGTTTGATAGAGCCTGGAACTCTATTCAAGAGGTTTGAGAGAGTCTGGAACTCTATTCAAGAGATTTGAGACAGAGCCTAAGACTCTGTTCAAGAGGTTTGATAGAGCCTTGAACTCTCTTCAACAGGGTTGACAGAGCCGGGAACTCTCTTCAAGATGTTGGAGCAAAGAAGACTAGAAAGTATACTAGAAGTAGAACAAGACCATATGAGTCTAATTTGTAATGATTTATGTTTTTAAATTGTCTTATGGACTATATAATATTGATCATTGATCAAAGTTTAGTCTTGGTGTTTATAATGTCTTATACCTATGTTCATCGAAGATTTTGAGAAATGTTGGTACTGTCACTACTGTAATGTCGCTCAAAGATGACGTCAGCAAAGACAAACACAGGAAAGTATTGCAGTGTCGGTCTCTGACGTTAGCAAATCGATACTATTAACATAGATATAACAAAAACTGACACTTGAAATTGTAACAACGTCGTCAGCTGAAGTCATCTAACCGACATTGTTGAGTTTTTCAGCAATGTCGATTTCTGGTGACATCATCGTTTGCGACACTATTACTGATTGTAATGTCATTTTTCACTGACATCATACTTGACCGACATTATCACATTACGTAATGATGAGGACATCACTCCTTTAGATACACATAAGAGTCCTTAAAGTAGTATTAATGAAACTCACCCACGACAGTTGAGATTAGAGGTGAGCTCGTTCTAAAACACATGTCTTCCATCCTTTGAGAATAAATTGCCACCTAATAACTTTATTATGACTAGGAATATTAGAGAGTCAAATAAAGCATGAAGAAGGACTTGGAGATGCTCAAGATTAGAACCGCACGTTCGACCCCAAAGGAGATCCAAACAACTCGGGTTCGAGTCTGACTTGGGTTCCTGGAGCAACCTGCACTAAAACAGATGCCCCGGTCTCATACGAGCCCCGTTTTAGATGTTCTAGATATAGTTGGAAAGCTAACAAAATAACCTTTCCAAAGGAATTAGCCTCATCTCCAAATTAGTAGATCAGTGAGAATCATTAAAATAATATGATGCCTAGAAACTGTTCGGGTGCTGCGACACTATCTTTTGGCCTTTAGGCCTTGTATCTTTTCTAGGTCCATTAGTATTAGAGTTTGCCCCTAAGGTCAATCTAAACTCTACAAATTTAGTAGCCACCATCAATAGAGATAGGTTTTGATTAGTTTTCTCCTGTTTTCAAACAGTTTCGCCGTTTGATGGCTTGTTGGTTATCCAACTTTATGATTCAATCCAGATTTCGCAAGAGAGTTGCGTTCTTCTTTGTTCTTGCTTGCGTTCTTCGATTCGCAGACAGGGATTCGTCTTTTTGGCGAGGTCAATCGTGTGTGCACAGTTGATAAACAGAGGAGAAGTGGTGCTACGATTGCAGTGTTCGAATCATGTTGATTTGAGACCGGATCTATTGTGTGTCGCATCTCCGCCAAATCGAGAGTTATCACGACCTGACAGAAGATCGAAAACCACGTACACATCAAGATGATGAGATTATAAGGATCTTGGAGCCACCAAGTGATTGCGTTCAAATACCCCCGTGGCCTCTACCTTTTCATACAGGTTCTAGAGCATGGTAGAGTCAAGGTCCAGACAATGAACTTGAGTCGAGCACGACTCCAAAATAAGAAGGGGAGGATGATGAGGATATCACTCCTTTAGATACATACAAAAGTCCTCAAAGTAGTATTGATGAAACTCACCCATGACAGTTGCGATTAGAGGAGAGCTCGTTCCAAAACACATGTCCTCCTTCCTTTGAGAATAGATTGCTACCTAATAACTTTATCATGATTAAGAATATTGAAGAGAGTCAAGTGCTATGATACCACTTGATGTGTATGTGATTCTCGATCTTCTGTCAGGTCGTGATAACTCTCGATTTGGCGAAGATACGACACACAATCCATCCGGCCTCAAATCAACACAATTCGAACCCCGCAATCGCAGCACCACTTCTCCTCTGGTTATTAGCCGTGCGCACACGATTGACCTCGCTAAAAAGGCTAATCCTTGCCTGCGAATCGAAGAACACAAGCAAGAACAAGGAAAAACGCAACTCACTTGCAAAATCTAGATTGAATCCCGAAGTTGAATAACCAACAAGCCATCAAACGGCAAAACTATGTCATAACAGAGGAAAACTAATCAAAACCTATCTCTAATGACAGCGGCTACAGAATTTATAGAGTTTAGGTCGACCTTAAGGGCAAACACTAATACTAATGGGCCTAGAAAAGATACAAGGCCCAAAGGTCAAAAGATAGTGTCACAGCACCCGAGCAGTTTCTAGACGTCATATTGTTTTAATGATTACTACTGACTCCGTTGGAAAGCTTATCTTGTTAGCTTTCCAACCATATCTAGAACGTCTAAAACGGAGCTCGTATGAGACCGAGGCATCCATTTTAGTGCAGGCTGCTCTAGGAACCCGAGTCAGACTCGAACCCGAGTTGTTTGGATCTCCTCCAGGGTCGAACGTGCGGTTCTGATCTTGAGCATCTCCAAGTCCTTCTTCATGCTTTATTTGACTCTCTCCAATATTCCTAATCATAATAAAGTTATTAAGTAGCAATCTATTCTCATCATTCTCCCATTCTTATTTTGGAGTCATCCTCGACTCAAGTTCATTGTCTAGACCTTGACTCCACCATGCTCTGGAACCTGTATGAAAAGGTGGAGGCCACAGGGGTATTTGAACGCAATTACTTGGTGGCTCAAAGATCCTTATAATCTCATCACGTAACATCAGTCCCACCTGTGACAGATCGCCCCGCGAAAACGACGATCCATCGACCTCTAGGATCTTAATGGGTGTCACTCAGTGAAGCGAGGACCAACAGTACAACTCAAGCATGATAAAATATAATACAAATGGTTGTTTAAGTTACAAACAAAGTTTTCAAATGCGCAGAAGCGTTCACTTTATTTAAAGACTACTAGGGTCTCCTAGATACTAAGCATAAATGACATCGAGCCCATACGATGCATCTTCTAGCAGCACACAACAGCTCAACGCAGCGAGCAGGGCTCCCAACGGTGATAGCCACCTTCGAGGGTCGCTCCTACCAGTTTGTCCAGAGGAGAGAAAGAGAGATCACCTACAAACAAAAACAACAGAGAGCCAAGCCCTGAGCATTCAAATGCTCAGCAAGTCTTACCTGTCAACATGACCAACAACAACTGACTCCAATAGATATGATAAGGATGACTCACATGGGGTAGCGTTTGCAAAAACCAGGCTAACATAGTGGATCCTTACTTTAGGTTTTAGCAGTTGATTAAGTGTCAAGAAAATTAATTTAATTTGTGCTATAAGCTATCATGATCATGGTTGCTAAACAATTTAATAAATATATCAACAAGCATATTACTTTCTCATTCAACTCTTACTCCACTTTTTAACTACGATATGACTCAAATTGTCTTGGGGTACTTGTTACTGTGAGGGGCAGCGATTATAATCGATTTACATCTAGCTAGAGAAATTTGATTACATGACACGTATGCACTTCCATGAAGTCATACACGGCAACCTTTCATAACAAGGTAATAGGACCGGCCCGATGCTCACTCCTCTCTGGCAGAGGTCCTCCATGCGATACCACGCTAGGGTCATCCATGGTTAGATCCAGAGCTCTCCTTGAAGGGTTATGTCCAATCACTACAACATTGAAGCAGCATCGGTTTTCTGGGTCCCATATATCTAGTATATAATCAGTACTACTCAACCTTGCTCAATAGGGGCGACAACGGTATGATCCTTAACGACATAGACCGGACTACCGCAAACAGGACGCCTCTCCTGCTGCCAACCTATACTTCCCTGTCCGGTCTTGATTTCATCATGTCATGTGATTTCATAACCAAACTCATCCTTTTTAAGCGATACTTCCAAACCAAGGGTAAGAACCTGTATCTTGCGAGTGGAGTTCCCATTGACTCGACTTCTACTGATAACTAAAACTCTTAGCCTAGCTCTATATCAAAATACCTGTACCAAGGACACTAACATAGGGAGAGGGTACTAATATACAGTCTACGGTTTCAATCAACTTCTAGAAACTTAATGCCCAGTACAAAATCTGTGTACTATATATTGGTAAAATATAAAACAGTTAAAATGGGGTTAATGCACCGGGGCTTGCCTAGGCCTTGCTCACAGTTAGATTCTTTGACAAATGGAACGTGACCAAATTCCTCTTCGTAAACTTCGGGTCCTATACATGCAATGATATGCGAATAAATGAATTATGCTGATTTTTAAAGTTTAAACCAATCCACATGCGATGATAACTTGTTACTTACAAAAGAAAACTAGTAAATATGGTTACAAAATTCCTTTAATTTGATTTTCTAAAGCTTAAAGTGTAATTTAATTTGTCCATAACATCAGAGAGGTTGTAAACTAATTTTGGACAAATTTTCAGAATTTATTGAAATCAAATGAATTTATAATGAATTAAATACGATTTATATGCAATAAATTATTTATATTTATTTTTGATGAAAATAAATATGAAACTTTTCTGAACCATCAAGTTTAGTTAAATAAACCAAAAAGTGAATTTAACAATATTTTATCATGACGAGGAATGCATACAATGAATTATTGAGTTATTATGTGATCTGAATTATTTAAATTATTTCATGCATAAATTGAAGAATTTTTAGCTTCCGAATATAGTTCTAGTTGAGAGGATCATAAAAAAAAATTTATTTAACAATTTTATAAGGCATAATGAATTTTCTGTGAATTTTATAGGTTAAAACCTTTTTTTTGCTACTTAAATAATTTATTTCACGGATAAATCAAAATCCAGCCTAAATGGACCGAGCTGCATTGGGCCACAAGGGATCTGGCCTGTCTCAGGCAGGCCACATAGTGGGCCACAAAGGATCTGGCTCATTTGGGCGGCCACACGCGGGGCCATGAGATTAGGCCGCATTAGATCGCACGGGCGCAGAAGATCCTAGTCTCGGCCCGAGACGTGGGTGGGCGCCGGGCCGGCCATGGCAAGGCTCGCCGGCTTTCCTTTGGGCGGTGTCCCGGTGGCTAAACACTCTGCTACACGGACCAAAATGGTCTGCGCAAAAAGGGGAATGGCATAGGGTGGTTGCCAAGGTGAAGCTCTCATCGGAATCGGGCCGGCGGCGAAGGGTGGCCAAGAAACAACTTCAGCAAGGCGGTGAGTTCCAAACGGTTGATAGGAACCAACCCTACAGCTTCAAAGAAGCGCAGAGAAGATCGGCATGGAAGAAGACGTTGTCGCGAGGGCCTAGAAGAGGGAGCTCGACGGTGGGGGTGGGCTGTTCAGGTGACCGTTGTGGACTACAAGAATCGGTAGGGAATCGAAGTATCTTCACCAAGTTTCGTTGGAGTTTTCTGGAGTTCAGTCGGCGGAGACCAAGCTTCAAGATTTGGGGAAAATATCAAATTAGCACGACTCTGGGAGGGAAGAGAGGGAGGAGAGGATTTTTGGGAAGCTCGATGGAGGAATGATGTAGCTTCTCGCGGGGAAAGGGGGCCGGAGATGGTTCGGAGAGGATGGTCAGCGAGCTCACGCAAGACGCTCGCCAATGGCACCCGGGAGAGGAATGAGAGAGGAGGAGGTGACTCGGTATCACACCCCAAAAATCTGGAGTGTTTAGCACCAATGAACCAATCACAGGATCAGCCACATAAACATGCTAGAGTGACGACATCGCACAAACGGGATAATATTATTACACAGGAAGTCTGAACTGCAAGGCTCAACATATAAGTCTTTAGATTACAACAAGGAGTTGATCACATCAACTCTTATTCAAGCAACACAGCGCAAACACTACTACTCGAGCATAGAATGAGACATCTAGACGTCGTCGCCATCAGCACCAACATCTTCTTCTTCTTCTTCATCTAAACAAATTTCAGCTAGGGGGGTGAGCACCAGGGGTACTCAGCAAGCTCTGACAAGAAAGGGTATACAACAATATGTAGGGTACATTAATTAAGGGAGGCGGCAGGTGTTCCATTTTCAGCATAAAGCAAGTTTTCATGCATGTTTACCTACTGGGCAGAGTTCATAACAGAAGAGATAAAACCTCTTTTTGTCATATTTTAGTTGGACCTATGGAAGAACTTAATCCACTCCATCAGTTCCCAAATTTTAACTAGGGCAGGCACGTCTCCATGCTGTCCCGAGACACATAGCTGACACATTTCCAAAACATGAGTAACTACACCCACACGCAAGAAAGAGCCACAAAAACTCTAATCATTATGTACCCGAACATTAGTGGGCTAATACCGTGACAACGGCCGTTCTGAAAGGATTTTTACATTCTGCAAAGGTTGTACACAATACCCACATGTTATACGTGCTTTCGCGAGCAAGGAATGCAAAATGCCTATCCCAACATCTACAGGAGTGTCCACTGATTCCGCCCAAGATGGATCCAGGGACTATCTGTCGGGTTACTATCCCAGATGACGCGACAGTGTACATTCCTGTAGCCGGACTGTGGGGATGCCCATCCACGTCTTCTCCTGGTTCCCTTCTATACCAGGTTCATATAGACCAGGGGCTTTATCTATGGGCTTACGGTCCTATGACGCTGGCAATTACTTTGTCGAAAGCCGGACCGCGAGCATCTCGCGTCCTAGTGACTTCCTAGCGGTTCAAAGTGGTGTACCCAAGTAGGAGGAACAAGTCCTGCCCATGACGGATTTTGTGGTTGCACGGAACCACTAAGTCAAGCACTAATGAACCGGTCCTCATATGGTAGGGGCGACGTGCTCGTCCACGGAAGGTGGACTGAACCAAAGCACCTACACATAGCTCTACACCACAGTGAGACCCGCCCCACAACCAGAAATCTTTCCCCCATCTTCACCTACACAAGTTGCTAGTTTCCCCCTGAATTTTCTTTACTCACACCTCCAAACTCACCCTTTTCACACTTTTCACAAACAGGTGGTTATGTGGTGGCGTATAGTTTTGAAAATCAGGACCTAAGCATTTTAGTTACACGGCAACTTTCCGTTCTTTAAAAATATTCAATGAACGGAGTTCCTATGGGTAACAAGGGTGCACTGTCAATGGTTTCCAAGGAGTACTTCTATTATAAACAGCAAGTAACTAATATTAATATAAGTACATACAAGCAAGTAGGGTATTTATCTACACAACGCTTCAACATTAAAAAAGTAAAGATTCAAGCAATAGGCTCTATGGGTATGCAAGCAAAACATGGGGTCAGTACGTTCGAAGGGGGGTTTGAGCTTGCCTTCAGTGGCGTCCTCGAACTCCTCTTCGTACTCCGAGTCTTCAGCTTCATCCTCCTCAAGTTCCTCGTCAGCAGTACATAACAACGAATGAATAAGTCTACCGAAGGAAAACTCAAAAAGAATAAACTTGAGAAGCAACATCATTGAGAAGTTGGGTTTCAGAATGTAGGGCTCGTGATGCTGATTCCAACGATATAAAGATCGTGAAAATCGGAGTTGAGGTGAAGTGGCAGCGAGGTAAACAGTGCTTCGACCCGAAAACCAGAAAAGGCCCTGTGGACACATGGTCCGGCTCGTGTCCACGGCCCTGGACATGAGCAGAATATGACAGGGGACAACTTCGGAGTTTTGGGTTCGGTCAGCACCCTTGCTATTGTGTGGGGGTGTGTGACGCGTGCGGGGTGAGAGTCTCATGATTACGATGTCCAGCAAGTGTCCGTTGTTTCAGGACACCCATGGGTGTGAGGTGGAGAATGGGTTTTGTGGACACAGCTCCCAGCCCATGTCCCGCCCTCTGGAAACACGAGGGCGCAGGACGAAGAACAGGTCTCGCGGACGCCGCACCTGACCTGTGTCCACTGTCCTCGGGCACACACGGAAGCATGAAAAATCGATCTTCGTGGTGCCTTTCCAGAGAGGGGCCACCGGATATTCCGGCATAAGGTCGGACACTCCGGTGGGGAAACCCTCATTTCTAGAGAGGTCTTCCCAGAGGATCCGGCAAAGTGCCGAAGTCTCCGGTCCGCTCTTGTTCTGAGGACACGAGGTCTAGCCCGTGTCCCTAGCCGGTGTGGCTCTAGCAGTTTCCTCCCTTTTCCAGCTGTGACTGACAAGTGAGCCCAGTGGGGATGTGTACATGCTAGGTGCACAACAAGGTGCAGGGCGCCTACGGTGGCTGCCAAGGGGGCCACAGGCCACGACTGGCCTGGCCTGCCCTGAAAAGCGCGCGGCAGCGGCGGCTTGCCAGTGTTCCCTCCGGCACCGCTGTGGCAGACGAGAGTGGGAGCTCGGGGACGGGTATGAGGTGACGCAGCGGCTGGTGGGGTAGCCGGTGCTGGCGGTGAGCTGTACGGGCGGCCGCAGCTCGCCTGAGGCGCATGCACGGTGGCGCTCCGCGGAGAAGGCGTAGGGCTCACGCAGGCGACCCATTCTCGAGCGCCCGAGCATCCCTGGGGTGTGGGGAGCATGGAGATGGTGTTCCGCGGGCTCGCGGCGGCACCATTGTGGCTGGCACTGTGAGCCGGGTGACGGCGGACGGCGGCGCTCGTTGCGTGGCAATAGGAGTCACGTGGCGACTCCTTTGTGACTTAGAGCGTGTTCAGGGGAGGCCAGAGATGGCATGGAGCGGTGGAGCTGGGGCGCAGGGCCGGTGGTTCACGCAAATTTCAGAGTTGGCCAGCGGCGGCCGGATTTGGGGAAGAAGGCGAGTTTTGCAAAATTGCACGTTTTGAGAGGGAGAGGGTGAAACCTGAGCAGCAGGGTCAGACGGATCTAGCTGGCAAGGTTTTAAGGGTCGGGGCGGCTGGTGCGAGGCAGCGGCTTGCGTGCTCACCGGGCGGCTTGGTGGCGCGTAGTAATGGCGAGATTTTGCAATCATCACGAATCGCTGCCCTCTCAGGCGCTTGCGGGAAGATGGCATGCTGCTGGGGCTGCTGGCAGCCATGCCAATGCACGACGGCGCGCGGCGTCACATCGCGTTGGGCGCGTCGGCGGCTGGTTTTGGGGCGCGTCGGAGTTAAGCCGCGATGGGACTGAGCAGCGGCCGAATCACTTTGTGTTGGCCGTCCCGAGGAGGCTTCACGCATGGACAACACGCAGCCAGCCGGAGTTCACTGCCACCCGACACTGCTCTGTAGGGGACGCGGTGCTCTGAGGTGTTAAGAGGGCGGCACTATGGTGATTCATGGTCTGTGGCAGTGACGCGCGAAGATCCGATCGGGATACAGCCGGCAGCGAGAGTTGGGCGACGGCACGGCGCGGGCAAGTTGCCAAGTGGGAGGCTCGGCCTGGCTAGCGCCCAGGCCATCAACGCGTGCGCGCGTGGCGTTGGGGAGCAGCGAATGCTTGCACGTGGGCGTGTGACGCCGTCGGGCTTGCCCTCTGGCCGGTTAACGGCGATGGTGCGCGGAGGCAAGGAGCGCGGGGTGAGGCAGAGGAAGGCAGAGCGAGCGGGAGCAAGGAAAACCGGGGAGGCAGGGGAAAAACATAAGAGGGACTGAGGGGCACGGTGGAGGCCGGACAAGGCAGTGGGTGGTATGGCAGGGGCTGATCCCGATCTTTCGATGAGAGGAGGATAGCTTCGATTTGGGGGGGGATTCGACGTTGGCTGTCCGACTATAACAACCAACAGGGTTGCTGCGCCTTAGCAACAGGTACACCGGGTCCGATTTGTTGTTGTTCTTGCTGTGCCAAGAACAACCCTGAACCTGCGAGCAATCGAGAACAAGCAAGAACAAGATGAACAGGTAGACAACTCATAGATCTGGATGTAATCACGAAATTGGGGTTCTGAATCAAGCAAATCGGGTGGTCTCATCGACACACGTGTTTACAAGGAAGTAGCTAAGGCTAAACTTGCATCTGAACAAAACCCACCCTCAAATGACGGTTGCCACAGGTTTATATAGTGGGAAGACGTCCTGGAGGCGTGGGGGGACTCAAACCCTAACTTAGAGAGGGCCCCTAATGGGCTAAACTGGATACAATGGGCCTCAGCCCATGACTGGAGGTCCGAACGCCTTTCTGACGATTTTGATCACGTCTAGAGGAGTTTGAAGCTGAGATTGAACCCATCTGAAAGTAGACTTTGAGATCTTTCCTATGAGTACTCATTGCCTTCAACAACATCCGAAGTGAGAAGTTATGACCGAAACAATCCAGCTCTGATTGATGGTCCAATCCTGCTTTATGGTCCTGGTGCTCCTCCCATGTTCCTAATCATAACAAAATCACCACAAGGATTTAGTAGTACCCCATTCTGAGAAGAACTACTATAGACAGTGAGAAATGACTTGACCTGATAATTAAGTTGACGTGCTCGAGCTCGTGTCATGGGTCCTTTTTGTGCAATTGGTTTGGTTGTGTCTGCGGAAGTGATGTCCTCATCAAACTTGCAACAAAAGACATGAGTTCATATGGAATCCAATTTGTGTATTTAAGTACATTCTGAAAAGCTCATCAAGTCTACTTTCGAATGGATCCAGCCTCAACCTTCACATTATATCCGAGGCAGAGGCAATTGTCGTTCCAATTCAGAAGCTGCTGCATCATCCCAACTTGGGCCGATGGCCAGTGTATCAAGTTGAGCCCATTAGGGGCACGTCCTAGAGTTTGAGGATGACCACAGCACCCCCTGGTCGTCCTCCACCCTATTTAAAGGTCCCAGCCGCCACCAAAAAGACTTGGGTTTTCTTTTGTTATAGTTTAGCTCTTATGCAAACTTTCTGATCTTCAGTTGTGTCCAACGACCACCTGTTAGACAGCTTTGAGAACCCTATATTGTGAGAGATTTTTGGTTTACCACAACTTGTTCTTGCTTGTTCTTCGATTGCTTGCAGGAATTGATCTTTGTGATCAGGTTGATCTTGCTGTCCAGCACGGTCAATAACCATTCGAAGTTTGTTCTGCGATTGCTAAGGCGCACACGACCTGTTCGTTTGTAGTCGGATCGTGAGGGTGGACTCCACTAAATCGATAGTTATCACTCACCAAAAGATTGGGCACTCAAGTCCTATCACCTTCCTTTCATTTGCTTGACTTAAAAACCGATAAACAAATGGAGCTCACATATCATGGACATCTCAAATTCTTTGGTGATGATGATATCCCTACATTAGATACACATAACGCTCCTCCACCTACTATAGCTCGTGCACAACAATTGACTTTAGAGGTAAGCTCGTTCAACACTTGTCTTCCTCCCTTAAAGAAGTGCTACCTAATGATTTCATCATGATTAGAAACATTGGTGAGGATCAAAGAAAGCATGAAGGACTTGGAGATGCTCAAGACCAAAAATGCACGTGGAACCCTGAAAGAGAGTCAATTCAACTCGCAGTCGAGTTGCCCCGAGGTTCCAGTATCAGTCCGCACTAAAACGGACATCTAGGTCCTCACACGGGATCCATTTTAGATGTTTTAGATATGGATGGAAAGCTAACAAGATAACCTTTCCTATGACACTGATCTCATCTCCAAATTCGACTAGAGTAGTCAGAAATTGTTAAAACAAGATGATGTCCCAAAACTGCCCTGGTGCTGCGAAACTATCTTTTAGCCTTTGGGCTAGGTATCTTTTTTAAGCCTATTAGTATTAAGGTTTGCCCCAAAGGACGCCTTAAACTCTATAATCAGTAGCCGTCACCATTAGGATTAGGTTTTGCTTAGTTTTTAATCTATTATCAAACAGTTTAATCGCTTGTCGGTTTGTTTGATTCCAACTTCGTGATTTAATTCAGATTTCGCAATTGAGTTGTGTTCTTCCTTGTGTTCTTTGATTTGCAGGCTGGGATTATCCTTCTTGGAGATGTCAATCGTGTGTACACGGTTTATAACCAGAGAAGAAGTGGTGCTGCGATTGCAAGGTTCGAATCGTGTTGATTTGAGGCCAGATCGATTATGTGTCGTGTCTTCACTAGATCGAGAGTTACCATGACCTGACAGAATATTAGGAACCACGTACATATCAAGTGGCAATCAGAGATTTAGGTATACCATCAGGTTCACATCTGTCTTTGTCAATTTTGCATTCATCCTATCGTCCACAGAAAAACCGCTGAAAAAATAGTAGATCATTAGGCGTCCCATGTCCAAGCCGTGTTTAGCCTTTGATAATTTTATTTCAGAATCCGTAGTGTTGAATTTGTGTTCTTAGTTTGTGTTTTGGTTGTTGGATTCTGAAATCTTTTTGCATCCAGTTATTTTTCTTCATCGTTCTTCGCTTCCATCGTTTAGATCTGTTATAGTGTAACATCAGTTATTTTTTTTCTTTGTATCAAAATTTTATCTCGCCCACCCACCCCATATTTTGATCACAAAAAGATCCGTCCTCCATAGATCCACCTCTCATTATCCTTTGTTCAATTATCCACAAAATCGCCACCCGATTGCGTTTCACACCTTCCAAAAACGTGTCTCGGGCACCCTTCAATAAAACAGGCATAACTTTTGCATACGAACTCAAAATCAGGTATATTTTTTTTTCAAATTCTCAGAATGAAATGACACATCTGGATCTCCCCCTCTTTGTTGGGGTTCAAAAATATTTTCAAGGCCAAATTCCATCTGGAAGTGGACCTTTATGAAATTACAAGTTTTAATACTCAATCTAAGATATCTTCATGATTTTCCATACGACACATCCTTTGTTGGATCGGTATGAAACTTCTTGGTGTTCCTGGCTTTTATGCCTATCGTCAAGAGAAAAATAGTGAAAATTCAAAAGAAAAATAAAAAAAGACACATCATCGAGGTGAAATCATCGTGCTAATTGCTGATCTTTGGAGCCATGTCTGTTTGTTGCTGATCTTTTTGTTGTATCATTGTTCACATCTGGATTTTTATTAAGATTCGACCGGCAACTAGAATTACATACTTCGAACACTTATTCAGCAAAACTATCTATTATAGAATTGTGTTTCACTAATCATAATTTCAGCCCTCCAAGCTCCGCATATTCACCTTGGATTAGCACCGTATTGGACCCTGCAATTGTGGAATTACGACTCCCTGGTTTCTCCTGCCACTGGTTATACCATTCTTTGCCTTGCATTAGTAAGAATCGTGTGAAAACTTGGTAAATCATTTCCTTTTGTAGATCTGCCACCATAGATCACACAGCATCGTAGTGTAGAGATAATATCCTACTCTGCTTCTTTGTTGTTTTTGACCGCGGCAGGTAAGGATAAGTCTAGAAGTGATAAGGCTGAAGATTCTGAAGCTGCCAGTTCCCCAAACGACTTCGCTGAATGTCTCAGTCAAAATCAACTTGCTGACACTCTTGCTATGTTCAATCAAAGGATGACTATGCAATTCAATGCAATGGAGATGCTCTTTCGGATAATGAAACAGGAATTCCAACGTCTCAACTCGTATGACAACCCTCGAGACACGTCCACCAACAGAGAGTGAAAGAGGAAGTTAGTGTTGAGAACAGCTTTGAGGATGACGTTGACAACAATAGAGACTAACAGAACAGATTTCGCAATTGTCAACATCATAACCGCCAAGGTATGGGAGATAATGAACATTGTTCTCCTTACGAACCTTTTGCTAAGATTAAGTTTTCTATCCCACCCTTCTCTGGTAATTATGATGCTAAAGCTTATCATGATTGGAAGATGATTATAGAGCAAAAATTTACCTCTCACTTAGTTCTTGAAAATCATAGACTTAGACAAGCTACTAGTGAATTTCAAGATTTTGCTTTACCTTGGTGGATTGATCTTTGCAAAGCGCATTTGCTACCTGATAATTGGGATCAATTGAAAGATGCTATGTGTAACCGTTTTGTTCGCCCCTTCCTATCAACGGCATTTGCGTAAAAATTGCAACGCTTAGAACAACATGATAAATCCATTCAAGATTATTTGCTGAGTTACAAAAGGATATAATGCGTTGTGGGATAGAAGAGGATATTGAGGATACTATCTATTAATTTTATGGTGGGTTGTGTCATGAAATTCAGGACATTGTTGATTATAAAGATTATGATACTATCGAGCAGTTGTTCCATTGCTATGCTAGCAGAAAAAAATTGCAAGGACGCCAACTCTAGGACAACAGTCGTACGTACAATCCACAGTCGACGTTTCCTTCTTCTTCTACGACACGTACGCCACCACCATTGAACACTACACCTGCACCGAAACCAATACCTTCGATGCCATCTTCGGATTTGAGTAAGACTGTGATGAGGACATCACTTCCACAGACACAACCAAACCAATTGCACAAGAAGGACCCATGACACGAGCTCGAGCGCGTCAACTTAATTATCAGGTCAAATCATTTCCCACTGTCTATAGTAGTTCTTCTCAGAATGGGGTACTACTAAATCCTTGTGGTGATTTTGTTATGATTAGGAATATGGGAGGAGCACCAGGACCATAAAGCAGGATCGGACCATCAATCAGGGCTGGATTGTTTCGGTCATAACTTTTCAATTCGGATGTTGTTGAAGGCAAATGAGTACTCATAGGAAAGATCTCAAAGTCTACTTTCAGATGGGTCCAACCTCAGCTTCAAACTCCTCCAGACGTGATTAGAATCGTTGGAAAGGCGTTCGGACATCTAGTCATGGGCTGAGACCCATTGTATCTAGTTTAGCCCATTAGGGGCCCTCTCTAAGTTAGGGTTTGAGTCCCCCCACGCCTCCAGGACGTCTTCCCACTATATAAACCTGTGGCAGCCGTCATTTGAGGGTGGGTTTTGTTCAGATGCAAGTTTAGCCTTAGCTACTTCATTGTAAACGCGTGTGTCGACGAGACCACCCGATTTGCTTGATTCAGAACCCCAATTTCGTGATTATATCCAGATCTGTGAGTTGTCTACCTGTTCATCTTGTTCTTGCTTGTTCTCGATTGCTCACAGGTTCAGGGTTGTTCTTGGCACAGCAAGAACAACAAATCAGAGCCGGTGTACCTGTTGCTAAGGCGCAGCAACCCTGTTGGTTGTTATAGTCGGACAGCCAACGTCGAATCCAACCCAAATCGAAGCTATCCTCCTCTCATCGAAAGATCGGGATCAGCCCCTGCCATACCATGTGGTAATCAGAGCAAGGTTTATCGGTGAGAGTATCTACCAATCTGTTAGATTTTATTGCCTATAGTCCAAAAATTGCCCACAAAACAAAAAGAATAGGGTAGACCTGAAATTTTCAAAACAAATTTGTGCCTTGCTGTTCTGCGTGGTCAATACTTGTTGAGTTTTTGGTTACATCGATTGATTGAGTTGCTGGTTCCTAGGGTTTCATCCTTTAGAGTTGAGTTCTTTTCACTATTTTTTTTAATCACCACCAGATCCACCACCGCTGCCATCACCATTGCTTCCACCAAAATTTCCCCCACACCAGAACCACCATACTTTCTGCCACCATTATTTCCACCTCCGCTGCTATCAAAATCGTCATTTTATCTCAAATCGTGGTCTTACAAAGTTATAGTTTGATTTCCTAGTCTGAGCAAGAGTTGTGATTGCTTTGATGTGCAAGTGCCGTCGTTGATACCCCGTTCAGAGAAGTGTATCCGAGTTGCGCTGCCATTTAAATAAAAAAAATCAAAAAAAAGGAAGAAAAGAATAGAAAAAAAGGAAAAAAAAGAACTTGTTTCAGCAGCTGAATTTTGTTCCCTTTCCTTGTCTTACTTTGGTTGCTCGTGTAAGTCACTGCTTGGAGGCTACTTTGGTGCCTAGGCTCACATCTCTAGCACTTTTGAACTTGGGACCAGCACAATATCATCGCTGAACAATTATTCAACTTGTTTCTTTTGACTAGCGTGGTTCAAGCTGTCCTTGTTTCTACTTACAGCCACCTAGCTCCACAATCCAGACTGCAAACAGGGTAACATTTGGTGCCAGTGTTTATGTTCTTGTTGTGCCAAAACTCCTGCTGCAACTTGGTAAGAACAAGTAAGAACTTGGTTGAGAAAGTTTGAGAGAAAGCAAATAGTTTAGCTTCCTTCTAGTGACATAAAAAAAAATCCCTTGTCTTTTGTTGTGCACTAACCATGTCAGGAGAAGATGACGGCGATCAGAAACGACGTCAACACTCACCACGCACAAGGGGAATCATACAACATTTTGAGCGTCATACAAGGAGACACGCTGAAGCTCTTGAGGAGGACGTTCGTGTTACCAATCAATGCCTTGCGCTACTGGAGACGGCTCAGATTGACACCAACCAAAGACTAGCTGCGATGGAGGGCTCCATTGGAGCAGTTAACACTTCACTTGATGCTATTTTGCGCAGGCTTGAGCGAATGGAAGAAGTGCGAAACAACGAAGATCGACACCACCACAGTGGTGGTAGTGAGGGAAGTGCTGCAGCAGAAAATGAGGATTTCTATGCAGGTGACACTGAGCTTGACGATGATGCACATCCTCGCAACCGACATCCACAACATCGCAATCGACGTGGCAGAGGTGCTAGGCCTCCACGTCGAGAGGTACGTGACAATGACGATTCACTTGGAAATATTAAGTTCACTATGCCTTCCTTTAATGGAAAGTATGATCCTGATGCATATCTCACATGGGAATTAGTTGTTGATCAAAAATTTGTTTGCCATGATTTTCCTGAAAATAAGCGAGTTAGGGCTGCAACTAGTGAATTTACTGATTTTGCTTCTATTTGGTGGAGTGAGTATCATCGTGCTCATCCAAACCATGTCCCTCAGATTTGGGATGCCTTGAAAAGGGTCATGAGACATAAATTTGTTCCTTCGTATCATGCACGTGATTTGTTAAATAGGTTGCAGCAATTCAGACAAGGAAGCAAATCAGTAGAGGAATATTACCAGGAGTTGCAAACTGATATGCTCCATTGTGGCCTTGTAGAAAGAGAAGAAGCTAGAATGGCCAGGTTCGTAGGTGGTTTGAATCGTGAAATTCAGGATATTCTTGCTTACAAAGAGTATACTTCAGTCGACCGCTTGTTTCATCTTGCTTGTAAAGCTGAAAGGGAAGTGTAGGGACGCCGAGCTAGCATGAGAACTAATACTTCTGCAGGTTGGCTAGCTCTTGGACCCCAAAACCAGCTGCAACATCATCAACTCGCACAGCTGCTCCTCATTCCTCAAACAACAAACAATTTGCAGCATCAAAGTCAATTCCAACACCAACTGAACCAACGAAGGGTGCAGCAAGTTCTGCATTAGTGGCTTCTACAGGGAGGACAAGGGATATCCAATGCTTGCAATATGAGGGGTATGGCCATGTGCGTAAAGATTGTCCAAGCAAGCGTGTGCTGATCCTGCGACAAGATGGTGAGTATTCCTCAGCTAGTGATTTGGATGATGAAACATATGCTTTGCTTGCAGCTGACCATGCAGGTGGAGAAGAAGATCAGGCTGAAGAACACATTGGAGCTGCACATGCTGACCGTTATGAGAGCCTTATTGTGCAGCGAGTGTTGAGTGCACAAATGGAGTTCGCTGAAATGAATCAGCGCCACACCTTGTTCCAAACAAAGTGTGTGGTAAAGGAACGCTCTTGTCGTGTGATCATTGATGGAGGGAGTTGCAACAACTTAGCAAGTTCAAAGATGGTGGAAAAACTAGAATTGGCCACCCAGCCACACCCCCAACCTTACTATATTCAGTGGTTCAACAACAGCGGCAAGGTGAAGGTAACGCGGTTGGTTCGAGTAAGTTTGTCAATTGGTTCTTATCACGATACTATTAACTGCGATGTTGTACCAATGCAAGCATGTTCTATACTTTTAGGTAGACCATGGCAGTT
>BCLG01000029.1:15742-48175 GCA_001602295.1 Zoysia matrella | reverse complement strand
GCTGGTCCTTACAAAGTTTTAGAAAGGATTAATGACAATGCATACAAACTTGAGCTCCCTGCAGATTTTGGGGTTTGCCCCACTTTTAACATTTCAGATTTGAAGCTTTACATGGGAGAAGATGACGACTTTGAGTCGAGGACGACTCAAATGCAAGAAGGGGAGGATGATGAGGACATCACTTCCACAGACACAACCAAACCAATTGCAGAAGAAGGACCCATGACACGAGCTCAAGCGCGTCAACTTAATTATCAGGTCAAGTCATTTATCACTGTCTATAGTAGTTCTTCTCAGAATGGGGTACTACTAAATCCTTGTGGTGATTTTGTTATGATTAGGAACATGGGAGGAGCACTAGGACCATAAAGCAGGATCGGACCATCAATCAAGGCTGGATTGTTTCGGTCATAACTTTTCACTCTGGATGTTGTTGAAGGCAATTGAGTACTCATAGAAAAGATCTCAAAGTCTACTTTCAGATGGGTCTAACCTCAACTTCAAACTCCTTCAGACGTGATCAGAATCGTCGAAAAGGTATTCGGACCTTCAGTCATGGGCTGAGGTCCATTGTATCCAGTTTAACCCATTAGGGGCCCTCTCTAAGTTAGGGTTTGAGTCTCCCCCATGCCTCCAGGACGTCTTCCCACTATATAAACCTGTGGCAGCCGTCATTTGAGGGTGGGTTTTGTTCAGATGCAAGTTTAGCTTTAGCTACTTCCTTGTAAACGCGTGTGTCGACGAGACCACCCGATTTGCTTGATTCAGAACCCCAATTTCATGATTATATCCAGATCTGTGAGTTGTCTACCTGTTCATCTTGTTCTTGCTTGTTCTCGATTGCTCGCAGGTTCAGGGTTGTTCTTAGCACAGCAAGAAGAACAACAAATCGGAGCCGGTGTACCTGTTGCTAAGGCGCAGCAACCCTGTTGGTTGTTGTAGTCGGACAGCCAACGTCGAATCCACCCCAAATCAAAGCTATCCTCCTCTCATCGAAAGTTCGAGATCAACCCCTGCCATACCAGACTGCTTTGCAGGTACCCACTAAAACTACATCATCCACCGCTTCTGTAGGACGCTCCTCTAATATCAAGTGCCATCGGTGTCATGGGATGGGACATATGCAGCGAGATTGTCCAAGTCTGCAGACATACGTTCCTACTGAAGATGGAGGATACATAAGTACTTCGAATGTTGAAGACAAAGAATCCAATGACAAGATTCCTGATGATGATGATGGCTAAGTATTTGGTGTTGATGATACTTCGGCCTATAGGACCATCATTGCCTATCCACATCCGTACCATATCTAGTGGTTAAACGACTCTGGCAACGCAAAGATAACAAAAACATGTCGAGTTCTATTCTCCATTGGCACCTATGTTGATTCTGTGGATTGTGATGTTATACCTATGCAAGCTTGTTCATTGTTATTAGGTCGTCCATAAAAATATGATAATGATGCTATCCATGTGGCAAAAATAATAAATATACCTCAATGCATGAAGGAAAGAAAATTACTTTACTACCTTCGACCCCTACTGAAATTGTACAAGCTGATTGAGATAGACTTGCTAATGAGAAAAAAGAACATTCTCCTATATCTAAAAATCAGCAAGAAATAAATGTGAAACTTGTAATGCTTGTAATAAAATCTGATCTTGCTGAAATTTATGATGAAAATGCTTCATGTTATGCTCTGACATGCAATGATGCATTCTTTTCACTTGGGGATCTTGCTTTTTCTTTGAATGCTCCTATTGCTAACCTTTTCAGGAGATGACGTTCTAACCGAGATACCTCCAAGAATGCCAACCATTCGTGGGATTGAGCACCAAGTTGACTTGATTCCTGGATCGAATAAGAACTAGCCCACGCCCTCAACACAATGGGACCACATCAAAGAAGAAGATTAGCTCGAGTCGAGGACAACTCTGATTAAGAGGGGGAAGGTGATGAGGACATTCCTTCATTAGATATACACAATGCTCCTCCACCTACTATAGCTCGTGCATAATAATTGGCTTTAGAGGTGAGCTCGTTCCTAAACACATATTTTTCTTCTTTTAATAATAGATTGCTACCTAAGAATTTTATTATGATTAGTAACATTGGAGAGAATCAAGGGAAGTATGAAGAAGTACTTAGAGATGCTCAAGACTAGCAAGGCACGTGGGACCCTGAAAGACAGTCAATTCAACTCAGAGTCGAGTTGCCCCGGGGTTCAAGGAGTAGTCCGCACTAAAACAGACGTCGAGGTTACATATGGAGTATGTTTTAGATGTTCTAGATATGGATGGAAAGGTAACAAGATAACCTTTCCAACGGCACCAGTCTTATTACCAAATTCGACTGGAGTCAGCGAAAATCATTAAAACAAGTTGCCATCCAAAAACTGCCCTGATGCTACGACACTTTCTTTTAGCCTTTGGGCCATATATCTTTCTTAAGACCATTAGTATTAGGGTTTGTCTCCTAAGGACATTCTAACCTCTACAATAGTCGCATCATTAGGGATAGTTTTGATTAGTTTTCATCTGCTATAAACAGTTTCATCATTTGACAGTTTGTTGGATTCAAACTTCAAGAGTTTAACTCAGATTTTGCAATTGAAAATGGTTTGTTGAAAAGCCTATATCCTTAGCTTTCCATCCATAGCTAGAACCTCCAAAATGGGTATGCGACCGGTTCATCCGTTTTAGTGCAGACAGCTCCTATAATCCGACTCAGACTCGAACCCGAGTTGGATTAGATCTCCTCTAGGGTTGAACGTGCTTTGCTGATCTTGAGCATCTCTAAGTCCTTCATGCTTCTCTTGACCCTCTCCAATGTTCCTGATCATGATAAAGTCGTTAGATAGCAATCTATTCTTAAAGTAAGGAAGACGTGTGTTTAGGAACGAGTTCACCTCTAATCTCAACTGTCGAGCGTGAGATTCATTAATACTAATTTGAGGAGTCTTGTGTGTATCTAAAGGAGTGATGTCCTCATCAGGACTCCTTTCCTGCCATGAACCTATACTTCCCTGTCCGGTCTCATATTCATCATTTCATGGGATAAACTAAACTATAAATATAAAATGTTGTAAAACCTATAGCGCGTGAGTGACTTTCCATCTACTCAACTTCTACCGTGAATTAGAACTCAAAGCCTAACTCTACGTCGAGTTACCTATACCAAATATAGTTAACCTAGGAAAAAGGTACCTAGTATGCAATCTATGTTTCCAATCAATTCTTAAACCTAGCGCACAATACAATAAGTAACCAATATATAGTAATAAAATTAAAATATTTAAAACAAGATTAATTCACGGGGCTTGCCTTGTGTTTGCAGACTGCTAGCACAAGCAAGAGAGAGGTTATCAGCAACAAATGAATCCTGAGCAACCAGATCAACCAGCTGGCCTTCCATGTTGTTTCCTAATTCATGAAATGATATGCTGGCTTGATTAGTTATGCACCTCTAAAAATTCTAAAGTTCTTAACTCAACATCACATGTGATTATAAGCTCAACGTGGGATGATATGCTTATGAAGGCATATGAAAAAGAATATGTGTCAGGATTCTGATTTTACATAAGAGATTGAATTTCTATAATACAATAATTGGTCATGATAGGAAAACAATTTCTAAACTTTCTTATTATGGTTCTAGAAGCCATAAATCAAAGTTTTAGTTTCCAATAACATTAATGAGGCTATAAACTAACTTCTGTTTATTTTTCAAAATTTATTACAAATATATGGATTTATAATGAATTAACTCCAACCTAAGGAGAATAAATCTATTATAAATAATCTCTAAGCATATAAATTACGAATAATTTTAGAGTACCACTACTTAACTAGAACAAAGTAAAAAACCAACTGTTACATTTTATGCATGCATGAAAAATGGAATTGCGCAATATTTTGGTTGCACATAAGTTAATTAGTGGAATTATTTTTACTGCAGAAAATGCACATTTGATGCTTCCAAAATATTCCTCACAATGCAAGGATTCAAATGGTATATTAGTTGCATTTTTAAGAGTTATTATGTATTTTCTGTGATTTTTACAATGTTAAGTATTTTCTATCAATTTAATAAAAGGTTTCAATTTAAATAAAAATCCAGCCTGCTGGGACGTGGCCACACAGAGGGCTACTGGACTGGCCGCACCAGATCCCCAAGTGGCCATACTGGATCAGGGAGAGGTCCAGCCCGGCAGGCCATGGTGGCTCGCCCGGCGGGCGGTGGCGACCATGACGACGCGCGGATACCCGCGGCAAAGGGGCCGGGTCTTGGCACGGCAACAATATTTGCGACACCAGGAATTCGGGGAAAAGGTTGCTGGCCAGAGGTGTTCACCGAAAAATAGTCGAAGACGAGGGGCGGTGTAGTGTGAAGTTTGGTGGCGTGGTACAGCCGTTTCGGTTGACGAAACTCGAAGCCATCGACACCAGCAGCTTCAACGGAGCAAGGGGACGAGTGGCACTGGTGCTGGAGGTGTCGAAGAAGGCTGAGAATTGTCGTCTGCGTGGAGGCACAGCAGTTCGGCAAACAGTGACAAAGAAACTCCAAGTCCCTGCCAAAATTGGTGGTATTCCACCCAATTAGGGAGTCCTAGCACTGCACAAGTGAGTGGGGAGGCTAGGGCCAAAAGGAATTTGAAAACCTTCACCTGTAGAGGCCGGGTTTGGAGGAGGCTGGCCTGCGACGTCCGAAGAGTGTGATTTGGGGAAAATCCAAAACCTGGGCGCCTCGGAGAAGGATTGGGTGCGAGGTCGGGGAAGGCTTCAGCAGTCCTAGGCGCACCTATCACGTGGGGAACCAGCCGGTGGCGGCTTGGCAACGGCGCTGCACGGTGGCAGCTAGGATGGCCAGTCGGGGTGAGAGAGGCGAGGCAGGGAGCAAGCGAGGGAGAGACATGAGGGAGGGGTGCACCTGGAAGGAGAGTTTTATAGAGGTGGATGGTGTGCAGTGGAAGGAACCAGGATGAGGAGCAGGTGTGTGGCTTTTGGAGGAAGGAAAGAGGTGGAAGAAGAGGATGACAGGCGAGGTTCACATGTAAGGTGGCCAGATAAGCTTAATACTTAGCACTTTAGGTACAGAAAACAGAAGAGCAAACAAACTTAAATTGGATTTGAAACTTGGTAGGATAAACCAACAACATGTTTTCTACAACATGAATGACATGCGCGGGATTTTTCAAAGGGAATAGGAAGTTATGAAATTTTGAAAATGGTTAACCCTTAAGGAGATAGGAGAATTAGCTGGAAAACAGATCACTTAATCAACTTCAGAGGTCTTGAAGAAATACTCCTGAACTCCCAACAATTTAAACCTTTGTAGAGAGATAGAACAGTGATAGATAAACAACTTTCATTTTGGAGTTTAGTTCAAACCCGGAATAGATTGAATTATATGGAAATTGGAATCCAGCTAAGTGTTTAGAAAGGAAATTTCATTTGGGCCCTTTATTTTTTTTAATTGAGTAAGTCATTAAGCTTTCACCATCCTTTAGCCGAAGATCAAGTGAAGGCAAAAATTTTGTTTCCCACATTTCAAACACTTATTATTATTATTATTATTATTATTATTATTGAAGCTTGAACATTCATTTTGATTTCAGATTAAATTCAAATTTGAATTATTAATGGAAATTCTTGGAATCTTTTTTTGACTTGAATTTTAACTTTCGAATTCTTTCTAAAAAGTTGCAATTACTTGGCTTTGAGAGATGTGGAATTTTATAGTCCTCCCCCCTAAAGAAAGAGGGAGTAGCAGAAGTGGCCACTTACAGGGATTGAAGAACCTTTGTAAAATTTGACCGGAGATATTCTTCTGTTTCCCAATTAGCCTCATCATTGAAATGATTACTCCATTGAACTTTATAGAATTTGGTGGTCTTGTTCCAGGTGACTCAGTCTTTGTGATCAATGATGCTGATCGGATATTTGGGGTAAGTGAGATCTTCTTGCAATTGCTCAATGTTAGGAATCATAATATCACAAGGTAGCTTTATGCATTTCTTTGAGTTGTGAGACATGAAAGATATTATGAACTCCCAATAATTGAGATTGCATTTCAAGTCGATATGCAACGGTGCCACATTTCTCCAAAATTTGAAATGGACCAATATATCTGGGAGCCAACTTTCCTTTTATCCCGAAGCGTTGCACACCCTTGGTAGGAGATACTCGTAGGTAGACGTGATCATCTATTTTATATTCTTAGGGAAGACGTCTTTTATCGGCATCACTTTTCTGACAAGATTTAGCAGCCTTTAAGTTCGCTTATATGACTCGAACTTTCTTTTCTGCTTGAGCTATTAAATCAGCCCCTAAATTTACTCTTTCACCAGTCTCGGACCAATTCAAAGGAGTCCGACATGAGTGACCATATAGAGCTTCAAAAGGTGATATTTTTATATTCTCTTGATAGCTGTTATTGTAGGAGAATCTGCAAAAGGAAAATATTCATCCTAATTCTTGTCACTAGTGGGAACACAGGATCATAGCATGTCTTCTATGATTTGGTTTACACACTCAGTTTGCCCATCGATTTGTGGATGGTAAGCCGAGCTTTGAATCAGCTTGGTACCCAAACAAGCATGCAGTTTTTCCCAAAAATGAGAGACAAAAGAGCTTCTTCTATCAGACACAATGGTCTTGAGTACTCCGTGCAAACAAAGAATGTGAGAGATACATAACTCTGCATACTTCTTTTTCTTGTAGTGAGCATTCACAGGAATGAAGTGAGCTGATTGGTTAGCTGATTCACAATGACCCAAATGGAGTCATGTTGTCGGGAAGTGGTAGTCTTACAATAAAGTGCATACTTATATCTTTCTACTTCCAATTAGGGATCCTCAGAGGTTGAAGAGGACCCACTGAGCGTAAATGTCCTCTTTCGCTTTCCAGCAAGTGTCACATTCCGACACATATTTAGCAATTTCTTTCTTCATCCTTGTCCACCAAAACTTCATCCTAAGATCATGTTACATTTTATTACTTCCTGCAAGCAATTGAAGAACAAGCAAGAACAAGATGTGGCAAACCAAGAATCTCTCACAATATCGGGTACTCAAAGCTGTTTAACAGGTGGTCGTTGGACACAACTGAAGATCAGAAAGTTTGCATAAGAGCTAAACTATAACAAAAGAAAACCCAAGTCTTTTTGGTGGCGGCTAGGACCTTTAAATAGGGTGGAAGATGATCATCGGGTGCTGGGATAGTCCTCAAACCCTAGGACGCGATAGTCCTCAAACCCTAGGACGTGACCCTAATGGGCTCAACTTGATACATGGGCCATTGGCCCAAGTTAGAGTGATGCAGCACCTTTTGAATTGGAACGACAATTGCCGCTGACTCAGATATGATATGAGCGAGAGGCTGGATCCATTCGAAAGTAGACTTGATGAGCTTTTCAGAATGTACTTAAACACCCAAATTGGATTCCATATGAAGTCAAGGCTTTTGTTGCATGTTTGTACTGTTTTGCAATCCGAATCTTTCATGTGTGAATATTTCCATTGACGTCCTCATCAGAGGATATGATGTTCACATCATCTTTACCCACTTGAATTAGAGTCGTCCTCGACTCAAGTTCAGAATGTAAAAGTGCCACTCTAATATGCCCTCGTGAAATTATAAAAGGTGGAGGCCAGGGAGGTATGTATGTAGTCTCATTGTCCTTCCTCACTTGATTTGGAGTCGTTTTCGACTCAAACACAGATTCAAAACCAGCTATACCAACGTGCGTTGTAGAAATCTCAAAAGGTGGAGGCCACGGGAGTATGTATGTGACTTCATCATCTTCCCCCGCTTCTTTTGGAGTCGTCCTCGACTCAAGGTTAGATTGAAGAACCGTCATTCCACCGTGCACTCCAAAAATCATAAGAGATGGTGGCCACGGGGGTATTGTGAAGCGGTCAAATAGTGCCATAAATATCTCATCATTCTTGTTACATCCCGAATTTTTGAGTTAATAAAGCAGCAATTTAACCCCAATTTCGTTCCAATTAATTCATTCGTTTCGAACCTCGTTTCGTCCAAATTCGAAATCCGTTCGTCTAAATTGATCCGGTGCCGAAATAATTTAGTCTGCGTAATTTTTACGTTTGACTAAAATTATTTTCCGAAAATTCTCTAATTAATTTTTCGAGTCTCTAAATATTTCACCTAATTAATTTCTGCAGCCTTCCTAATTGTTTCACATTTTTCAATAAATTTCCAGATTTATTTTTAACCCTCCATTTTTCACCCTCCTATAAATACCCCCTCTCACCCTAATCCCCTTTCCTCTCTCCATTTGTCCAGAGAAATCCCTGACCGCCGTTTCTCTCCCCTTCAGCTCCACCTCGATTTCCGCGCCGCCACTTTCCGATTTTCTGCCGCGCGACCGAGTTTTCTGCGCCGATCTTGCTCCCTCGCGCCGCCGTTCTCGTTTTCCGCGCTGCCCCAGCTGTGTGCTGCTCTCCTCGTTCTGCGTCGCCGTCTCCTTCTCCTCGATCCTCGCACCGTTGTTTCGGTCTCCGCTGCGCCGCTAGAAGCCCGCGTCGCGTCGCCTCGATTCGCGTCGATCTCCGCGTCGCCTGCGTCGTCCTGCCGTGGATCTCGTCAGCCAGCACTGTCCGCCGAGACCACGTCGTCCTGCGCCGAGACCACGTCGTCCGACCGGTCCGATTTCTGTAGCCGTTGAACCCCAGCGCGTCGTCCACCGGTCCAAGCGCAGTCAACGTCGCCGGCCGCGCGTTGTCCTCTGGTCCGAAGGCTGCAGCGCCGAAATCGCCGCGTCATTCGGTTCTGGTTTCTCTGTTTTTGATTTCCAGCGCGGGTACCCGATCTCTGATCTCCGATTTCCGTCTCCAATTTCAGATTCCGGTGAGAACATTTTTCTCCTCTTTTAATTCCTTTTTCCTTTCCGGTTAATTGTTAGACTAATTGCTAGTTTAATCTACGATTAATTATTCTGCAATTAATTTAAATACTTGTGATCTCGATTGTCTACAATTTTCGGGAATTTCGTTTGATCTCCGATTAATCCCGAAATTGTTCCGTCAATTTGTCTCGTCACGATTATCGTGTAGGGTGGTTCTGGGAACTGTTTTACGCACGTTTAGTCTAGTAATTTTGATTTAGATTTAATTTCGGTTCTATTCTTTGTCACGTAATTAGTGTCTAATCCCTGTTGTTCGTGTTGTGTTTAGCTGCTGTCACAGAGGAGGAGTTCTGCGAGCCCGATCAGTTTGACGATCCAGATCCTGACTTCGATCCCGATTTGCCAAGCAAGCCGCATTTTTTGATCACTTTGTTTCCAGTATTTTAAACTGCATGTTTTGTTTGCAACCTTAATTTACATGCCAACTATTTTAAAATGTGCTAGCAACATTCCTAAGCCGTGCCTGTTTACTGTTCCACAAATATCAACCCTAAGACTGCTTTAGTACATTTGTTTTACTTTTATACTTAGCTATGCTTAGTCGCATTTATTTTCATCTCACACCTATCACTATAAAATGGAATTTGTGTTAAATGCTTTTGAACTGTGCTTCAAATGTGTGAGTATTGCAAATAACTATACATAACTATTTAGCGGAAGCAGGTTGGAGTATGAGGAGCTAGAGGACTTTTGAGAAGTCCCTGTGGGCATACCTATTGCGGGTACAATGGGAAGATCTGGGCTGAGATCTTTCCGTGAGACTTGTTGTTGACGTTGAAGTTGGAGATGGTGCCTGCCCCGGCAATTAAGGACCGAGTCCTTCGAGCCTTGTACGCTCAGTTGACAACCATGCACACCACGTTACCTTGTATGGGCAGTTGGCTTGATCTTGAAGCTTGTCAAGACTAGTTGTTTACCCGTGGGTTGGCGGTGCAGTGTTAGTGTGGTGTAGAGCTCTGACTCCCCACATGAGATCGAGATAGAGCTCTGACTCCCCACATGAGATCGAGATACCCCACCTGATCAGTGGTAGGCTCTTCACAACTTCAGGACCCGATTGCGTAGGCTCTTGGGATCCCTATCCTGGAGGACGGATGACGCCAGTTAAAGCTTGTGGACGGGTCTTGTGTGTTTGTCGAGACTACGACGATAGTTCCCGATGACGCTTCTCGTGGGTCCAGGTGTATAACCTCTGCAGAGTTTTAGTCGATGCGCATTGCCACGTCCTTTTGGAAGGACACCCCCTGAGTTGTGCTCCTCGTTGAGTAGTTTTATTTTTCTCCCTCCTCTCCTTTTTCAAATGTTTTTGACTCTAGCCTTTGAGCTGTGGCCGAGTGTGGAGATTACATCGGCATTAAAATGAACCTCCGTCCGAGATAACAGAGATCTCTGCGGGGCAAGATAATAAAATTTGACAAGTTTAAAAATAAAGCTTTCTTGCATCTTTAATAAAATAAATGTTTTAAACTTGCATTTAGCACTTGAGTCATGCCTTTACCCTTGAAACTATTTGCATGCATACATTGTTGTTAGGTAGTACGCAGTTCGCTGAGTATTCGTACTCACGGCATTCTAATTTGTTGTTTTCAGAGAATACTCTCAGCTTTGACTTCGACTACGTCTCTGACGGTCCGTGACGTTCGCTCCTGCGCTCAAGCTAGCTTGTGTGGAGGAGGTTCGCTACCGCTGCCGTGTTGATGCTTCCGCTGTTGTTTTTGTTGGATTCACGATAGCGATATATCTGCTCTGAGATATTTTTGGCCTACGTGCCGATGGCCCTTTTGGAGGATTTTATTCTAATAATTTCACTCTGATCTACTATTTTCTAAATTGTTTCTTGTTTAATATTTCTGTTATGGTTTCTTGATTGATCACTTGTGATATCGTGATTGCCAAACTCCTGGGATTGGTAATGTCACGTGAGATCGGGACTTATCGAAAGGTAAGTGAAAACCCGGTCGTTACAATTCTCCTCTTCTTTAGAGCTAGCCTTCCTCGGCTTGATCTAGTGGTCGAAACAATTTTTTGCTACCATGTTGGAACAGGGGATGAGCACGTAGCTTGGCCACAACAGTAACTTCTCCTTCTCCATGAGCTGCTCCTGTTGATAGATCACAAAAGTAGAGAAACTTTTCAAAGCATTGTTAGTGTTAGTGCATGGTATTGTTTGATCCTGTTTTTGCATTTCAAAAGGGTATTTCAGATTAGTACAAATGACTATTTTAGATATTAAAAAAATCTCTAATGTCATCGTATTTGCCAATAGCATAAAAAACACAATTGCTAAAATGTTGCGAATTACAATTCTGAAATAATCTCTTCTCTAAATAATTCAGGTTATAAGGAGCATCAAATTCAATATAACCTAAAGAAGTTAAAGAAGATATGAGCTCTAACTTTGCATCATTCAAATCAGCGTAATAAAAATGCTTATTCTCCCCATGTGTGTCCTCAAGAACAACATTTTCTACTCCATACACTAGTTGTGTTTTCGAGATGAACAAAACTTGGTCACACAACTTGATGCAATCATAGAACAAATATGCATTACAAAACAAAACAAAAGTCTTGGCAGACGCAACTAAGCTTTGCAGAACACTAGGATGAACATTGGGCAATTGCAGTTTAACACAAACAGCATGAGAGGATCGAGATGTGGTGAGGGACTCACAGTGTGTTTCATTTTTCTTACTCTCCTGGAATATAGTAGGCAGCACACAAGCATCATTATCTATTATCTCATCAACTAGCATAACGTCTTCTTTAGTCTTTTTCTCACTCTCCTACACGATGTTAGGCATAGAACAGGAAACAGAAGAGTGCTCTCTATCTAGTTGTGCTGTTTTAATAAGAGATAAAGTATCACACAACTCTTCTGTATTACATTTCCCTTGTAACAAAGGCACATCAGTAATACATTTCATAATTTTCTGATGGTGATTTTTCATGCTTGTATTTTTAGACGATAAAAGCTGATTTTCAGCAATACAAGCAAGCAAATACAGGTGTGAGAGTGAGTAGTAAGTTTTAGACATGAGCAAAATTTGGATTTCAAAATTGAGACCATTCATAAACCTATTGATTTTAGCTTCCCGACATTCATCTAAGCCACCAAAACTGACACAAACCTTAAAGTCATAAAAGTATTCTTTAACAGTCATACTATTCTGCTTCAAGTTGTCTAATTTGGCACGCAAATGATCAGCATAAAATGTAGGAATAAAGACATCTCTAAAATGACATTTGAAGTCTTTTCAAGATTCTAGAACTTTATTGTGTCTACAAATGTATTTTCATTTAAGCAAAACACTTTCAGTCAAAACACTCGAGGCAATGTAAATTTTTTCCTTTTCAGACAAGTCATGTGCATCAAATTCTTTATCTACATATAGTTTCCAATCAATTTATGTATGAGGATCAAATTTTCCCGCAAAAGAAGGTATTGACGAACTGATGACTTGCAAAATATTATCTTTTATCTAATGTTGAAGCATCTGTACATCTTGGTGAGGGTGTAAACAACCAGCTCTCTTTTTCTTGATTGTGCCTATCATGGTTAGTAAAAAGCAAAACAAATTAACAACGAGCTAGGTTTTGTCCAACTTGATTTTTCTCAAGCTTGCTCAACCAAGTTCTTACATGTTTTTACCAAACAAGCAGGTGTGATTTGCAATCAACGATTCAACCTACAAAGATTTGTGGAGCGATTGCCAGAGACAAAAAACCTGTTTGCTGTAGTAATCTGTGGAGCTTGGACAGTTTTAATTTGTAGCAAGGATTAGCACAATCAAATCAGCAAATGCAAAGTTGAATAAGTGTTCAACAACGGTATGGTGCTGGTCCTAGGCTAAACCCTGCTAGAGACGCGAGCCTAGACACAAAGATAGTCCAACAAATGATACAAAAGGCTCAGAACAGTAGCAACTAAAACACACAGCACTTCTCTCTTTTTTTTCAATTCTTTGACTTTCTTTTTCTGCAACTTCTCTTTTTTTTCCTTTTATTTTCTTTTCTTTTTCTATCCCTCTGTTTTTTTTGTGATGGAATGAAAATAGAAATGAACAAAAGTGCAGCTAGCAGATAGGATATCGCAGATCTCTTTTGGAATTGCGACACACTCGGGTGGTATTTTACGGCAAGTGTGGATCCGTTGAAAAGATAACACAGAGATCTTTTCAGATTGTATAAAAATGTGCCAAACAAACAACAGATCGCGGAGATATAGTTGTTTTATTCCGCACCAAAATCTGGTAACCGAATTTGTTATTTGCAACAAATTCAGATCTGGATTGATTTCTTCCTTCTATTGTAGATATGAGCCAGAAACGTGACAAAAACTCGAAACTCTAATGGATTAAATGCAAAGACGAACAACATGACACGATGATGCAACCACGAATTCAACAACGCAAATTACTGAAAATAGTGATGCACCGGCTCAAAAGGTATAGGACAGCGAAATGATTCAATATTTTTTTATGGCTTTTATGTGGACAGTGAGAAAATGAATGAAACGATAAACAAGATGGGATAAATCTCACCGAGCAACCTGAGAAGCTGATATCACTTGATAGGACTTGAGTGCCCGATCTTTCGGTGAGGTGATAACTATCGATTTGGTAGAGTCGACCCTCACGATCCGACTACAAACGAACAGATCGTGTGCGCCTTAGCAATCGCAGAACCAACTCCGATTGATTATTGATCGTGCTGGACAGCAAGATCAACCTGATCACAAAGATCAATTCCTGCAAGCAATCGAAGAACAAGATGTGACAAACCAAGAATCTCTTACAATATGGGTTCTCAAAGCTGTCTAACAGGTGGTCGTTGGACACAACTGAAGATCAGAAAGTTTGCATAAGAGTTAAACTATAACAAAAGAAAATTCAAATCTTTTTGGTGGTGGCTGGGACCTTTAAAAAGGGTGCAGGACGACAAGAGAGTGCTGGGTCGTTCTCAAACCCTAGGACGCATCTTTAATGGGCTCAACTTGATACACGGGTCATTAGCCTAAGTTAGAGTGATGCAGCACCTTCTGAATTGAAACGACAATTGCCGCTGACTCGAATGTGATATGAAGGTGAAGCTGAATTCATTCAAAAGTAGACTTGATGAGCTTTCCAAAATGTACTTAAACACCCAAATTGAATTTCATATGAAGTCATTGCTTTTGTTGCAAGTTTGTACTGTTTTTCAGTTTAAATTCTTTATGTGTAAATATTTTTATTTACGTCCTCATCCTCATCAGAGGATATGATGTTTACGTCATCACGTTGCGACGAAACAGGGTCACGCACGGCACGATTGGCGACTGCAGTTCATGGGATCGTGGCGCGCATACAGGGGCGTCGTGCTCCAGAGTCTGTCTATAAGTAAATGAAAAGACCAAAAAGAGCTGCACTGTATTAGCAGCACAATCTGCTTCGTGTTCCTCTATCGCGTGTGTTCAGTTCCAGACTTGCCGGTATGCTCGCCGGAGTTTGGGACGACAGCTGTCAGGTGACGTGGCGTGATCCTTGGAATCGCCCTTCCCGCAAGAAGGTCGCGGATGGTCGATCCGTGCGCCGGTCGAGCCGCGCAGCCGCCAATAAGATGGCCGAATGTCTCGTCAGCCACCTACCCCCCTTCTCCGCGTCCGCCAAACCTAGCCGCCGCCACTGGCCCGCTAGGGCGCGCCGCGCCTGCTCTTCCTCCTCGCGCCGGAGCGCGCGACGAGAGGGCCGAGCTCCTGGCGACTGCGAGGGTAGCAAGCTCGTGGAGTTCCACGTCGCCAGTCGCCACTGCATCTCCTTCGCGAGCACCACCTAGTTCCGGTGAGAGTTCAGTCGCTGCTTGTTTCACCTTGCTGTTGTGCGCGAGTTGGGTTTGAAGCTTGACCGTCTTCATCTGTTGAGTGACGCCGGGATGTCAATTTACCGACGCCGCTGAGACCTTCATCTACGCGGTGCCTGAAGCTGTCGTCAATCTTCTCGTGGGCACCGGCTTCGTCGTGTAGGTTCGGGTTGACCGAGGTTTCCTTGGTGAGAACCCATGACTTCCTTCGGTTGTTCGTTCTCAGGTTCATATCTAAATCAGTTCACCAAGTCTTTTGCTTGTTGGATGCCTCAGCACTGTTTTCCTCAGGTTTAAAAGCTACCTGGTCGCCGCGCTTCAGTGGATCGCCGTCGTCGTTACCTCGTCGATTTGTCAGAGTCGGCCGCTTCGTTCAAGCCCAAGGTGAGCTGTTCAGGGTCCTTCTACCCGTCTGCCTCTTGTTCTCGATGGCATGGAGTTCGTAGTCCAAGTTGTTTGTGGGAGCGCTAGTGCCTTGAACGCGTTGGTCATCTGCCTTGCTGTGGCGCTGCTTTGTCGCGGTAGCGTCGTTCTGTCGATGTGCTGCCGATGCGGTGGTCCATCGAGTTGGTTCCGTTGGATGAGCTGTTTAGAGATAAGTTAGATTCGAGCCAGGAGAATTGGTTCGTTTGCAATAGCTTGCAGGTTGAGCAGCTTGTGGATATAAGTTTGGGATAAGCTGGTGCCCAGCGGTAGTTCGTAGAGTGGTGCAAGTAGCTGTCCTTGCGTCGTTCTCGTTCGTTTCCGAGTTAGTCGAACCGTCGTTTGTAGCCGTTTTCAGTGCCAAGCTAGCGTCGTTAACTTGTTGTGGTCGTCGGAGCCAACGAGCTGCTCGCTTGTCCGAGTTTGGATAGCAGGAGCCGGTGTTGGGGAGCGCCGACACCATTGGTGGACCGAGGCAAGTGAAGTCAGATGCCGCAGGTGGAAGAAGCTTTCGTCGAGGGACTCTGCTGAGAGAGCAGAGTGAGCAGGCGCTGCCGTTCGGTCATGTTTTGATGGGATCGTGCTGGATCAGGGAGCTGTGTGTGGGACCTTTGGCAGGATGAGGTCAGGCAGAGAACTGGGTTCCATCGTGCTTGGGAGCTGCTGCCACCGTCGTGCTAGAGTGAGAAGGATAGAGACGTTGCTGCATGGTCCTGTGGCAGGGGTTCATACGTTTTGGGCAGAGCGCACCGTTCCCAGGAGCAGGTCTCGTGAAGAAGGAAGGCTAACTTTTTCCTTTCTTTGGAATTCCCTGTTTTAGGTAAATCTTCAGAAGTTTCTATTTGGTCTCCAAAGTTTCTTTAATAAGTCTCAATAATTCTGTCTCGTCGAGATCTTCGTGTAGAACCGTCCAAGGTCTATTTTGAAAACGTTTAGCCAAGTAATTTAAATTTGAATTTAATCGCGTAACTAGTGTCTCACCTGTTTTTCGTGTCATTTATCCAGTTGGAGATGTTGCTGCTAAGGATTTGAAGACTGTTCTGCACGAGGACCTAGATTTTAGATGGGATCTGACTCATGAGACAGACCGCGCTACTTGACCAAACTTTGATCCTAGTTTTTAAATTACATGTTTTGTTTGAAACCATAATTTGTATGTCAATTGTTTTAAAATATGCTAGCAATATTGCCAACCGTGCCTATTTATCGTCTCACATATTATGAGCCTTTAGGACTCTTTTAGTACTATTATTTTACTTTTATACTTAGCCATGTATAGTTGCATATACACTATCATAAAAAAAAGGAATTTGTGTTAAATGCTTTTGAACTGTGATTTAAATGTGTGAGTTTTGCAAATAACTCTATAAAAACTATTTAACAAGGCAGGCTGGAGTATAAGGTGCTGGGAGACTCTTGGAAAGTCTCTCTGGGCATACTTGTTGCGGGTACACAGGAGTTTTTTGACGTGTATGTGGTTTTCGATTTTTCATCAGGTCGTGGTAACTCTCAATTTGGTGGAGATGCTACACACAATCGATTTGGCCTCAAATATTTGAGCCTCACAATCGCAGTATCACTTCTCTTCTGGTTATCAACTATGCACACACGATTGACCTCGCTAAGAAGGCTAACCTCAGCCTGCGAATCGAAAAACACAAGCAAGAACAAGGAATAACGCAACTCAATTGTGAAATCTGAATTAATTCACGAAGTTGAAAAACCAACAAAACGTTAAACGATAAAACTATTTGATAACAGATGAAAACTAATTAAAACCTATCCATAATGAGACAGCTACTATTTACATAGAGATCAGGACATCCTTAGAGGGCAAACCCTAATACTAATGGGTCTAGAAAATATAGACGGCCTAAAAGCCAAAAGATAGTGTCACAGCACCCTAACAGATTCTGGACGTCATATTGTTTCAGTGATTCACAGAGATGTAGGACATATTTTCGCACGGGATTCTATCCGTTAGAAATCTTATTTCCTTAGCTTTTCATCCATATCTAGAACGTCCATAACGGAGCTCATATGCAACTGAGGCATTTATTTTAGAGCAGGATGCTTCTGGAGTCCGACTCAAACTCGAACCCGAGTTGGATTCAATTTCCTCCGGGGTTGAACGAGCCTTACTGATCTTGAGCATCTTTAAGTCCTTTGTGCTGGCATTGACTCTCTTCAATGTTTCTAATTATGATAAAGTTATTAGTTAGCAATCTATTCTTAAATTAAGAAAGATATATGTTTAGAAACGAGCTCACCACTAATCTCAATTATCATGCATAAGTTTCATGAATACTAATTTAAGGAGTCTTGTGTGTATCTAAAAGAATGATATTCTCATCATCCTCCCCTTCTTGTTTTGGTGTCGTCCTCGACTCAATTTCATTTTTGAGACCTCAGACTCCACCATGCCCTACAACCTGCATTAAAAGGTGGAGGCTATAGGGTATTTGAATGCAATCATTTGGTGGCTCAAAGATTCTTATAATCTCATCATTCTCTCCTTCTTGATGGAAAGCTATCCTCAACTTGCTCTCTTGGGTGTCATAATACTTCTGCAAATGCTTAGTAACAGGAGCGCACAAATAGCTAGAAAGATTACGACATGCAAACAAGGCATCTTTGCATACTAAAGCATCACATGGAGTATTTTTATCATAAAAATCAGCAATATCAACTTTATGGCAAAATATATATTTGAAATAATCCGCATGATTAGCATCATTATCATTCTTATGAGAAGCTATAAAGTATGTTGTCTTAGAAAAACTATATAAACATGACATGGCATGATATTTTTGTATTTTCATCATCTAGTTTGTTATTTATTTTCACCATGCAAGAGGATTTCAAATTTGAGAAAATATAGATTCTATGCACCATAAAGAAACCTATAAAATCATAACCGCCTATAACATAAAAATTGGTTCTAGTTAACAAAGGCAACTCAAGTTTGTAGAAGATAGCAATTTCAACTCATAATTTTCACATATAATGGGTGTGAAATGTTTAATTTTAGCACCAGTGAATGGATACAAATTAGGAGTATCGAATTCATTTACTTTTTGTTGCATAGAAAAAATAGAGATATCAACACACAACCTTTCTTATCACAAGAACTAGTGAGAAAATCAGATATTGACAAAGATAAATAAATAAAAGGTGATACTAACGGTTGCTTTACAAAAGTAGAAATTTCAGCACAACAAAAATATTGTCACCTTTTGTAGATCGATGTTCAATAAGTTTCTTCTCATTTTTAGCAATACCTTTTGACGTGTTATAATCAGTCTCATCTTAGGCTATGCGTGGAACAATGTGTATCTCTTCTTTCTTTATGTATTTATCACTTTCATCTTTTTGTTTGATCTCAATTTCCTGTAAAATATTATATGCAATATGAGGTACAGTAGAAAGCTCCTCCTCCAAAGAGTGTACATCACCACTGGACATAGATTCAAAAGATGTATCAACAAAAGTTTCTCTCATTAAAATTTTAGCATCACTCCATGTTCGAGAATATTTTTTAGTTATATATAAACATTGCCACCAAGTTAAAACACTATCAACTAATGCACTAGCGACATTGAAATGCTTTCTCCTTTCACACATGCGACATTGTCCAAATAGATTATCCATCTCTCTTTCTCAAGCAATATATTTAATAGAATCTAAACCATCATATAAAGGAAGAGATGAAAGAATATAATTACTCGTGGAAGGAGATGATGTAGCAATGGTGTGAACCTCATGCGTAGTTTGATCACATGCAACATCTCTCTGAGATGGAAGGAGATGATGTAGCAATGGTGTGAACCTAATATGTAGTTTGATCACATGCAACATCTCTCTGAGATGGATTACATCTTTTAAAGCTTGTCAACATATTGTCCACACACTCATTGTGATATTATCAAAGACTCTTTGCAAAGTATTACTCACATTGTATTCACCTCCTTTTCTTTCTGTCATGGTTAGAAAAATAGCATATAGATAGCACAAAATATTATTCCTACAACTACAGTGGGATGGTGATGAAAATTCTGTAAAAAAAAACGCCTTACCGAGTTCTTGTAGGTTCTTACTAAAGCAAAGTAAAGGATGGTGCAACCAGTGATAGAAAAAATCAGAGAGTCATAATTTCACAATTGCAGGGTCAAATATAGTACTGATCCGAGGTGAGTATATAGAGCTTGGAGGGCTAAAATAATAATTAGTGAAACATAATTATATAACAGATAGTAATATTTAATAAGTATTCTACGTATTATGTTCTAGTTGCTGGCCCGATATTATAAAAAATCTAGATGTTACAAAAATATAAATGAAGATATCAAAAGGAAGCAACAACACAAACGATAAAGCTCCAGAAATCAGCAAACTGTTTGTTCAGCACTTGAAAAATCATCAAAGGTTAATTCCCAGGTTTTAGATCTTCAAAAGTTTTTATTTTTATTTTATTTTTTAAATATTTTTCTTTGAACTAGAAGCACAAAAGATGGTACACGATCAAGTTTCAGATCAATATGATGATATATGAGGCCTGCAGAAATTTATGAATTTTTGTTAAATCTGTTCTGAAACTTTGAAGCATGAAACAGAAACTTCTGATCTGAAATAATTGAATCTACGCCCGTCAGAGGTTTTTTGTAAATATCTAAAAAGTAATTATATGTATAATTCAGAGGTTTTTAATGATGGACCTCCGTATTAGATACTGATAACAGATTCGAATTGGAAATTGGGTACGAATTTTGTAGATGATTTTATGGCGAAAGCTTATGGATGGGTAATTTGGTTGCTATGGATCTGTTAGTGGTTGAAACAAGGGATGGGTAGGTGGGAAATTTTTTTTATGTAATAAAAATAAATAACAAACGTGACAGGATAACAGATTGAACAATGCAAGCAATGAACGATGAAGGAAAACAACTAGATGGAAAAGGATTTCGAAATCCAGCAACCAAAACACAAACTAAGGACACAAATTCAACACTACAAACTATGAAATAAAATTATGCAAAGGCTAAACACAGCTTGAATAGGGGAACACTTAATGATCTACTATTTTTTTCTGTTGCGGCTTTTCTGTGGACGATAGGATGAATGCAAAATTGACAAGGATATATGTGAACCTTGCGGTATATTTGAACCTCTGATTACCACTTGATGTGTACGTGGTTCCTAATCTTTCATCAGGTCGTGGTAATTCTAAATTTGGTGGAGATATGACACATAATCAATTCGACCTCAAATCAACACGATTCGAACCTCGCAATCGCAGCACCACTTCACCTCTGGTTCTCAACCACGCACACACGATTGACCTCACCAAGAAGGTTAATTCTAGCCTACGAATCGAAGAACATAAGCAAAAACAAGAAAGAACGCAACTCAATTGCAAAATCGAAATTAAATCGAAGTTGGAAAACCTACATACCGTCAAACAACAAAACTGTTTGTTTGATAACATATGGAAACTAATCATAACTTTTTCCTAATGATGCGACTACTGTTTATATAGAGGTTAGGACGTCATTAGAGGGCAAACCCTAATATTAATTGGCCTAAAAAAGATACACGGTCCAAGAGCGAAAAGATGGTGTCACAACACCCTAACAGATTCTAGATGTCATATTGTTTCGACACTTCCTAGAGACGTAGGACGTATTTTCGCATGAGATTGGTCTATTTGAAAGCTTATCTTCTTAGCTTTCTATCTATATCTAGAACATCCAAAATGGAGCTCGTATGCGACCGAGGCATCCGTTTTAGTGCAGGCTGCTCGAGTCTGACTCAGACTTGTATCCGAGTTGGATTGGATCTCTTCTGTGGTTGAACGTGCCTTGCTAATCTTGAGCATCTCCAAGTCCTTATTCATGCTTCCCTTGACCCTCTTGAATGTTTCTCATCATGATAAAGTCATTAGGTTGCAATCTATTCTTAAAGGAGAGAAGACATGTGTTTAGAAACGAGCTCACCTCTAATCTCAACTGTCGTGCATGAGTTTCATCAATACTACTTTGAGGAGTCTTGTGTGTATCTAAAAGGGTGATGTCCTCATCAGTTTCGAGCTTGGACCTTCTGATAGACTTTTTGGTTGTTGGTGTTGAGGATAGAGAGAGCATGCCCCGCTAATTAGGGACCAAGTCTTTGGACCTTTGTACCCTCAGTAGCCAACCATGCATACCACGTTATCCTATGTGAGCAGAGGCTTGATTACCTGTGGGTTGGCGGAGTTGTGTTAGTGTGGTGTCGTGTTACGACTCTCCACACAAGGTCGAGCTACCCTACCTGATCATTGGTAGGCTTCTCACAGCTCTAGGACCCGGCAGCGTAGGTGACTAGATCCTGGAGGACCTGTAACGCTAGTTAAAGCTTGTGGATGAGTCTTGTGTGTTCATTGGGACGACGACAGTGGTTCTCGGTGGCACTTCTCGTGGGTCCAAGTGCGTATTATGCAGAGTTACAGTCAATGCGCATTGCCACGTCCTTTGAAAGGACATTGCCTGAGGCGTATTTCTCATTGAGTAGTTTTATTTTCTTCTTTCTACCTATGTTTTAAAATGTTTTGGACTTCGGCCTTTGAGCTGTGGCTGGGTGTGGAGATTACATCGGCATTTAAAATGAACCCCCGTTCAAGATAACGGAGAGCCCTGCGGGGCAAAATAATAAAATTGGAATGTTTTAAAATAAAACTTCTTGAATCTTTAAAATAAAAGTTTTAAACTTGCATTTGGCACTTTTCATCCTTGAAACTATCCTTTGCATGTATATATTGTTGATAGGTAGTGCGAGGTTTGCTGAGTATTCATGTACTCACGGCTTTTCATGCCCACCTTTTCAGAGATCAGCCAGAAAATCGATTTTGTCTGCTTTCTAGCCAAGGTTTGAGGTTTACTCCTACACTCGAGTTGCCTATGGAGGACGAGGGTCGTCTTTGTGTTTGCTCCCGCTTGTTGTTCTTGCTGCTGTTTTAGTTCCTAGATTTTCGATAGTATTGTTCCGACTTGAGATGTTCAATAAGTTTTATGGATGATCTCGTTGAATTAATTTATCTTATAATTGTTTACTTATTCTGTTATGGTTTCTTGATTGTTCACTTGTGATAACAATGCTTGCCAACCTCTTAGGATTGTCAAAAGCACGTAATAACAGGTCTTAGCGAAAGGTAAGAAAATCTGGTCGTTACATCTTTGCTACTCCTCAAGTACTCAAGATCTCTCAATATGCTTCCTTATTGTATCCTTGGTGACCTTTGGCTTTCACAAGTGATCTCCAATCTTTTCTAGCCGCAAGTAACCTCCACAACAGCTCTCCCAACCATTTATATAAGCCCCAAGCCCTGAAATGGCCGCTGGGAGCCGTTGTCAAAAAATTGACTGCTTTTTGTAATCACCGGACAATCTAGTGACTCGGAATACTAAATGGTTCGGTGACTTCTGGTCTTTGACAGACAAAAATCACCTTGTTGAATTCACTCCATATAACACCGAACTGTCTGGTGCATACCTTCACCAGACTATTTGGTGATGACTTTCAGATACACCTCTTCTGTACTTCATCTTTCAGGACATGGGACTGTTCAATTATTGACCCACCGAACTGTACGGTCACTTCTTCACTTTGGTTCTAGAAACCATCTCTTTTGGACTTCGATCTTTTGCACGCTCTGGACTATCCTATGACACCGACGAACTGTCCGGTGACTTCCTCTTATTTGCCTTCAAAAAACTACCTCTCTGGACTTCTGCCTTCAACCATCACCGGACTGTCCGGTGACCTCATTGGACAGTCTAGTGATACCTCTGTTGCTGGAACTTGATATCTTTGAGATCTTCTTGCTTCTCACTCTAACATTTAACATCTTCAAGCCTCCTTCGATCACTCAAGTGGATTAGAAAGCCTAGAGCATTCATACTCCCTAACACTTGTAAAACTGAGATGAGTCATCTGACCTCTTTTAATATTACCGGCTGTCCTCTTGACTCAAGGCCTAAAACTAAGCCACACATGGTTCTAAGACATCCTTAGTCTTGAACAACTTAAGCCTTAGAAAACCGCAAGAGCACCAAGCATGCTTGAAGCAACCAACTCGTAGAAGTGAAGAATAGTGTTGATGCATGAACCTACATCCAATGACTTAGTTCATGGTTTTCATTCAATTACCAAAATTGTTCATACCTTTGGAGAGACTTCAATAGTCATGAAGCTAACAGCTAGGCGGAGCAAGGGCTAGCGGGGCGGAGGCATACGTGACGGGACGGAGGAGCAGCCGAAGACACTAGAAGAAGATGGAAGAGTCAAGAACCTGTTGTACACACAATTTCAATGTTCATCTCGTGATCAATGGTTCACATATGGTATATATAATATAAACATTGCCATATATAAACATTAGAACTAGACATAAGTTCAGAAGATATATCAACAAAAGTTTCTCCCATTTAAATTTTAGCATCATTCCATGTCTGAGGAATTTTTAGACATATTTGCACATTGCCACCAAGTTGAAGCACTATCAACTAATGCACTAGCAGCATTCAAAAGTTTTCTCCTTTCACACATATGTCATTGCCCAAATATATTATCCATCTCTCTTTTCTAAGCAATATATTTAATAGAATATAAACTATCATATAAAAGAAGAGATGAAACAATATATAATTACTCATAGAAGGAGATGATGTAGCAATGGTCTGAACCTCATGCGTCTTTTGATCACGAGCAACATCTGTCGGAGGTGGATTAGATCTCTCAAGGTTTGCCAACATATTATCCACATACTCATTATGTTTTCATCTCCTTTTCTTTCTGTCATGGTTAGAATAATAGCACATAAAAAGTGCAAAATATTATTCCTACAACTGCAATGGGATAAGTGGTGAAAATTTTGTAAAAGGAAACATCTTGCCGGGCACTTGCAAGGCTCTTATCAAAGCAAAGCAAAGGATGGTGTAATCAATAGCAGAAGAAACCTAGAATTAGTAGTGTAGCAATTGCAAGGTCGAATATAGTGCTGACTAGAGGTGAATATGTGGAGCTTGGAGGGCTAAAAATTTATTAGTGGAACACAATTCTATAACAGATAATAATATTAAATAAGTGTTCTAAGTATTATGTTTTAGTTATTGGCCCAATCTTAAAAAAAATCAAAAAATCCAAAATTTCCAAGAATATGAATGAAAATATCAATGGGCAGCAACAACACAAATGATAAAGCACCAAAAATCAAGAAATTGTTCAGCACTTCAAAAATTAACAAATGTTAACTTGCGGCTTCTTGATGTTCAAATTTTTTATTTTTTTTTATTTTTATGATATTTCCTCTGAACCAAAAGCACCAAAGATACTACACGACCAAATTTCAGATCAATTTAATGAAAGATGTGACCCGGAGAAAATCATGAATTTTTATGAAATCTGTTCTGAAACTTTAGAGCACAAAAACAAAAACTTCTAATCTGAAATCATTGAATAGGATCGCCAAAGGTTTTCTTTAGATATCCAAAAAGTACTTATAAGTCTACTTTTGAGTCCAGAAACAAATGTTATGACTATTTTAATAATAGATCTTCGTATCAAATATTTTTTGAAAGGCTGAAAACAGATTCAGATTTCAAATTGAGTGCAAAAATTTGTAGATGATTTTGTGGTGGAAGCTTATGGATGGGTGATTTGGATGCTAGCAATCTGTTAGTGATTGAAAGCAGGGATGAGTGGGTGGGATAAATTTTGATGTTAGATAACAGATATGAACACAGATAACAGATTGAATGATGCATTCGATGAAAGACAAAGGACAAAACTGGATGCAAATTTTTTTTTGAAAAACCAGCAACCAAAACAAAAACTAAGGACACAAATTCAACACTACAGACTCTGAATAAAATTATACAAAGGCTAAACATTGTTTGGATAGGGAAAAATCTATAGATCTACTATTTTTAGCAGCTTTTCTGTGAAAGATAGGATAAATGCAAAATCAACAAGGATAGATGTGAACCTGACAGTATACCTGAATCTCTAATTACCACTTGATGTGTATGTGGTTCTCGATATTTCATCAGGTTCTGGTAAGTCACGATTTGGTGGATATGCGACACACAATCGATCCAGCATCAAGTCAACACGATTCAAACCCCGCAATTGCAGCACCACTTCTCCGATGGTTATCAATCATGCAACGCACGATTGACCTCACCAAGAAGGCTAATCCCAGCCTGTGAATCGAAGAACGCAAGCAAGAACAAGGAAGAATGCAACTCAATTGTGAAAGTTGAATTAAACTCACAAAGTTGGAACCCAACTAACCGTTTAGCAGTGAAACTATTCGATAATAGATTAATCTAAGCAAAAATCTTAGTCTAATGATGATGGCTACTGTTTATATAAAGGTTAAAGCGTCTAGAGGCAAACTCTAATACTAATAGACCTAAGCCAAGATACATGGTCCAAGGGTCAAAAGATGGTGTCACATCACTCCTACAGATTCTAGACGTCATATTATTTTAGTGATTCCCAGAGATCTAAGAAGTTGTTTGGCACGGAATTAGATCCGTTATAAAGCTTATCTCCATAGCTTTCCATCTATATCTAGAATGTCCAAAACCGAGTTCATATGCGACGTGGGCATCTATTTTAGTGCAGATTGCTTCGGGTGTCTGACTCGGACCCGAATTCGAGTTGGATTCATACTCCTTTGGAATTGAACGTCTTTTCTTCTCTTGTGCATCTCCAAGTTATTCTCCAGCTTCCCTTGTTCCTCTCCCATGTTCCTAATAATAATAATAACATCATTAGGTAGCAATCTATTCTTAAATGAAAAAAACATGTGTTTTGGAACGAGATTACCTCTAATCTAAACTATAGTGCATGAGTTCCATCAATACTCAATACTAATTTGAGGAGTGTTGTGTATATCTAAAGGAGTGATGTCATCCCCCCCCCCCCCGGGTCCCTGCCCTGGGTGCCCCCACCCTCCCCGACTACCTGAGGAACAATGAAATTCTGGAGGCCGACAACCTAGCCCCAATCTGGTGTTTGCTATGACCAGCTGCCATGGTTTGTGTGCGTGGAGCATTGCAAAGCAGAATGTAGCAGGTCGTGGATCCCAACAAATGTAGATACTGCAGCGTCATCCATCTGCTCTACGCACCTTCCATCTGCTGCTCACCTGGTGCTAGATGAAATGTCTACCTTCCTACTCACCTGGTGCTAGAAGAAATGTCTACAAAGTGCTTGGTTGAGAATACTTAGGGGCAACTTAGGAGTGATTAATAGAATCGAATTGATGTACAAAGAACAAATGTGGCTGCCTCCGGTGGTCTATTTTACTTGATTTGTTTGCTTGATTTTGGGTGCTGCATATTGGTTAAACATTTCGTTGCAAGATTCAGTCAACCAAAGCGTAAGAGTAGTAGTTTACATTTTGCTTTCAAAGTGTTTGGTGAAACACCTGTTACGACACTCTTATTTAAATTTTTATTCAGTACCTAATCTAGCTGCTGAAACCAACATGACATGGCTTTTTCTGTTTTCAGGATTTAAACAGACTCATAAAGACTTTCTTGTTTCAAGAATTCAGATGAACTCATAAATACTTAGAGAAATAGAAGGGCAGAAAAGAGAAAGAAGGTAGATTCTTTCTATCATTATTTACGCGTTTCTTAGTGTCGAGGGAGACTGGAGGAGGCACATGTGTATGGATGGTATTGAAATCCTAACTTTTCTTCTAGAAAAGTTGTTCAATAATTTTATATTTCCGGTTGGAAGTTATGTAGCAAGTCTTCTATTAGCAACTGATTTATTTATCCCCTTGCAGAGTCATGGTGAGAGCAGTTGCTATTAGATGCATTGTTAAAACTATCTTGCTTGCAACAGGTAAATCAATGTCTCATGTGCTTTACTTTCTTTCGATGTGCAAATGTGACAGTTGTTTATGGGATAACTTTTTTAATCTTTTTTCCCTAATATAGACCTCCTGTTACAGTCAACTGCATGCATGTGAGATGACTTCGTGAGTTGTTTGGAAAGTAACGGGACCATCTCATGATACCTGATCAAACTAAAGAGATCAACAAAGCTATCACATGCCATCTTGGAATGTACAGGATGCTCCCTAATTACTCCAGATATATGTAAGGCCCCACAACAAGATAAATTATGCAAGATATATTCCATCATCAGTGAGGATACTTTTAGATGAATTATAGTTGTCTTATTTATTGTGCAGAATTGGGAACGAGAACTGATTTATGGTGGAAGACTATGCCTAAGATGAGATTGACTACGAACTAGCTCCTATGTTTACTCAGTTTGCATATGTGCAGCAGGTACATATATTGACATGACAAAGGAAAAATCAGCAAATCCCTCAGCATGTGATGTGTGTTAAAACATAATGAAATGCACTTTCTTTTTCTCAAACTTATATGCATTCTCCTATAGGCTGCAATGGAAGGACCTGCAAATGACACTCCGGCACTCAAGGTATTTTGAATTTTTCATATGATCTATTTCTGTTGTATTAACATCCTTTTTGGTTTTACCTTATCTCTAGATTGCTTAATTGATATCATTTACTTGAGCATTTATAGATTGTTACCGATAAGCGCTTGAATGCTTCGAAGGAATTTGAAAAGGATAAAGCAAGAGTTGCTAGAGCTTACAATAAGAAGGTAAAAATCAAAACTTTTCAGTGGGCAAATTGGTTTGAAAAACTATTCTGCCCATAGATTCAAAGAGCAACAAATTAGGGAAGTGGTCTCCTAATTGGGAAAGGACCATATAGAATAGTAAAGATCATAGCCAAAAATGCATACATGGAAGAAAATGTGCAAGGGGAGCCACTGCCTAGGGCCCTTAACGGCCGGTGCTTGAAAAAGTATCATCCAAGTGTGTGACAAGGGGCTTGAAAGAAAATGGCCGATATAAAGAGAATCGTTGCCAAGGATGATAATGTGGCCGATGAGTCAACAGAACCATCGCCCTTAGGGGTTGTGAGTGTTTAAAATGTTTTGTGGTAAGCTCGCTTTACCAAAAAACAAGAGGGCATTTGTTGACACTCAAAATGTGAAAAATACGAGACTGTCCGCCATGGTGCCAAAGTCTCCGGCGAGACCCCCTTTGGAGTCGGAATTTTAATAAACCGGAGTGTCCGGTACAGGGCCGAAGGGTCCGGCAGACCCCCTTCTAGAATCGCCCCAAAATTCATCAGAGTGTCTGGCCAGACGCCGAAGTGTCTGAGAGACTCCTCTCTGGAACCGGCCCAGAACAACCGAAGTGTACGGCCAAGTACCGAAGTGTCCGATGGACCCCCTTCTAGAATTGGCCTAAAATGTCCGACAATGGGTCAGAGTGTCCTGGAGCACCGCTTTTGGAATCCATCTAGAACCCACCGGAGCATTCGGTTGATGACGTGAGTTCTAGTGCCGGAGTCTCCGAAACTTGATCGGAGTGTCTGGAGATCCTATTTTCGGTAGTTTTAACAGGAAACCAGAGCTAATTTCCTAATCAAGGAGATCCGTGGCTCCACAGGGTAAGACCACCCCATGTCTATATAAAGAGGCCTAAGACCGAAGAGGTAACCCAATCGTCTCTACCAATTGCACTTTACATTTTACCTCTCCAAACTCTAATCCCCTCACTCAAACCCTAATTCTGTCCTCCTCCCGTCCTGACAACTTTCTAGGTGCTGCAGTTGATCAGTGTCAAGGCGACATCGATGTTCCGCACAAGGACGTGTGCGTGGTGCATTGGCCTGGGATCCGTTTTAGCGTCAACACACTTTTTAGCCACTCCGCTGGGATGAAAGGTTCCGGTTTGCACAAACCGAATCATCATTTTGACACTATATCTTCTGAGATATCGCTGGCAAACATCGTCATGTCATCTTTGGAGGAGTTGCTCGAGGAGGCTTGCAAGGCGTTCCAAGAGCGCCGGTAGGCGTCCGAGGAGGTGCGCAAGGCGCGGGAATATTAGGAGCTTCGAGATTACTTTGCATGCTTCAAGAAGGATCGTCAAGGGACGATCTCTCAAGGGAAAGAACATGTTCTTTCGCTCGTCTCTGACGACTCAGCTGTGGGCGCTGCCAATGTGAGAACATCTCCGCACCCCTATTACTTTTGAAGATCTTTCATACTATTTTGCCGACATGAAAAAGATCTTAGCAAATGACATGCAACAAATGATTCAAAACAACTTATCAAAATCATTAAAGAACATTGGTATTGCGTTATCTACTACCCATGTCGCACAGGGCTATCAAGTGGCGCATCGGCTCCCCATGCATCTAGCCTAGAACAACCGTTGTATGGTATGCCGTTGAACTCATTTAGTGGACAAACTAGTTTTCCACCTCATGTACAAACTAACACTTTGGTAGTGCCTCCCTGATGAGGGCATCACTCCTTTAGATACACATAAGAGTCCTCAAAGTAGTATTGATGATACTCACCGACAATAGTTGAGATTAGAGGTGAGCTCGTTCCAAAATATATGTCTTCCATCCTTTGAGAATAGATTGCTACCTAATAACTTTATTATGATTAGGAATATTGGAGAGAGTCAAACAAAGCATGAAGAAGGACTTGGAGATGCTCAAGATCAGAACCGTACGTTCGATCCTAGAGGAGATCCAAACAACTCGGGTTCAAGTCTGACTCGGGCTCCTGCAGCAGTCTGCACTAAAACGGATGCCTCGGTCTCATACGAACTCTGTTTTGGACGTTCTAGATATGGTTGGAAAGCTAACAAGATACCTTTCCAACGGAACCGACCTCATCTCAAAATTCGACCAGAATCAGCGGGAATCGTTAAAACAATATGACGTCCAGAAACTGTCCGGGTGCTGCGACACTATCTTATGGCCTTTGGGCCGTGTATCTTTTTTAGGCTTATTAGTATTAGGGTTTGCCCCTAAGGTCGACCTGAACTCTATAAATTCAGTAGCCGCTATCATTAGAGGGAGGTTTTGATTAGTTTTTTCCTGTTTCCACACAGTTTCACCGTTTGACGGCTTGTTGGTTATGCAATTTCGTGATTCAATCCAGATTTCGCAAGTGAGTTACGTTCTTCTTTGTTCTTGCTTGTGTTCTTCGATTCGCAGGCAGAGATTAGCCTTTCTGGTGAGGTCAATCGTGTGCGCACGGTTGATAACTAGAGGAGAAGTGGTGCTGCGATTACGGGGTTTGAATCGTGTTGATTTGAGGCCGAAACGATTATGTGTCGCATCTCTGTCAAATCGAGAGTTATCACGACCTAACGGAAGATCAGGAACCACGTACGCATCAAGTGGTAATCAGAGCTTCAGTTATACCGTCAGATTCACATCTATCCTTGTTTACTTGGTATTCATCCTATCGTCCACAGAAAAGCCGCAACACAAAAAATATTAATAGATCGCTAGGTGTTTCCTTGTCCAAGCCGTGTTTAGCCTTTGCATAATTTTATTTCAGAGTCCGTAGTGTTGAGTTTGTGCCCTTAGTTTGTGTTTTGGTTGCTGGATTTCGTGATCTTTTTATATCCATGTGTTTTCCTTCATCGTTCATCCACATCATTTTCAGATCTGTTATCGTGTCACATTTGTTAATTGTTTCTTTTGTATTGAAAATATATCCCACCCACCCACCTATATTTTGATCACTACCACATCCACGCTTCATATATCCACATCTCCATATTTATCCGCTGCTCAATCATCCATAAAAACGTCCACAAAATTCGCATCCAATTTGAAATCCGAATTTGTTTTGAGCCATTAAAACAAATCTGATTCGGAGATCCTTCATTAAAATAGTCATAACTTTTGTTTCTGTACTCCAAATTAGACATATAAGTACTTTTTGGATATCTACAAAAAATTTGACATCCTCCCACGATCCTAGATTCAACAAATTCATAACTGAAGTTTCTGTTTTCGCTCTCTGAAGTTTCAGCACATATTTAACAAAAATTCAAGATTTTCTCCAGGCCACATCTTTTATCATATTGATCTGAAATTTTATTGTGTATCATCTTTTGTGCTTCTGGTTCAGAGAACAATATCTGAAAAAATAAAATAAAAATAAAAAATTATGTAGACCAAGAAGCCGGTAACTAACTTTTGCTGAATTTTCAAGTGCTGAGAATTTTCTTGATTTTTGGAGCCTTATCATTTGTGTTGTTGCTACCTTTTGATATCTTCATTCATATTTTTATAACATCTGAAATTTTTTTTATAAGATTGGGCTAGCAACTAGAACATAATACTTACAACACTTATTCAATATTACTATCTGTTATAGAATTGTATTTCACTAATCATTATTTCAGCCCTCCAAGCTCCACATATCCACCTCAGATCAGCACTGTATTTGACCTTGTAATTGTGGAATTATGACTCTCTGGTTTTTTCTGCCACTGGTTGCACCATCCTTTGCTTTGTTTTGGTAAGAATCTTGCAAGAGCTCGGTAAGGCGTTTCCTTTTGCGGAATTTTCACCACCCACTCACTGTAGTTGCAGGAATAATATTTTTGCTGTCCATATGCTATTTTTTAACCATGACAGGAAGAAAAGGAGGTGAATACAATAATATTGCGACAAACTTTATGAGATGTAATCTACCGCAAAGAGATGTTGCACATAATCAAGAGACGCATAAGTTTCAGACCATTGCTACATCATGTCCTTCCACAAGTAACTATATTCTTTCATCTCTTCCTTTATATGATGGTTTAGATTCTACTAAATATATTGTTTGGGAAAATAATATGAATAATCTATTTAGGCAATGCCGTATGAGTGAAAGGAGAAATCTTTTGAATGTTAGTCATGCATTAGTTGATCATGCTTTAACTTTGTGGCAACATTTCTATATAACAAAAAAATATCCTCTAACATGGAGTGATGCTAAAATTTTTATGAGAAAATTTTTTGTTGATACATCTTTGAAATCTATGTCTAGTTGTGATGAACACTCTTTGGAGGAGGAGTTTTCTACTGTACCACTTATTGCATCTAATATTTTACAGAAAATTGAGATCAAACAAGAAGATGAAAGTGATACATACAAAGAGAAAGAAGAGATACATAATGTTTTATGTATAGCCCAAGATGAGATTGATGATAACATGCCAAAAGGTATTGCTGAAAATGAGAAGAAAATTATTGAACATCGATCTAAAAAAAGGTGACAATAATTTTGTTGCGCTAAAATTTCTTGTCTATCCTACTTTTATAATGCAACCGCTAAT
>BCLG01000029.1:4483-15737 GCA_001602295.1 Zoysia matrella | reverse complement strand
GTCCACTAGTTCTTGTGATAAGAAAAGGTTGTGTGCTGATATTTTTATTCTTCCTATGCAACAAGAAGTGAATGAATTTGAAACTCCTAATTTTTATCCATTCATTAGTGCTAAAATTAAACATTTCACACCCATTACATGTAAAAATAATGAGCTGAAATTGTTATCTTTTCCAAACACTGTGGGTTATATTGAATATGATTTTTTTCGTGACCTTGCTACAGTAGAGAGGATGATATTTTCGAAACATAAATTGCCTTTGTTTACTAGAACCAATTTTTATGTTACAGGCAATTATAATTCTAGAGGTGTCTTTATGGTGCATAGAGTTTATATTTGCTCAAATTTGAAGTCCTCTTGCATGATGAAAACAAATAACAAACTAAATGATGGAAATACAAAATGTTATGCCATGTCATACTTATCTAGTTTTTTAAGACAACACACTATATGGCTTCTCAGAAGAATGATCTTGCTGATTTTTGTGATAAAAATACTTTATGTGATTCTTTAATGTGCAAAGATGCCATATTTGCATCTTGTGATCTTTCTAGCTATTTTTGCGCTCCTGTTACTAATTATTTGCAAAAGTATCATGATACCCAAAAAAGAAAGCCGAGGACGGCTTTTCATCAAAAAAGGGAGAATGATGAGATTATAAGGATCTTTGAGCCACCAAATGATTGTGTTCAAATACCCACATGGCCTCCACCTTTTCATGCAGGTTCTAGGGCATGGTGGAGTCGAGGTCCAGACAATGAACTTGAGTCGAGGACGACTTCAAAACAAGAAAAAGACGATGATGAGGACATCACTCCTTTAGATACACATAAGAGTCCTCAAAGTAATATTGATGAAACTCACCCACGACAGTTGAGATTAGAGGTGAGCTCGTTCCAAAACACGTCTTCCATCTCTTGAGAATAGATTGCTACCTAATACCTTTATTATGATTAAGAATATTGGAGAGAGTCAAACAAAGCATAAAGAAAGACTTGCAGATGCTCAAGATCAGAACCGCATGTTCGATCCCGGAGGAGATCCAAACAACTCGGGTTCGAGTCTGACTCGGGTTCCTGTAGCAGCCTGCACTAAAACGGATGCCTCGATCTCATACGAGCTTCGTTTTGGACGTTCTAGATATGGTTGGAAAGCTAACAAGATAACTTTTCCAACAGAATTGATCCCATCTCCAAGTTCAACCGGAATCAGCAGAAATTATTAAAATAATATGACATCCAGAAACTGCCCGGGTGCTGCGACACTACCTTTTGGCCTTTGGGTCGTGTATTTTTTCTAGGCCCATTAGTATTAGTGTTTGCCCTTAAGGTCGACCTGAACTCTATAAATTCAGTAGCCACTGTCATTAGAGGGAGGTTTTGAATAGTTTTCTCCTGTTTTCAAATAATTTCGCCGTTTGACGGCTTGTTGGTTATCTAACTTCGTGATTCAATCCAGATTTCGCAAGTGAGTTGCGTTCTTTCTTGTTCTTGCTTGTGTTCTTCGATTCGCAGGTAGGGATTGGCCTTTTTGGCGAGGTCAATCGTGTGCGCACGGTTGATAACCTGAGAGGAAGTGGTGCTGCGATTGCAGGGTTCGAATCGTGTTAATTTGAGGCTGGATCGATTGTGTGTCGCATCTCCGCTAAATCGAGAGTTATCACGACCTGACGGAAGATTGAAAACCACGTACTCATGACTCCCACTAGCATTCCCAATCCGGTTAGTAGCCGATTGAATGAATCGACCAATTTTGTTCCACCATATCGTACCATCGTGTATAGCACACCACCTATCCCACCTAGTGATACGAGTATTTCTCATGGCCCTATGCCTAACGAAAATATTTAATGCCATGCGAATGAGCATGCACCCCACGCCACAAGGCACACCTCATAGATCACCCATCACTAATATGGAGGATTGCATTTCTTTTATTAAAGAAGATTTGAGCAAACAATTCTATGAAATGCTAGGGGTGGATCTTGAAGGGAGGGACCGAATTTACAAAAAAACCTACCCTGCATATTTCAATTTGGTCCCTTATGCCAGCGGATGCCGTGTTCCTGATTTTGTTAAACTTAATGGTGAGGATAGTAAGACCACTAGGGAACACGTTAGTCAGCACTTTGTTCAACTAGGGGAGGCGGGTTCTAATGATGCATTAAAAGTGCATTTGTTTTCTTTATCAATAATCAGAACAGCTTTATTATTGTTTTCATCGTTGTCCTCGGGTTCCGTTTATACATGAGAGTCTTTAGAGCGTAGATTTCATGATCATTTTTATTCCGGGGATAACGAGTTAAAATTGTCACATTTAACATCGGTTAGGCAAAGAAGAGATAAAACCGTTGTAGATTATATTCGGTGGTTTAGAGATGTTAAGAACCAATGTTTTAATTTGACAATTTATGCAAAAAAAAATCTAGCTGACCTAGCTTTAGTGGTTTGCGGTCTCACCTTAAGGAAAAGTTGGAGGAATACAATTTTCTTACTCTCGCTCACCTCCAACAAAAAGCTTCGGCTCAAGAAAATTGAAGCAAAGAGATGAAACATGATTATAAGACCCGCCACAATGTGCACCTCGTGGAGTACGGTTCAGATAGCTCTGATGATGACACCTATAATATATTGGCTGCCTAATTTGTTTGGCCATCTAAGGCAAAATCATTTGCACGTGATTCGCTCAAACGGGTTCATAAGAATCGAAAAGACGATGTGAAATACACCTTTGATGTAGTTAAATGCAATAAAATATTTGATGAATTGCACAATGGTGAATTTATTAAGATTGCATATACTTTGCCTCCGGCGGATGGATTAAAACATAGAGCGTATTGTTAGTGGCACAATTCTCATTCTCATGCCTCTAATGATTGCAATATTTTTCATCGACATGTTTAATCGGCCCTCAATGAAGGATGATTGAGTTTTAAGGAGATGCAGATTGACAGGCAACCTTTCTCCGTTAACACTCTAAAGCTCAACCCCAAAGTGATGATTCGGCCTTATCAAGCCGATACAACAAAAGGGAAGAATGTGGTCATCGGAGAGGAAAGGCCAGCTCCTTTGAATGATAAGGATACCTCTAGGAAGGTGGTGCTCGAAAAGTCTTCGAATGGATAAGAGTGTACCAAAGTCACTATCAAAGGCTCGAGACCGAGGGGAAGCTCCACAGCCCAAAATGATCAAACCAAATAATCCTGAGCTGGGCAAGTGGAAAGTGAAACAAGGCAAGGCTACGGACAGAAAGATCTGCCTAAGAGAACCTTTGACCGTCTTATGGCCAAGTATAAGAACCAAAGGACCAATTTAGCCAATCGGTCAACAAGGCGTTCAAGGTCATCACCAATGGGAGATAGCCCACCTAGGAAGGGAGTGAAGCAAACAGTAGACGTTCAAGGGCCTTCTCCTACTCATGGATTTAGGGTGCCACCACCATGGTTCCCTCCTACACCATTTCTACCATTCTTGATGTGGAACCCTTATGTGGGAGGATGAGTGCCCATGCCACTGATGCCTCCCCCATCTTTTCATCCGAGATGGAATACACCGAGGGAAAGTGTATTCTAGAGGCTCTATGGCCCTGTAAACGACCGATTGAGGAATTTATCGGTCAATAGTGATGAGCACCGTGCTGGTTTTGAAATGCCAGGTTCACTTCCAAAGCAAGAGTGGCGAGTTAAAAATGGAGTGGAGAGTAGCAAACGTGCTCCTGAGATCTCTGGAAGTCAGGGAGCTGCATTGGAAGGTGTCATCAAGATTGGCTTGACCAATATGAAGATTGGGGAAACTTTTAGCGAGCCGATCAAGATAAGTGACCCAGTCCATCAACAAGATGTTGTGACACCCCCTGCCCAAGAGAAAGTGAGAGAGCTGACTAAGTACACATAGTCGAGGTGGTGTCCCTCTGGCTTAACCTAAACTCAACAAAGGAAGTTACAAAGGTTGCACCTTCAAGAGATCCGGGAGGAGGTTGAAAAGAAGGTTGATGAAATGTTCAACGACATCAAGCCGATGGTCACTCAAGGTAAGCAATGGAGAGTTAATGGAGAATCAGAACCAAAAGCTCCTACTTCACCACCATTGGGGGATGCGGTGGCAGTGCTGGAGATGCCAAATCCAGTCAATATTGCGTCGGGGGAGAGTTCCGCAATACTTTCACCCAATGGGGACGTTGACATGTCCGAGTTCGACGATAATGATCTTCTAGACTACGAGCTGACAACGCCCAAAGAAGGTACAGAAATTAACACCATTTGCTTATCTCTTTTCGATTATTCTCTGGTAGAAGAAGACGAGGAGGTTATGACACAATTCAATTTTGAGCCGAAGAATGCATTTTTGAAAAGCCCAAAGAATCGGATAACCATTTGAAATCTCTCTATATGAAAGGTCATATTAATGGTACACCAATTTATCGCATGCTTGTAGATGGCGGCGCTATTGTTAATCTAATGCCATATTCTTTGTTTAAAAAGCTAGGTAAGGCCGATGACGAGCTCATATGGACCAACATGACATTAAATAGTGTGGGAGGAGAAGATCCTATCGAGGCTAAAGGGGTCGCTTCTATGGAGCTCACTGTTGAGAGCAAAACTATAGCTACCGCTTTCTTGTCGCCGATGTGTGGGGCAGCTATAGTTTGATCTTAGGGCGTGATTGGATTCACGCTAATAAGTGTGTTCCTTCTACATTGCATCAATTATTGATACAATGAGTATGTAGAGGTTGTTCATGCATATGTATCGGCTTGTGTTGCTATAGCCAATTCATGTTCCTTGTCACATGATACCATTAAGTGCTTGACCAGGTTAGACTTGACGGATTATGATTTTCTTAGTGTGACTAGGGATGGTTTTGTGCTCGTCAATGTAAAGCCGGTGAAAAATCGGCTTAACTGTATAATGTGATTTAATGGAAAAGAGGGTGGAACACTATTGTTCTAGCAAGAATGATATGTGTGAGGCTATAGAAGAAATAGAAGATATGGATAAATTAGGACAAAGGTTCACGTCGGCCGAACCTTTCGAGGAGATCAATCTTGGTGATGATAATAACCCAAGGCTGACCTTTATAAATGCCAATCTAGAAGCCGATTATTAGATGAAATTAATTAGGTTACTAAGAGAATATGTGGACTATTTTGCATGTCTTATAATGAAATACCCGGGTTGAGCCGCAGGCTCGTTGAGCATCGACTTCTAATAGAATCTTGTTTTAGGCCTTTTAAACAACCAATGATAAGATTTAACCCGGACATGCACGATCAGATTAAAGAAATTAACTGATTGTTTCATGCAAATTTTATAAGACCTTGTAGGTATGCAGAGTGAATATCTAACATTGTGCCCGTTGAGAAGAAGAACACGGGTAAGATAAGGGTTTGCATTGACTTTAGATATTTGAATAGAGCCACTCTTAAAGATGAATATCCTATGTCCATAGCTTATATGTTGCTTAATGATGCTTTCGGCCCTAAAGTGATTAGTTTTCTCGATGGTACTGCAGGTTACAATCAAATCTTCAAGGCCGAACATGATATGTCTAAAACTACTTTTAGGTGTCCTGGTTTTGAAGGATTGTTTGAATGAGTTGTTATGACTTTTGAGATAAAAAAGTGGACACCACATATCAAAGGGCTATGAACTTTATCTTTCATGATTTGCTCGGTGTCATCATAGAGGTTTATATAGATGATGTGATGATCAAATAGGCTACTTTAGACCCTCACTTGGCTGATTTACAACTTGCTTTAGACTGAATGCGCCGTTTTGGTTTAAAAATAAATCCACTCAAATGTGCTTTTGGTGATGGCTGGGAAGTTTTTAGCCTTAATAATCCATGAAAAAGGCATAGAGATAGATCATAAAAAGGTAGAATCAATTAGAAGTGTGCAAGCACCCACATGCAAGGAAGAATTGCAAAGGTTCTTAGATAAGGTAAATTAGATTCATTTTCAACTTGTCGTGAAAGGTCAACTATCGTTCGCGTAAAGAATGAAGCCGAATTTACTTGGGAGCTAAACAACAAGAAGCTTTTGATAAAATTAAAGAATACTCGTCTTCGCCACCAGTTCTTAGGGCACCCAAGTGTGGAGTCCCTTTTCGTCTTTACATAGCGGCAAAAGATGATGTGATTAGTGATGTTTTGACAAAAGAAGCCGGAGGTCTATAGATGCTGAAACAAGGTACACCCTCATTGAAAAACTATGCTTTTCCTTGTATCATGCTTGCACCAATTTGAGACATTATTTGCTATATAGTGATTTTGTGGTTAGATGTCAAACCGATATTATTAGACACATGCTACATAGACCAATATCTAGTGAGAGACTTGGTAAATGGGCGTATGCTTTTATTGAGTATGATTTGACCTATGAATCATTGAAATCCATGAAAGGCCAAATTATTGCTAATTTTATTATTGAGCATCTAATTGACTTAGAGCAAGATTGTTATATGACATTTATCCCTTGAAAATTGTATTTTGATGGATTGGTTTGCAAGGAGAGTCAAGTTATCGGTGTAGTGCTGATTTCTCGTCATGTTATACATTTTGAATTCTCAAACCGATTAGAGTACAATTGCACCAACAATCAGGCCAAATACGAGGCATTGTTGTTCGGCTTGGAGACGTTAGAGTCTATGGGGGTAAAACATGTAGAGGCTTTCGGCGATTCATTGTTAGTGGTGCAACAAGTTGCTGGAATTTTTCAATGTTTAAATATATCGTTGAATGCCATTTTAGACAAATGCCTAGATGTTATCAAGGGTATGGACCAGTTTCGTATACACTATGTTCCTAGGCTAGAAAACAATAGGGCCGATGATTTGGCGCAACAAGCATCGAGTTACAATGTTAGCAAAGGTAGATTTTCGATCATCAAGAAACTAATGCTTGAGATTCTTAAATTGGACGATTCGGCTATTAGCACGTCAAAGCATGGATAGGAAAGCTCAGCATGTAGCTTTTCATGTATACTTTGATTGATGATAATTTATATCATGGAATGGGGGACGATTTGCATTTAAAGTGTTTAGGTGATGAAGAAGCCAAAGTGGCTATGGGAGAAGTTCACGAGGGTAGTTGTGGTACGCATCAATTTGCTACAAAAATGAAGTGGCTATTGCGAAGAGCCGAATTTTATTGGCCAACCGTGATTGCCTATTGTTATCGCTACTACAAAAGATGCAAATAGTGCCAAAAAGTTGGCAATATTCAATTGTTGCCCGATACCATGATGAACCCTATCATAAAGCCTTGGCCATTTCGAGGGTGGGGGTTGGATTTTAAAGGGCAAATACATCCGTCATCTTCGAAGGTACACCGCTTCGTGTTAGTCGCAATGGATTACTTCACCAAGTGGACCGAAGCGGTTGCTCTCAAGAACATGACACACAAGGACGTAATTGAGTTCCTTACCGAGCATATTATTCATAGATTCGGTATCTCGCAAACTTCAACTACAAACCAAGGTACTTCATTTCCTTATAGTCATGTTTGAGAATTAGCTGAATCTTATGGAATTAGAATACTCAATTCATTTCTATATTATGCTCATGCCAATGGTTAGACCGAGTCTAATAATAAATTTTTGATTAAGCTCATTACAAAAAAGATAGAAAATAACCCTGAAAGATGGCATGAGGTCTTATTAGAAGCATTGTGGGCTCATAGTATATCTAGACATGGAGCCACTAAAGTAACCCCTTATAAGCTCGATATGGACAAGAGGTCGTTTTATCCATCAGGGTAAATCTAGGAGCCTTGAGATTAGCCAGGCAAAATGATTTGTCCATTAGCGAATATCATACTTTGATGTTAGACAATATTGTTAAGGTTACTGATAAGCGTTTGAATGCTTTGAAAGAAATTGAGAAGGACAAAGCAAGAGTTGCTAGAGCTTACAATAAGAAGGTAAAAATAAAAACTTTTCAGGTGGGCAAATTAGATTGAAAAACTATTTTGGCCGTTGGTGCAAAGAGCAACAAATTTGAAAAGTGGTCTCCTAGTTGGGAAGGACCCTATAAGATAGTAAAGGTCATAGCTAGAAATGCATACACGATAGAAAATGTGCGAGGGAGCCACTGCCTAGGGCCCTAAAGTATCATTCAAGTGTGTAGCAAGAGGCTTGAAAAAAATGGCCGATATAAAGAGTGTCATTGCCAAGGATGATAATTCGGCCAATGTGTCAAGAGAACCATCGCCCTTAGTGGTTTTTGAGTGTTTAAAATACTTTTTGGTATGCTTGCTTTACCAAAAAACAGGGGGATATGTTGACACTCAAAATCTGCAAATACCGAACTATCCCGCATGGTGTCGGAGTCTCTGGCGAGACCCCTCTGGAGTCAAAATTTTAATACTCCGAAGTGTCTGGTACGGGTCTGCCAGACCCCCATCAAGATTCGCTCCAAAATTCACGGGAATGTCCGGCCAAACGCCAGAATGTCCAAGAGACCCCTCTCTAGAACTAGCCCAGAACCACCACCGTGTCTGACCAGGTACCGGAATGTCCGATGGAACCCCTTCTGGAATTGGCCCGAAGTGTCCGATAATGGGCCGGCGTGTCTGTGAACACCCCTTCTGGAATCCGTCTAGAACCCACCAGAGCATCCCGTTGATGACCGGAGTGTTCGGTGCCGGAGTGTCTGGAGATCATGTTTTTTGGTAGTTTTAAAAGCAAATCAGAGCTAATTTTTTTTTCTAATCAAGAAGATCCGTGGCTTCACGGGGTAAGACCACTCCACCTCTATATAAAGAGGCCTAAGGCCAATAGAGGAGGTAACCTAATTGTCTCTACTAATTGCATTTTACATTTTACCTCTCGAAACCCTAATCGCCTCTCTCAAACTCTAATTCTATCCTCCTCCCGTCCCGGCGATCCAGCTGGCCTAACCGAACCCGAATCAACTATAAGAAGGTCTTGCTCCGACAGGGTCCCTCCCAAGCTCGACTTTCTAGGTGTTGCGGTTGATTGGTATCAAGGCGACATCGACGTTCCGCACACGGACAAGTGCGTGGTGCGTTGGCTCGGGATCTGTTTCGGCATCAACACTACCACTGCTACAAAAGAGTGACGTGCTGCATTCAAATTAGGTCTCATTTCATTCAGGTGGTCAAACCATGAATGCAAACTGGCTAATTTAGGTCTTCTCCTGACATTGTTCATCTCATTGTTGCTAATGAAGGATTCAAAGGGCTCTATGCTATATGACATTCTGATCTGTTACTGAGTTTGTTTAACCGATATAATATTAAATTTTTATTAAAAAAATGGTAATTGTTGATCTGATATTGACATTTATGCCACCAAACATAAATTGTTCTCTAGTAGTTCTCTAAATTATCTCCCTGAACAAAAAATTAAGAAATTACCAAAAAACAACCTTCCAACGGTTCTCTAAATCAACTCCCTAAACATCAGAATATGCAAAAAAGGTTCCCTTGTTCCCTAAGTTTAGGGATCAGATTGGTAGTCCCGAAAGCTCCAAAATCGTCAGTTCGTGCACCAAATCGTCGTTGGAGTTGAAATTGGACTCGGTTGAAGATCAAATCTGGTCTAGTAGATGATTACGTTTGGTTATGTATGATGTGGAATAATTTAAAAATTCTTTTAGGAATGATTATCAGTAGTTGTTGGAGGAAGACATTTATTTTACTCCTAATAGATTTTTGGAACTTCCTAAGTCCAGCTTGAGGAGTAAATATTATAAGGAACTGTTGGAGATGCTCTTTAAAATGATGTGTACGTGATTCCTCATATTCCGTCAGGTCATGATAACTCTCGATTTCGTGAAGATGCGACACACAATCGATCCGACCTCAAATCAACACTATTTAGACCCTGCAATTGCAGCACCACTTCTTCTATGGTTATCAATCATGCACACACGATCGACCTCACCAAGAAGGCAAATCCTTGTCTGCAAATCAAAGAACACGAGAAAGAACAAGGAAGAACACAACTTAATTGCGAAATCTGAATTAAACTCACAAAATTAAAATCCAACAAACCGTCAAACGACAAAAATGTTTATAACAGATGAAAGCTAATCAAAACCTCTAATGATGCGGTTACTGTTTATATAGAGGTTAGGACGTCCTTAGAGGAAAAATCCTAATACTAATGGGTCTAGAAAAGATACACGGTCGAGGTGCCAAAAGATAATGTCACAGCACCCTAAAAGATTATAGACGTCATATTTTTGGTGATTTCTAGAGATCTAGAAAGTATTTTCATATAAGATTAGATCCATTGAAAAGCTTATCTCCTTAGCTTTCCATCCATATATAGAACGTCTAAAATGGAGCTCGTATGCGACCGAGGCATCCATTTTAGTCCAGACTGCTCCTAAAGTCCGACTCAGACTCGAATTCGAGTTGGATTGAATCTTCTCCGGGGTTGAACGTACCTTGCTAATTCTGAGCATCTCCAAATCTTTTTTCATGCTTCTCTTCACCCTTTCCAATGCTTTTAATCATAATAAAGTCATTAGATAGCAATTTATTATCAAAAGAAAGAAGACATGTGTTTAGTAACAAGCTCACATCTAATCTCAACTATGGTGCGAGTTTCATCAATACTAATTTGAGAAGTATTGTGTGTTCTCTTGTTTTGGAGTCATACTCGACTCACGTTTATTGTCGAAACCTCGACGCCACCATGCCCTGCAACCTATATGAAAAGATAGAGGCCAAAGGGGTATTTGAGTGCAATCATTTGGTGGCTGAAAGATCTTTATAGTCTCATCAATCTCTTCTTGATGGAAAGCCATCCTCGGCTTGCTTTTTTGAGTATTATGATACTTTTTCAAATAGTTAGTAATTGAAACGCACAAATAGCTAAAAAAATCACGACATGCAAACAAAGCATCTTTGCACATTAAACCATCACATGGAGTATTTTTATCATAAAAATCAGTAAGATAAACTTTTTATCAAAATATATATTTGAAATAATCCGCATAATCAGAATCATTATCATTCTTTTGAGAAGCTATAAACTGTGTTGTCTTAGAAAAACTAGATAAACATGACATGTCATGATATTTTGTATTTTCATCATCTTGTTTGTCATTTATTTTCACCATGCAAGAGGATTTCAAATTTGAGCAAATATAAACTCTATGCACCATAAACACACCTCTACAATCAGAGTTGCGTGTAACATAAAAATAAGTTCTAGTTAACAAAGACAATTCAGGTTTAGAAAATTTCATCCTCTACTGTAGCAAGGTCACAAAAAATTATAT
>BCLG01000028.1:443410-454316 GCA_001602295.1 Zoysia matrella | reverse complement strand
CTGGTTCGTGCGCTGAATGTGCGTCTTCTTTTTTCGCAATGAACATGTCCAAACCACCCTGGCTGACTCGAAACTTATGTTTGCGCATGGATCTTATGTGTTGACCACCGTAAAAAAGTGGCACAAAAACGGGCTCAGTGTGTGCATTAAATGCACTGGTTGGTGCGCCGGAAGTGCCTCTTGTTTTTTCGCACGGAACATGTCCAAACCAACACAGTGGACACCAAACTCAATTTTGCACATATATCTTATGTTTCTAGCAACGATAAAGAGCGACGCGAAAATGGGCCCCGCAGGTGCATTAAATGCACAGGTTCGTGCTCTAAAAGTGCGGTTTGTTTTTTCGCACAAAACGTGTCCAATCCACCTCTGTGGACTCCGAACTCATGTTTGCACATGTATCTTATGTTTTGGTTACCGTAAAAGAACGGCGAGAAAAAGGGCACCATCAGTGGATTAAATGCATTGGTTCCTGCGTTGAATGTGTGTCTTCTTTTTTCGCACCAAACATGTCCAAACCACCCCGGGTGACTCCAAACTTATGTTTTGACATGTATCTTATGTTTTTGTCACGGTCAAAAAATGGCAGGAAAACGGGCCCAGTAGGTGCATTAAATGCACTGGTTGGTGCGCCGAAAGTGCGTTTTGTTTTTCTGAGCCAAACATGTCCAAACCACCCCGGTGTAATCCAAACTCAGGTTTGGGCATGTATCTTATGTTTTGGTCACCGTAAAAAAATGACGCAAATACAAGCCCTGTCAGAGCATTAATTACACTGGTTCGTGCGTTGAATGTGCGCATTAAAAACAAGCCCTGTCGAGAACGTCGTGTACAATTTTTCGGAGAACATTTTGAGCACGTTTAGTGTCTCACCCATGTTCGTGTTGTTGTTTAGCTAGTGACCCCGAGGAGGAGTACCGTGAGCCTGCTCTGTTCGACGACCCGAATCTCGACTTCGATCTTGAGCTACCAGACAAGCCGCGTTCCTTGATCACTTTTGTACCCAGCATTTTAAACTGCATGTTTTGTTTGCAACCCTAATTTGCATGCCAACTGTTTTAAAATATGCTACCAACATTCCTAAGCCGTGCCTATTTATTGTTCCACAAATATGAGCCCTAGGATTGCTTTAGAATAATTATTTTATTTTATGCTTAGCCATGCTTTGCCGCATTTATTTTTATCTCACATCTATCTCCATAAAAATGGAATTTGTGTTAAATGATTTTGAACTGTGATTCAAATGTGTGAATTTTGCAAATAACTATACAAAACTATTTAGTGGGGGCAGAATAGAGTATGAAGAGCTAGGGGACTTTTGGGAACTTAGGTACATTCTGGAAAGCTCACGAAGTTTACTTTCGAATGGATCCAACCTCACCTTCATATCACGTCGGAGTTTGCGCCTATCGTCATTTTTATACGGAAGGTGCTGCGTCACCCCAACTTGGGCCGTTGACCCATGTATCAAGTTGAGCCCATTAGGGGCGTGTCCTAGGGTTTGAGGACGACCCCAGCACCCCCTGGTCGTCCTCCACCCTATTTAAAGGTCCCAGCCGCCACCAGGAACACTCGGGTTTTCTTTTGTTATAGTTTAGCTCTTTGCAAACTTTTCTGATCTTCAATTATGTCCAATGACCACCTGTTAGATAGCCATGGAGAACCCCACATTTGAAGAGATTCCTAGTTTGTCACATCTTGTTCTTGCTTGTTCTTCGATTACTTGCAAGAATTGATTCTTCGTGATCAGGTTGTTCTTGCTATTTTGGCGAGGTCAATAACCATTCGGAATTGGTTCTGCGATTGCTAAGGCGCACAAGACCTGTTCGTTTGTAGTCGGATCGTGTGGGTCGACTCCACCAAATCGATATTTATCACCTCATCGAAAGATCGGGCACTCAAGTACTATCAAGTGGTGTCAGCTTCCCAGGTTGCTCGATGAGATTTATCCCATCTTGTTTATCGTTTCATTTATTTTCCCACTGTCCACATAAAAGTCATACAAAAAAAATATTGAATCATTCTGCTGCCCTATACCCTTTGAGCTTGTGCATTACAAAGTTCAGTAATTTGCATTGTTGAATTCGTGGTTACATCATCGTGTCGTGTTGCTGGTCATTGCATTTAATCCATTAGAGTTTCGAGTTCTTGTCACGTTCCTGGCTCATATCTACAATAGAAGAAAGAAATCAATCCAGATCTGAGTTTGTTGCAAATAACAGATTCGGTTACCAGATTTTGGTGCGGAAGAAAATAACCATATCTCCGCGATCTGTTATTTGTTTGGCACATTTTTATACAACCTAGAAAGATCTTCGTGTTATCTTTCTAACGGATCCACACTTGCCATAAAATACCACCCGAGCGTGTCGCAATCGCAAAAGAGATCTGCGATATCCTATCTGCTATCTGCTAGCTGCACTTTTGTTCATCTCTATTTTCTTTCCATCACAAAAAAAACAGAGGGAGAGAAAAAGAAAAGAAAATAAAATAAAAGGAAAAAAGAGAGAAGTTGCAGAAAAAGAAAGTCAAAAAATTGAAAAAAAAGAGAGAAGTGTTGCGTGTTTTAGTTGCTACTGTCCTGAGCCTTTTGTATCATTTGTTGGACTATCTTTATGTCTAGGCTCGCGTCTCTAGCAGGGTTTAGCCTAGGACTAGCACCATATCGTTGTTGAACACTTATTCAACTTTGCATTTGCTGATTTGATTGTGCTAATCCTTGCTACAAATTGAAACTGTCCAAGCTCCTCAGATTACTACAGCAAACAGGTTTTGTGTCCCTGCCAATCGCTCCACCAATATTCGCTGGTTGACATCGTTGGTTGTAAATCACCTCTGCTAGTTTGGTAAGAATATTTAAGAACTTGGTTGAGCAGGCTTGAGAGAAACTTAGTTGGATACCTAGCTCGTTGTCAATTTGTTTTGCTGTCTAATAACCATGATAGGCACAATAGGGAGCTGGTGGTTTACATCCCCACAAAGATGGGCAGATGCTTCAACATGAGGTAAATGATGATATTTTGTAAGTCATCAGTTCGTCAATACCTTCTTTTGCTGGGAAATTTGATCCTCATGCATACATTGATTGGAAACTGAATGTAGATAAAGAATTTACCATACATGACTTGTCTGAAAAAGAAATGATTTACGTTGCCTCATGTGTTTTGACTGAAAGTGCTTTGCTTGAATGGAAATATATTTGTAGGCACAATAAAGTTCCAGCATCTTGGAAAGACTTCAAATATCATTTTAGAGATGTTTTTAGTCCTGCATTTTATGCTGATTATTTGCGTGCCAAATTAGACAACTTGAAGCAAGATAGTATGACTATTAAGGAATACATTCATGACTTTAAGATTTGTGTCATGTTTGGTGGCTTAGATGAATGCCGGAAAGATACAATGAGGAGGTTTATGAAAGGTCTCAATTCTAAAATTCAAATGTTGCTCATTTGTCGAACTTACAGCTCAATCTCTCACTTGTTTTTGCTTTCTTGTAGTGTTGAAAATAAACTTTATCATCTAAAGATTCAAGCATGAATAATCACCATCACAGATTCATCGAATGTATTGATGATATGCCTTTGTCACAAGGAGAATGTGATAAAGAGAGGTTGTGTGATAGAGAGCACTCTTCTGTTTTTTGTCCTATGCCTAACATCGTGTAGGAGAGTGAGAATAAAACTGAAGAAAACGTTGAGCTAGTTGCTGCAACAATGGATAATGATGCTTGTGTGACGCCTACTATATTCCAGGAGAGTAACAAAAATGCAACACACTGTGAGTCTCTCACCACATCTCAATCCTCTCATGCTGCTTGTATTGAACTGCAATTGTTCAATCTTCATCATAATGTTTTGCAAAGCTTAGTTGAGCCTCCCATGACTTATGCTTTATTTCGTAATGCACGTTTGTCCTATGATTGTGTCAAGTTGTGTGAACAAGTTTCGTTCATCCCAAAAACACAACTAGTGCAGGGTGTTCAAAATTTTGCAGTTGAGTCTACACCTGTTGAGGATAGGCCTTTTCATTGCACTGATATGAATGAGAAAAAGTTTAAGCTCAGATCTTCTTTAACAACTATAGGTTATATCGAATTTGATTTTCCTTGTAACTTGGGTTATTTGGAGAAGAAATTATTTCAGAATTGTAGTTTGCAATGTTTGGGCTACTGTGTTTTTCATGGAATTGGCAAATACGATGAGATTGGAGATTTCTTAGTGTCTAAAGTCATCATATGCTCTAATCTGAAATACAGTTTTGAAATACACAATCAGAATCAAACAATGACGTGCACTAACACTAACAATGGATTGCAAAGTTTCTCTAGTTTTGTTTTCTATCAACAGGAGCAGCTCAGGACATAGGAGAACGTATTGTTGGGGCCTGACGTTCTGCTCATCATCCGTCTCAATCTGACCACAAGCAACTTTGTCGACCACTGGATCAAGCCGAGGACGGCTTGTAACAAAGAAGGGGACAATGATGAAATCTTATATGTTCCTGCTGCGCCACAACGTTACCCTGTATGGGCAGTGGCTTGATCTTGAATTTTGCCTAGATTGGTTGTCTACTTGTGGGTTGGCGGTGACGTGTTAGTGTGCTATAGAGCTATGACTCCCCACGTGAGATCGAGATACCCCACCTGATCAGTGGTAGGCTCTTCACAGCTCTAGGACCCGATTGCATAGGCACTTGGGATCCCTATTTTGGAGGACGGATAGCACCTGTTGAAGCGTGTGGACGGGTTTTGTGTGTTCGTCGGGACTACGACGGTAGTTCTCGATGGTACTTCTCGTGGGTCCAGGTGAATAAACTCTGCAGAGTTACAGTCAATGCGCATTGCCACGTCCTTTTTGAAAGGACATCTCCTGAGTTGTGCTGCTCGTTGAGTAGTTTTGTTTTTCTCTCTCCTCTTCTGTTTCAAAATGTTTTTGACTCCGGCTTTTGAGCTATGGCCGGGTGTGGAGGTTGCATCAACATTTAAAATGAACCTTCGTCCGAGATAACGAAGATCTCTGCGGGGTAAGATAATAAAATTGGACAATTTAAAAATAAAACTTTCTTGCATCTTTAAAATAAAATAAAATATTTTAAACCTGCAGTTTGCACTTGAGCCAGGCTTTACCCTTGAAACCATTTGCATGCATACATTGTTGATAGGCAGTATGCGGTTTGCTGAGTATTCGTACTCACGGCTTCTTAATTTGTTGTTTTCTGAGGATACTCACAGCTTCGACTTCGACTACATCTCCGACGGACTGTGAAGTCAAGCGTGCCTGTGTAGAGGAGGTTCGCAGTCACTGCCATGATGATGCTTTCGTTGCTGCTTTTCTAAGATTTCTCGATAGTGATTGTTCTGCTCTGAGATGTTCCGGCCTGCGTGCCGATGGACCCCTTTGGTGGGTTACATTCTAATAAATTTGCATTGACTTGTTATTTTCTATTCGCGTTTTTTGTTTAATGCTTCTGTTATGGTTTCTTCATTGATCGCTTGTGATGTCGTGCTTGCCAACCTTCTTGGATCGGCATGGTCACGAAAGATCGAGACTTGTCGAAAGGTATGAAAAACCCAATCGTTATAGGTGGTATCAGAGCCATACTTGACCGTAGGAGCAAAACTGTAAAACTGGACGTAACTAAGGAATATTTCTAAATTTCTGAATCTGCTATCAAACCTTCATCGTGAAAGTTGTTTTCTTAAATCTCGTCATTTGCTTGATGAAAGTCTTGTTTGCTTAGAATTGTGCTTATTTAGTTATTCTTGTCTTGATCTGCTGATCTTCTGTCTTTTTCAGTGATTCCAGTTTCTTTTGATGTTATTTTTCTAAACAGAAATGTTCTTCTGCAATAGATGGCTTCGAGGAGGTCTGGTCGCCTTCAGGCTCGTTTTGAGGAGGCTACTCTGGAGGACCCTTAGGTACGGCCACCCGCTGGGCGTGGTCTTGGTGCCGCTCCCAGAGGTCGTGGTCTCGGTGCTGAAGGCCGTGTACCGGTGCCACCTGCGGCTCACGCGCCCGGCGTTGGTTGAGGGCATGGCCGTGGGCGTGGCCGTGCTGGAGCCAGTTCCTCAAGCTGGAGGGCGTGGTAGAGGAGTCGCCATGGAACCCGGATTTGAGCCTGTCGGTGTTGCCGCACCTACTGAGGAGCTTCCAGCTGCTCCAAACCTTGCGGAGGTGATGGCCCGACAGACGATTCTGCTTGAGCAGATTGTGGAGCAGTCACAGCAGCAGCCTCGTGGATGTGCTCAAGCTTCTAATGCAGCACAGTACCACCAGCTAGCAGGTTCTTGCATGACTATGTTCCTGAGCATGCGCCCACCCACTTTCGACCGTGCAGTTGACCCTCTAGATGCTGATGATTGGCTCAGGGACATCGAAAAGAAGCTTGATCTGATTCAGTGTGATGATCAGGAAGCTGTTTGTTTGGCGACTCACCAGTTAACAGGTACAGCTGGCGCTTGGTGGGACACACTTTACACCACTCTTGATGATCCAGAACAGTCCACATCTATGAGGGAGCCATTGAGGTGAAGGCAGAGGAGTTCCATAACCTTCGTCAGGGAGGTATGTCTATCATAGAGTTCACCAACCATTTCACCCAGCTCAGCCACTTTGCACCAGAGGAGGTTTCGACCGATGTACTGGTTCCAGAAGGGCTTGCGTCTCGACATGCTTCCGTACCTAGATGGTGGTGTTCAGAGGACTCTTCGCAAGCTCATTGACAGGTGCCTGGCTTTGGAGGTGTCGCTTCTGAAGCTTGATCGGTCCAGAGATGCGAAGAGGAGGGCTGTTGGTCAGGGATCCAGTCATGAGGCTTCTCAGTGTCAGCGCTTCAGCAGATCGTTCCAGCAAGGATCAGGACAGCCCACCTTCACCCGATCCACTGTTCCTGCTCTAGTTCCAGTTCAGCGACAGGGTTCTCAGAGTCAAGGAGGTGCTTTCCAGCAGCAGCAGTAGTCCGCTTTGCATCAGACAGTAGGTCAGCCCTCGATTCGTTGTTTCGAGTGTGGCCAGGAGGGGCACAAGGCATTTCAGTGCCCGAGGCGTCAGTAGGAGGGTCCTGGGGGAGGTGGTGCTTTGTTTGCCACTCCCACTACGCCACCACACCAGTCTGGAGGTCAAGGAGGGCGATCAGCGGGCCGTGGCGCTGCTTAGCTGAGCGTCACGCGCAGCCACCTGAACCACATCTCTGTGGAGGAGGCTCAGAAGGCACCCGACGTCGTTGTTGGTGAGTTCTTGGTTCACTCTCACTTAGCGACGGTTTTGTTCGATTCAGGGGCTACTTACTCGTTTGTGTCGTCGGCGTTCGCGACTACACATAGTCTTCCTACCTCACTCTTAGCCATAGCCACACTTACCACTTCACCTCATGGAGTCTATAAAAGTCGTGTTGAGTGTAGAGGTGTTTGGATCTTGATTAAGGGTGTGGTCTTCCTAGCTGATCTCATCGTCCTTCCCTCATGTGACATTGATGTCATCTTGGGGATGGATTGGCTGGCGAGTCACAAGGGAGTCATCACCTGTGCTGAGAGGGTAGTGTCATTGGTTAACCACCATGGTGTTCAAGTGGAGTTCACCCCTAGAGCATCCAGAGTTCCACCTTCTGTTTGCAGCTTGCAGGGGTTGTCTTTGGAGTAGATTCTAGTTGTTCGTGAGTTTTCGGAGGTGTTTCCAGATGGGTTGCCAGGACACCCCCCAGATCGGGATGTTGAGTTCGTGATTGATCTGCTTCCTGGAACCGCGTCGATTGCCAGCGACCGTATCGGATATCTTCCGATGAGTTCGCTTTGCTTAAAGAGCACATCGATGAGCTCTTGATTAAAGCCGAGTGCTTCTCCATGGGGAGCCCCAGTGTTTTTTGTGAGGAAGAAGGATAGGTCACTGCGCATGTGCGTTGACCACCGTTCTTTGAATGAGGTGACGATAAAGAACAAGTACCCTCTACCGAGGATCGATGATTTGTTTGATCAATTGAAGGGTGCAAAGTTCTTTTCCTCGATTGATTTGAGATGGAGGAATCACCAGATGAAGATTCTTCCTTCTGACATTTTGAAGACTTCGTTCGTGACGAGGTATGGGTTTTATGAGTTCATGGCCGTATTTTTTGGACTCACTAATGCCCCTGCCTACTTCATGAACATGATGAACAAGGTGTTCATGGCTGAGTTGGATAAGTTGGTCGAGGTTTTCATAGATGATATCCTTGTCTACTCCAAGTCAGCGAAAGAGCATGAGCAGCATCTGAGAGTTGTGCTTGGGAGGTTGAAGTCTCACTAGCTGTATGCCAAGTTCAGCAAGTGCAAGTTTTGGTTGGAGGAAGTTGCTTTTCTCGGTCATGTTGTCACAGCTGAGGGGGTTGCCGTTGATCCTGAGATGGTCAAGGCTGTTGTGGAGTGGGAGTCACCGAGGTCAGTCTTTGAGGTGAGGAGTTTTCTTGGATTGGCAGGTTACTATCGCCGATTCATTGAGAACTTCGTCAGGATTGCTAAGCCTATGACCAAGTTGACTCAGTTGGGGGTACTGTTTGTTTGGTCAGATGCTTGTGAGAGGAGTTTTCGGGAGCTGAAGATGAGGTTGACATCTGCACCTGTTTTTATGCTGGATATTCACTAGGATTTCCAGCTCTTCTGTGATGCTTCTCGTTAGCATTTGGGTTGTGTGCTGAAGCAGCAAAAGAAGGTGGTTTGCTATGCGTTCAGGCAGTTGAAGAAGCATGAGTTGAACTATCCGACGCATGATCTGGAGTTGGTGGCTGTTGTCCATGCTTTAAAGATTTGGAGGCACTATCTGATCGGCAACAGATGTGAGATCTACAGAGATCACAAGAGTTTCAATTATATCTTCACCCAGGCAGAGCTGAACATGAGGCAGAGGAGGTGGCCCGAGTTGATTAAGAATTACGATCTTAGCATCAACTATCACCCAGGTAAAGCCAATGTGGTAGCCGAGTCGCAAGGCTTATTGTTCTTCTTTGTTGTCTGGGCAGTCAGAGATTCTTGCAAATCTGACTAGTTTGGGAGTTGAAATTGTTCCTCAGGGTTTCTTGCACGGGCTTAGGTTGCAGCCATTGTTGATTGAGGAGATCAGGTCAGCTTAGAAGCGTGATCGAGAAATTTAGTTGATCTTTAAGAAGATGAGAAAAGGTAAAGCACCTGGTTTTCATGTGGATCAACAGGGAGCGTTGTGGTTTGGGGGCCGTATCTGTGTTTCAAGAGTGCAAAAGTTGCAGGACGCCATTCTAAGAGAGGCTCATGATTCGAGGTATTCTATCTATCCAGGCTACACCAAGATGTTTGGGACCTTAGGACTCCTTTCTGGTGGGTTGGCATGAAGGCGAACATTGCTGAGTATGTTGCCTTGTGTGATGTTTGCGACGAGTTAAGGCTGAGCATCAGAGACCGACTGGATTGCTGAAGCCGTTGTCGATCCCTTCTTGAAAGTGGGATGACATCAGTATAGATTTCATCACGAGTTTGCCGATGACGTCTCGCCATCATAATGCTATCTTGGTGGTGGTGGATCCTTTGACGAAGGCTGCTCATTTCATCCCTGTGAGCGAGATGTATTCTGTTGATTAGTTGGTCAAGTTGTACATTGATCACATCGTGAGGTTGCATGGTGCACCGAGGAGCATTCTGTCAGATCACGGGCCTCAGTTTACCGTGAGATTCTGGAGGACCTTGCATGAGGCAATGGGTACAGACCTGGTGTACGGTTCAGCTTATCATCCTCAAACAGATGGTCAGACGGAGCGTGTGAACTAGATTCTAGAGGATATGTTGAGAGCTTGTGTGATCACCTATCGGCAGAACTGGGAGGACAGTCTTTTTTTTGCGGAGTTCTCTTATAACAACAGCTTTTAGGCCAGCTTAGGGATGTCACCTTTTGAGGCGTTGTATGGTAGGAGATGCCGTACCCCGCTTATGTAGTCAGAGGTTGGTGAGAGGTCTTTCTTCGGTTCTGACTCTATCAAAACTGCAGAAGAGAATGTTGAGAAGATCAGAGAGCATCTCCGGGTTGCTCAGAGTCATCAGAAGAGTTATGCGGATAAGAGAAGGAGGCCCCTTTTTTCGAGGTTGGTGGTTGGGTATATCTCAAGGTGTCACCTCTCCGTGGCACGCGTCGCTTCCATGTCTTAGGGAAGTTAGCTCTGAGGTTTGTTGGTCCTTTCCGAGTTCTGAGAAAAATCAGTGAGCTTGCTTATAGGTTGGACTTGTCATCAGAGTTAGCAGGCATGCATCCTGTTTTTCACATCTCTCACTTGAAGAAGTGTCTTAGAGTGCCGGAGGAGCAAGTTGTCCCTGATGCTTTGGATATGCAGGACACGCTCGAGTACTTGGAGTACCCTATGAAGATTTTTGATAAGGCGTACAAGGAGACGAGGAGGTCCAAGATCAAGTTTCTCAAGGTCCAATGGAGCAACCACACCGAGTGCGAGGCCACCTGGGAGAAGGAAGAGAGTCTGAGGAAGGAGTTTCCCTAACTATTCGAGTCCGCTTCTTGATCTCGAGGACGAGATCCTATAAAGGGGGGAGTCCGTAAGAGTCCAAAATTTTCAGTTTAATCGAAGTGAAGTTATCTCGAAATTTCGTTCCGCTCCAAATCCGAATTTCTCCTTTTGATTTTCTGGGGGAGAAATAATTCAGTTCGCGGGCTTTGTTGGACTGAGATTAATTCCCTAATTAATTTCCAACAAATCCTCCCATTTAGCTCCCCTATAAATTTCCCCCTCCTTCTTATCCCTTCCCACCAACCCCTCTCTCTTCCCCTCATTTCTTTCCCCCTTCCCAAGTCTTCAGCAGAGGCGTGCTTCCCATTCTCTCGCTTCGCCTGGAACTGCTTCTGGTCCGTGTCGGCTGCACCGTTCGACGACGTCGCGCGTGTGTCGCTCCACTGCCTGCCCGC
>BCLG01000028.1:398264-443360 GCA_001602295.1 Zoysia matrella | reverse complement strand
GCCCGGCCGTGCTCCGAACCCGTCTCGCCTCGATCTGTGCGCTCGGCCCGATCCCGCATTGTCAACCGGGTGGACCCCGCCCTGATCAGCTTCGCCAAGCCGATCCCCGCGCGTCTTCGTCCCGAGCCGATGATAGTACTTGAGTGCCCGATCTTTCGGTGAGGTGATAAATATCGATTTAGTGGAGTCGACCCTCACGATTCGCCTACAAACGAACAGGTCGTGTGCGCCTTAGCAATCGCAGAACCAACTCCGAATGGTTATTGACCTCGCCGAAACAGCAAGATCAACCTGATCACGAAGATCAATTCCTACAAGTAATCGAAGAACAAGTAAGAACAAGATGTGGCAAACCAGAAATCTCTTCAAATGTGGGGTTCTCAAATGGCTGTCTAACAGGTGGTCGTTGGACACAACTGAAGATCAAAAAAGTTTGCAAAGAAATAAACTATAACAAAAGAAAACCCAAGTGTTTTTGGTGGCGGCTGGGACCTTTAAATAGGGGGAGGACGACCACAGGGGTGCTGGGGGTCGCCCTCAAACCCTAGGACGCGTCCCTAATGGCTCAACTTGACACACGGGCCAACGGCCCAAGTTTGGGTGATGCAGCACCTTCTGTTTTAAAATGACGATTGTCTCTGACTCCGATATGGTATAATGATGTGGCTAGATCCGTTGGAAAGTAGATGTGAGGAGCTTTCCAACAAATGCTTAAACACCAAAATCGGAGTTTGTTTGAAGTCGTGGTGGTCGTCACAATCTGGTGCTGTTTAGGAGCCCGCGATCTTCTTGCAAGACTCCTCTTGCATTTGTGTCCTCTCCCTTATTCATAAGCAGAATCACATAGTTGATCCCACGTACACGAGCTCGAGTGATTGGTCTATCAACGGTTGGAATGGGTGTGATGTCCTCATCAGCCGACCTCGTCCTCGATCCTGCTGTGCACTGTTCTTTTTCGGTCAACAACCGCAGCGCCAGCACTGATTCGGCTGCATCTGCATCGATCTGTGGTGAGCAACTCTTTTCTTCTCTCCAGCTGTTTGAATCTCACATATCAGTAGCTATCAACTATGCTTGTGAGAGTTGGATTAAAGAGCAGAGCGTTCCTCGTGTTCCTTTAGGTTAAACGATCTGCGGTTAGTTTAGTTCCTCGTAGTCTAATCTTCGAGGATTTTTGGCGAACTCCGTTTGGTCTCCAAAGTTTCTCTAGTTTGTTTCATTAAATTTGTGTCATCGAGAACGTCAGGTAGAATTTTCTGGGGAATGTTTTGAGCGTGTTTAGTCTACCAATTTAAATTTGGATTTAATTATTCGAATTTAAATTGTCGTGTACCTAGTGTCTCACCCCCGTTCGAGTTGTTTTTAGCCGGTGACCCCAAGGAGGAGTACCGTGAGCCTGCTCAATTCGACGACCCGGATCCCAACGATCCCGAGCTACCAGGCAAGCTGCGTTTCTTGATCACTTTTGTACCCAGCTTTTTAAACTGCATGTTTTATTTGCAACCCTAATTGACATCGTTGATTGCAAATCACCCCTGCTGGTTTGGTAAGAACATGTAAGAACTTGGTTGAGCAAGCTTGAGGGAAATTGAGTTGGACAAAACCTAGCTCATTGTCAATTTGTTTTGCTATTTACTAACCATGATAGGCACAATCAAGAAAAAGGGAGCTAATGGTTTACACCCTCACCAAGATGTGCAGATGCTTCAACATGAGGTAAAGGATGATATTTTGCAAGTCATCAGTTCGTCAATACCTTCTTTTGCAAGGAAATTTGATCCTCATGCATACATTAATTGGGAACTAAATGTAGATAAAGAATTTGAAGCACATGACTTGTCTAAAAAGGATAAAAAATACATTGCACCGAGTGTTTTGACTGAAAGTGCTTTGCTTGAATGGAAATACATTTGTAGGCATAATAAAGTTCTAGAATCTTGGAAAGACTTCAAATGTCATTTTAGAGATGTCTTTATTCCTGCATTTTATGCTGATCATTTGCGTGCCAAATTAGACAACTTGAAGCAGAATAGTGTGACTGTTAAAGAATACTTTCATGACTTTAAGGTTTGTGTCATTTTTTGAGGCTTAGATGAATGCCGGGAAGATAAAATCAATAGGTTTATGAATGGTCTCAATTCTGAAATCCAAATTTTGCTCATCTCTAAAACTTACTACTCACTCTCACACCTGTATTTGCTTGCTTGTATTGCTGAAAATCAGCTTTTATCGTCTAAAAATACAAGCATGAACAATCACCATCAGAAAATTGTGGAATGTATTGCTGATGTGCCTTTGTCACAAGGGAAATGTGATAAAGAAGAGTTGTGTGATACTTTATCTCTTATTAAAACAGCGCAACTAGATAGAGACTACTCTTTTGTTTCTTGTCCTATGCCTAACATCGTGCAGGAGAGTGAGAAAAAGAATAAAGAAGACGTTATGCTAGTTGACGAGATAATGGATAATGATGCTTGTGTGCTGCCTACTATATTCCAGGAGAGTAAGAAAAATGAAACACACTGTGAGTCCCTCACCACATCTCGATCCTCTCATGCTGTTTGTGTTGAACTACAATTGCCCAATGTTCATCCTAGTGTTCTGCAAAGCTTAGTTGAGCCTCCCAAGACTTATGCTTTGTTTCGTAATGCATATTTGTCCTATGATTGCATCAACTTGTGTGACAAAGTTTTGTTCATCTCGAAAACACAACTAGTGTATGGAGTAGAAAATGATGTTCTTGAGTACACACATGTGGAGAATAAGCATTTTTATTGCGCTGATTTGAATGATGCAAAGTTAGAGCTCATATCTTCTTTAACTTCTTTAGGTTATATTGAATTTGATGCTCCTTGTAAACTGAATTATTTAGAGAAGAGATTATTTCAGAATGGCAATTCGCAACATTTTAGCAATTGTGTTTTTTATGCTATTGACAAATACGATGACATTGGAGCTTTCTTAGAATCTTAAATAGTCATTTGTACTAATCTGAAATACCCTTTTGAAATGCAAAAACAAGATCAAACAGTAGCATGCACTAACACTAACAATGCTTTGCAACGTTTCTCTACTTTTGTGATATATAAACAGGAGCAGCTCATGAAGAAGGAGAAGTTGCTGTTGTGCCCAAGCTACGTGCTCATCCCCTGTTCCAACATGACAGCAAGAAATTGTTTCGACCACTAGATCAAGCCGAGGACGGCTAGCTGTAAAGAAGGGGAGAATGATGAGATCTTTGTGGCACTACTTGACCGCTTCAGAATACCCCCGTAGCCGCAACCTCTTATGATTTTTGGAGTGCACGGTGGAGTGGCCGTTCTCCAATCTGACCTTGAGTCGAGGACGACTCCAAAAGAAGCGGAGGAGGATGATGAGGTCACATACATACCCCCGTGGCCTCCACCTTTTGAGATTTCTACAAGGCACGGTGGCATAGCTGGTTTTGAATCTGTGCTTGAGTCGAAAACGACTTTACATACCTTCATGGCCTTTACCCTTTATGATTTCATGAGGGCATATTGGAGTGGCACTTTTACATTTGGAACTTGAGTCGAGAACGACTCTAATTCAAGTGGGTAAGGACGATGTGGACATCATATCCTTTGAGGAGAACGCCAATGGAAATATTCACACATAAAGGATTCGGACTGCAAAACAGTACAAACTTACAACAAAAGCCACGACTTCATATGGAATCCAATTTGATTGTTTAAGTACATTCTGAAAAGCTCATCAACTCTACTTTCGAATGGATCCAGTCTCACATTCATATCACATCCGAGTCAGCAGCAATTGTCATTTCAATTCAGAAGGTGCTGCACACCCCAACTTGGGCCGATGGCCTGTGTATCAAGTTGAGCCTATAAGAGGCGCGTCCTAGGGTTTGAGGACGACCCTAGCACCCCCTGGTCATCCTCCACCCTATTTAAAGGTCCCAGCCGCCACCAAAAGGACTTGGGTTTTCTTTTGTTATAGTTTAGCTTTTATGCAAACTTTCTGATCTTCAGTTGTGTCCAACGACCACCTGTTAGACAACTTTGAGAACCCCATATTGTGAGAGATTCTTGGTTTGCCACATCTTGTTCTTGCTTGTTCTTCGATTGCTTGCAGGAATTAATCTTCGTGATCAGATTGATCTTACTGTCCAGCGAGGTCAATAACCATTCGGAGTTGGTTCTGCGATTGCTAAGGCGCACACGACCTGTTCGTTTGTAGTCAGATCGTGAGGGTCGACTTCACCAAGTCGGATCGTGAGGGTCGACTTCACCAAATCGATAGTTATCACGTCACCGAAAGATAGGGCACCTCAAGTCCTATCACTCCAGTTTGTGCACATATCTTATGGTTTAGTCACCGTCAAAAATGGCATTAAAACAGGTTCCTGTAGGTGCATTAAATACACTGTTTCGTGCTCTGAAAGTGTGTCCTGTTTTTCGCACCGAACATGTCCAAACCACCGTGGTGGACTCCAAACTCAAGTTTGCGCATGTATGTTATGTTTTGGTCACCGTCAAAAAATGGTGCGAAAATAGGCCCCGCAGGTAATTAAATGCATTGGTTCGTGCGCCGAAATTGTCTCTTGTTTCTCGCACCGAACATATCCCAACCACCCCGGTGGACTCCAAACTCAGGTTTACGCATGTATCTTATGTTTTGGTCACTGTCAAGAAATGGTGCGAAAACGGCCCGTAGGTGCATTAAATGAACAAGTTGGTACGCAAGGAGTGCGTCTTGTTTTTTCGCACCGAACAAGTCGAAACCACCCCGGTGGACTCAAAAATCAGGTTTGCGCATGTATCTTAAGTTTTGGTTACCGTCAAAGAACGGTGCGAAAAGGGGCCCCATAGGTACATTAATGGCAGTGGTTCGCGCCGAAATTGCATCTCGTTTTTTTTGCACCGAACATGTCCAAATCACCTCGGTGGACTCCAAACTCAACTTTGTGCATGTATCTTACGTTTTGGTCACCGTCAAAGAACGGTGCGAAAACGGGCCTCATAGGTCCATTAAATACACTGGTTCGTGCGCCGCAAGTGCGTCTTGTTTTTTCCCACCGAACATGTCCAAACCACCCCAGTGGACTCCATACTCAAGTTTGCGCATGTATATTATGGTTTAGTTGCCGTCAAAAAATGGTGTCAAAACAGGTTCCCGTAGGTGCATTAAATGCACTGTTTCGTGCTCCGAAAGTGCGTCCTGTTTTTTTGCACCAAACATCTCCAAACCACCCTGGTGGATTCCAAACTCAAGTTTGCGTATGCATATTATGTTTTGGTCACCGTCAAAGAACGACGCGAAAACGGGCCCCGTAGGTGCATTAAATGCATTGGTTTCGTGATCCGAAAGAGCGTCCTGTTTTTCGCACCGAACATAACCAAACCACCGCAGTGGACTCCAAACTCAAGTTTGCGCATCTATGTTATGTTTTGGTCACCGTCAAAAAATGACGCGAAAACGGGCCCCGCAGATATATTAAATACACAGGTTCGTGCGCCAAAATTGTATCTAGTTTTTTCACAACGACCATGTCCAAACCACCGCAGTGGACTCCAAACTCAAATTTGCACATGTATTTATGTTTTGGTCACCCTCAAAAAATGGCGCGAAAACGGCCTCCATAGGTACATTAAATGCATTGGTTCGTGCGTCGAAATGGTATCTTGTTTTTTAGCACCGAACATGTCCCAACGACCCCGGTGGACTCCAAACTCAGGTTTACACATGTATCTTTTGATTTGGTAACCATGAAAGAACGGCGCGTTACCGGGCACTGTAGGTGCGCTAAATGCACTGGTTCGTGCTCCGAAAGTGCATCTGTTTTTTCACACCGAACGTGTCTAAACCACCTGGGTGGACTGCAAACTCAAGTTTGCGCATGTATCTTATGTTTTTGTCACCGTCAAAGAACGTCGCGAAAACAGGCTCTGTAGGTGCATTAACGCTTTAAATGCACTGGTTCATGCTCCGAAAGTGCGTCTTGTTTTTCGCAGTGAACATGTCCAAACAACCTTGGTAGACACCAAACTTAAGTTTGTGCATGAATCTTATATTTTGGTCACCATCAAGAAATGGCCCTAAAACGGGCCCCGTAGGTGCAATAAAAGCACTGGTTCGTGCTCTGAAAGTGCGTCTTGCTTTTTCGCGCCGAATCTGTCCAAACCACGCCGGTGGACTTCAAACTCAAGTTTGCGCATGTATATTATGTTTTGGTAACCATCAACGCATGTATGTTATGTTTTGGTCACTGTCAAAAAATGGCGCGAAAACGGGCCCCGTAGGTGCATTAAATGCACTGGTTCGTGCGCCGAAATTGTATTTTGTTTTTTTGCACCGAACATGTCCCAACCACCTCGGTGGACCCCAAACTCAGGTTTGCGCATGTATCTTATGTTCTGGTCACTGTCTAAAAATGGCGTGAAAATGGCCCTCTAGGAGCATTAAATGCACAAGCTCGTGCGCCGAAAGTGCGTCTTATTTTTCCGCACCGAACAAGTTCAAACCACCCCGATGGACTCCAAACTCAGGTTTGCGCATGTAACTTAGGTTTTGGTCACAGTCAAAAAATAGCGCGAAAACGAGACTCGTAGGTACGTTAAATGCACTGGTTCACGCCAAAATTGCATCTTGTTTTTATGCACCAAAAATGTCCAAACCACCCCAGTGGACTCCAAACTCACGTTTGCGCATGTATCTTAGGTTTTGGTCACCGCCAAAAAAGGCGCAAAAATGGGTCCTGTAGGTGCATTAAATGCACTGGTTCTTACGTCAAAATTGCAGCTTTATTTTTGCACCAAACATGTCGAAACCACCCCGGTGGACTCGAAACCCATGTTTACGCTTGTATCTTATGTTTTGATCACCGTTAAAAAAAGGCGCGAAAAGGGCCCCATAGGAGTATTAAATGCAGTGGTTCGTGCGTGAAATTGCGTCTTATTTTTTCGCACTGAACATGTCAAAGCAACCCCAGTGAACATCAAACACCAGTTTAAGGTTTAGTCACCGTCAACAAATGGCGTTAGAACGGCTTCCCATAGGTGCATAAAATGCACTGTTTCGTGCTCCGAAAGAGCGTGTTGTATTTTCGCTCCGAACATGTCCAAACCACCCCGGTGGACTCCAAACTCAAGTTTGCGCATGTATATTATGTTTTTGTCACCGTGAAAGAACGTTGCGCAAATGGGCTTCGCAGGTGCATAAGCGCTTCTTGTTTTTCGCACCAAACATGTCCAAACCACCCCGGTGGAATCCAAATTCAGGTTTGTGCATGTATCTTATGTTTTGGTCACCATCAAAAAATGGCGCGAAAACGGGCCACGTAGGTACATTCAACGCACTGGTTCCGCCGAAATTGCTACTTGCTTTTTTGCACCGAACATGTCCAAACCACCCTGGAGGACTCCAAACTCAGGTTTGCGCATGTATCTTAGGTTTTGGTCAACGTCAAAAAAGGGCGCGAAAACGAGCCCCGTAGGTACCTAAAAAGTACTTCTTCGCGCCGAAATTGCATCTTTTTTTTTTGCACCGAACATGTCCAAACCCCCACGGTGGACTACAAACACAAGTTTGCACATGTATCTTATGGTTTATTCACCGTCAAAAAATGGCGTTAAAACGGGTTCCCGTAGGTGCATTAAATGCACTCTTTCGCGCTCCGAAAGGGCGACTTGTTTTTTCGCGCTCAACATGTCCAAACCACCACAGTGCACCCCAAACTCAAGTTTACGTATGTATATTATGTTTTGGTCACCGTCAAAGAACGACGCAAAAACGGGCCCGTAGGTGCATTAAATGCATTGGTTTCGTGCTCCGAAAGTGTGTCTTCTTTTTCGCACCAAACATGACCAAACCACCGCGGTGGACTTCAAACTTATGGTTGCGCATGTATGTTATGTTTTGTTCACCGTCAAAAAATGGCGAAAAAACGGCCCCATAGGTGCATTAAATGCGAAGATTCGTGCGCCGAAAGTGCGACTTGTTTTTCCGCACCGAACATGTAAAAACCACCCCAGTGGACTCCAAACTCAGGTTTGCGCATATATCTTACAATTTGGTCAACGTCAAAAAATAGCACGAAAACGGGCCCCGTAGGTACCTTAAAAGTACTTGTTCGCGTCGAAATTGCATCTTTTTTTTTGCACCGAACATGTCCAAAACCACCCCAGTGGACTCCAAAGTCATGTTTGCGCATGTATATTTTGTTTTGGTCATGCCAAAAAATAGCGTGAAATGGGCCCCGTACTAGCATTAAATGCACATGTTTGTGCGCAAAATTGCGTCTTGTTTTTCCGCACAGAGGATGTCCAAACCCCCCAGTGAACTTCAAACTCAAGTTTCCACATGTATCTTATGATTTATTCAACGTCAAAAAATGGCATTAAAACAGGTTCTCGTCATTAAACATGACCAAACCACCGCGGTGGACCCCAAACTTAAGTTTGCGCATGTATGTTTTGTTTTGGTCACCGTCAAAAAATGGTGCGAAAACAGGCCCCGCAGGTACATTAAGTGCACTAGTTCGTGCGTCAAAATTGTATCTTTTTTTTTCGCACCGAACATGTCCCAACCACCTCGGTGGACTCCAAACTTAAGTTTGCGCATGTATGTTATGTTTTGGTAACCGTCAAAAGATGGCGTGAAAACGGGTCCCGCAGGTATATTAAGTGCACTGGTTCGTGCGCCAAAATTGTATCTTGTTTTTTCGCACCGAACATGTCCCAACCACCTCGATGGACTCCAAACTCAGGTTTGCGCATGTATCTTATGTTTTGGTCACTGTCAAAAAATGGCGCGAAAACGGCCCCGAAGGTGCATTAAATGCGCAGATTCGTGCGCCGAAAGTGCGTCTTGTTTTCGCACCGAACATGTCCAAAGACCCTGGTGGAATCCAAACTCAGATTTGCGCATGTATCTTTCGTTTTGGTCACTGTCAAAAAATGGCGCGAAAACGGGCAACGTAGGTGCATTAAATGCATTAGTTTCGCGCTTCGAAAGTTCATCTTGTTTTTTGCACCGAACATGTCCAAACCACCGCGGTGGACTCCAAACTCAAGTTTGCGCATGTATGTTATGTTTTGGTCTCCGTCAAAAGATGGCGCGAAAACGGGCCCCGTAGGAACATTAAATGCACTGGCTCGTGCGCCGAAATTGTATCTTGTTTTTTCTTACCGAACATGTGCCAACCACCTCGGGGGACTTCAAACTCAGGTTTGCGCATGTATCTTAAGTTTCAGTCACCGTCAAAGAACGGCACGAAAACGGGCCCCGTAGGAGCATTAATTATATTGGTTTCGTGCTCCGAAAGTGCATCTTATTTTTGCACCGCACATGTCCAAACCACCACGGTGGACTCCAAACTCAAGGTTGCACGTGTATGTTTTGTTTTGGTCACCGTAAAAAATGGCACGAAAACGGGCCCATAGGTACATTAAATGCACTGGTTTGTGCGTCGAAATTGTGTTTTCTTTTTTCTCACCGAACATGTCCCAACCACCCTGGTGGACTCCAAACTCAGGCTTGCGCATGTATCTTATGTTTTGGTCACTATCAAAAAATGGCACGAAAACGGCCCCATAGTGCATTAAATGTGCAGGTTCGTGCGTCGAAATTGCTTCTTGTTTTCGCACCGAACATGTCCAAACGACCTTGGTGGAATCCAAACTCAGGTTTGTGCATGTATCTTTCGTTTTGGTGACGGGCAAAAAACGGTGCGAAAACAAGCCCGTAGGTACATTTAATGCACTGGTTCGCGTCGAAATTGCATCTTGTTTTTTTGCACCGAACATGTCTAAATCACCCCGATGGACTCCAAACTCACGTTTGCGCATGTATCTTAAGTTTTGGTGACCGTCAAAAAACGACAAGAAAATGGGTCCGGTAGGTGCAGTAAATGCACTGGTTTGTGCGCCGAAAGTGCGTCTTGTTTTTTCGCACGGAACATGTCCAAACCCCCCCGATGGACTCCAAACTCAAGTTTGTGCTTGTATCTTATGTTTTGGTCTCCGTCAAAAAATGACGTTAAAACGAGTTCCTGTAGGTGCATTAAATGCACTGGTTCGTGCTCTGAAAGTGCGTCCTCCTTTTTCACGTCGAATCTGTCCAAACCACCCTGGTAGACTCCAAACTCAAATAAACTCAAATTTGTGAATGTATATTATGTTTTGGTCACCGTCATAGAACGGTGCGAAAATGGGCCCCATAGGTACATTAAATACAGTGGTTCGTGCTTCGAAAGTACGTCATGTTTTTTCGCACCGAACATGTCCAACCCACCCCGATTGACTCCAAAATCAAGTTTGTGCATGTATCTTATGTTTTGGTCACCGTCAAAAAATGGCGTTAAAACGGGCCCCGTAGGTACATTAAATGCATTGGTTCGTGCGCCGAAAGTGGGTTTTGTTTTTTCGCGCCAAACATGTCCAAACCACCCCGGTGGACTCCAAACTCAGGTTTGCGCATGTATCTTATGTTTTGGTGAGTGTCAAAAAATGGCCCCGTAGGTGGATTAAATGCACAGGTTGGTGCTCTGAAAGTGCATCTAATTTTTCGCACCGAACATGTCCAAACCACCGCGGTGGACTCCAAACTCAAGTTTGCGCTTGTATGTATGTTAGGTTTTAGTCACCGTAAAAAAAGGGCATGACAACAGGCTTGTAGGTCAAAAAATGGTGCGAAAGCAGCCCAGTAGGTGCATTAAATGCACAGGTTCGTGCGCCGAAAGTGCGTCTTATTTTTCGCGCTAAACATGTCGAAACCACCCCGGTGAACTCCAAACTCAGGTTTGTGCATGTACCTTACGTCTTGGTCACCGTCAAAAAATGGAGCAAAAACGGGCCTCATAGGTACATTAAATGCACTGGTTCGCGCAAAAATTGCATCTCATTTTTTTGCACCGAACATGACCAAACCACCACGGTGGACTCTAAACTCAAGTTTGCGCATGTATCTTAGGTTTTTGTCACCGTCAAAAAAGGCACGAAAATGAGTCTTGTAGGTTCAAAAAAGGCACTGGTTCATGCGTTGAAATTGAATCTTGTTTTTTGCACCAAACATGTTCAAACCACTCCGCTCCAAACTCAAATTTGCGCATTTATCTTATGTTTTGGTCACCGTCCAAAAATGGCGTGCAAAGGGCCCCGCAGGAGCATTAAATGCCCAATTTCATGCGCGAAATTGCGTCTTGTTTTTTCGCACCGAACATGTCCGAACCTTCCTGGTGTACTCCAAACTCAGGTTTGCGCATGTATCTTTGGTTTTGGTCACCGTCAAAAAACAACGTGAAAATAGGTCCAGTAGGTGCATTAAATACACTGGTTTGTGAGCTGAAAGTGCGTCTTGTTTTTTTGCACGGAACATGTCCAAACCCCCCCCCCCGGTGGACTCCAACCTCGAGTTTGTGCATGTATCTAATGTTTTGCTCACCGTCAAAAAATGACGTTAAAACGGGTTCCCGTAGTTGCATTAAATGCATTTGTTCGTGGTCCAAAAGTGCGTCTTGCTTTTTGACGCTGAATCTGTCCAAACCACCCCGGTCTACTCCAAACTCATGTTTGCGCTTGGATATTATGTTTCGGTCACCGTCAAAGAACGGTGAGAAAACGGGCACCGTAGGTGTATTAAATGCCCTGGTTCGTGCTCCAAAAGAACGTCTTGTTTTTTCGCTTCAAACATGTCCAACGCACCCGCTGGACGCCAAACTCAAGTTTGTGCTTGTATCTTATATTTTGGTCACCGTCCAAAAATGGTGTTAAAACGGGCCCTATGGTACATTAAATGCACGGGTTCGTGCGTCGAAAGTGCGTCTTGTTTTTTTGCGTCGAACAAGTCCAAACCACACCGGTGGACTCCAAACTCAAGTTTGCACGTGTGTCATATGTTTTTGTCACTGTCAAAGAACGGCGCAAAAACTGGCACCGTAGGTGCATTAAAAGCACTGGTTCGTGCACCGAAGTGCAACTTGTATTTTGCACCGAACATGTCCAAACCAGCCCGGTGGACTGCAAACTCAAGTTTGCGCATGTATATTATGGTTTAGTCACCGTCAGAAAATGGCGTTACAACAGGTTCCCGTAGGTGCATTAAATGCACTGATTCGGGCTCCGAAAGTGCGTCTTGTTTTTTGCGCCGAACATGTCCAAACCATCCCGGTAGACTCCAAACTCAGGTTTGCGCCGAACATGTCCAAACCATCCCGGTGGACTCCAAACTCAGGTTTGCGCATGTGATGTGGACATCATATCCTCTGATGACGACTTCAATGAAATAATTCACACTTGGTAGATTCAGACCGTAAAACAGTACAAACTTGCAACGAAAGCCACGACTTCATATAGAATCCAATTTGGGTGTTTAAGTACATTCTGGAAAGCTCAAGAAGTCTACTTTCGAATGGATCTAACCTCACCTTCATATCACGTCGGAGTCAGCGCCAATCGTCATTTTTATACAGAAGATGCTGCGTCACCCAACTTGGGCCATTGGCCCATGTATCAAGTTGAACCCATTAGGGGCGCGTCCTAGGGTTTGAGAACGACCCCAGCACCCTCTGGTCGTCCCCTACCCTATTTAAAGGTCCCAGCCGACACCAAGAACACTCGGGTTTTCTTTTGTTATAGTTTAGCTCTTCGCAAACTTTTCTGATATTCAGTTGTATCCAATGACCACCTGTTAGACAGCCTTTTGAGAACCCCACATTTGAAGAGATTTTTGGTTTGCCACATCTTGTTCTTTGATTACTTGCAGGAATTGATCATCGTGATCAGGTTGATCTTGCTGTTTTGGCGAGGTCAATAACCATTCGGAGTTGGTTCTACGATTGCTAAAGCGCACATGACCTGTTCGTTTGTAGTCGAATCGTGAGGGTCGACTCCACCAAATCGATATTTATCACCTCACCGAAAGATCGGCCACCTCAAGTTCTATCAAGTGGTATTAGCTTCCCAGGTTGCTCGGTGAGATTTATCCTATCTCGTTTATCGTTTCATTCATTTTCCCACTGTCCACATAAAAGTCATACAAAAAAATATTGAATCATTCCGCTGTCCTATACCCTTTGAGCCTATGCATCACAATTTTTAGTAATTTGCGTTGTTGAATTCGTGGTTGCATCATCGTGTCGTGTTGCTGGTCTTTGCGTTTAATCCATTAGAGTTTCGATTTCGTCATCAGTTCCTGGAATATAGTAAATGATGATATTTTGCAAGTCATATGTTCGACAATACCTTCTTTTGCTGGGAAATTTGATCCTCATGCATACATTGATTGGGAACTGAATGTAGATAAAGAGTTTACTGCACATGACTTGTCTAAAAAAGAAATGATTTACATTGCCTCCAGTGTTTTGACTGAAAGTGCTTTGCTTGAATGGAAATATATTTGTAGGCACAATAAAGTTCCAGCATCTTGGAAAGACTTCAAATATCATTTTAGAGATGTTTTTAGTCTTGCATTTTATGCTGATTATTTGCGTGCCAAATTATACAACTTGAAGCAAGATAGTATGACTATTAAGGAATACATTCATGACTTTAAGATTTGTGTCATGTTTGGTGGCTTAGATGAATGCCGGAAAGATACAATGAGGAGGTTTATGAAAGGTCTCAATTCTGAAATTCAAATGTTGCTCATTTGTCGAACTTACAGCTCAATCTCTGACTTGTTTTTGCTTTCTTATAGTGCTGAAAATAAATTTTTATCATCTAAAGATTCAAGCATGAATAATCACCATCACAGATTCATCGAATGTATTGATGATATGCCTTTGTCACAAGGAGAATGTGATAAAGAGAGTTTGTGTGATAGAGAGCACTCTTCTGTTTTTTGTCCTATGCCTAACATCGTGTAGGAGAGTGAGAATAAAACTGAAGAAAACGTTGAGCTAGTTGCTGCAACAATGGATAATGATGCTTGTGTGATGCCTACTATATTCCAGGAGAGTAACAAAAATGCAACACACTGTGAGTCTCTCACCACATCTCGATCCTCTCATGCTGCTTGTACTGAACTGCAATTGTCCAATCTTCATCATAATGTTTTGCAAAGCTTAGTTGAGCCTCCCATGACTTATGTTTTATTTCGTAATGCACGTTTGTTCTATGATTGTGTCAAGTTGTGTGAACAAGTTTCGTTCATCCCAAAAACACAACTAGTGCAGGGTGTTCAAAATTTTGCAGTTGAGTCTACACCTGTTGAGGATAGGCCTTTTCATTGCACTGATATGAATGAGAAAAAGTTTAAGCTCAGATCTTCTTTAACAACTATAGGTTATATTGAATTTGATTTTCCTTGTAACTTGGGTTATTTGGAGAAGAAATTATTTCAAAATTGTAGTTTGCAATGTTTGGGTTGCTGTGTTTTTCATGCAATTGGCAAATACGATGAGATTGGAGATTTCTTAGTGTCTAAAGTCATCATATGCTCTAATCTGAAACACAGTTTTGAAATACACAATCAGAATCAAACAATGACGTGCACTAACACTAACAATGGATTGCAAAGTTTCTCTAGTTTTGTTTTCTATCAACAGGAGCAGCTCAGGACACAGAAGAACGTATTGTTGGGGCCTAACGTTCTGCTCATCATCCGTCTCAATCTGACCACAAGCAACTTTGTCGACCACTGGATCAAGCCGAGGACGGCTTGCTACAAAGAAGGGGAGAATGATGAAATCTTATATGTTCCTGCTGCGCCACTTGACCGCATCAGAATACCCCCGTGGCCGCCACCTTTCATGATTTCCGAAGGGCACGGTGGAGTGGCGGTTCTCAAATCTGAACTCGAGTTGAGGATGACTCCAAATGAATCTGGGGAGGATGATGGGATCACATATATACCCTCGTGGCCTCCACCTTTTGAAATTTCTAAAGGGCAGGGTTGCATGGCTGGTTTTAAAACTGTGCTTGAGTCGGGGACGACTCCAAATCAAGTGGGAGAGGATGATGAGATCACAAACACCCCGTGGCCTCCACCTTTCATAATTTCAAGCGGGCATATTGGAGTGGCACTTTTGCAATCTGAAATTGAGTCGAGGATGACTCTAATTCAAGTGGGTGAGGATGATGTAGACATCATATCCTCTGATGAGGACTTCAATGAAATAATTTACACATGGTGGATTCAGACTGCAAAACAGTACAAACTTACAATGAAAGCCACGACTTCATATAGAATCCAATTTGGGTGTTTAAGTACATTCTGGAATGCTCACGAAGTTTACTTTTGAATGGATCCAACCTCACCTTCATATCACGTCGGAGTCAGCGCCAATCGTCATTTTTATACAGAAGGTGCTGCGTCACCCCAACTTGGGCCGTTGGCCCATGTATCAAGTTGAGCCTATTAGGGGCGCCTCCTAGGGTTTGAGGATGACCCCAGCACCCCCTGGTCGTCCTCCACCCTATTTAAAGGTCCCAGCCAGCACCAGGAACACTCGGGTTTTCTTTTGTTATAGTTTAGCTCTTTGCAAACTTTTTTGATCTTCAGTTGTGTCCAACGACCACCTGTTAGACAACCTTTTGAGAACCCCACATTTGAAGAGATTTCTAGTTTGCCACATCTTGTTCTTGCTTGTTCTTCGATTACTTGCAGGAATTGATCTTCGTGACCAGGTTGATCTTGCTGTTTTGGCGAGGTCAATAACCATTCGATGTTGGTTCTACGATTGCAAAGGCGCGCACGACCTGTTCGTTTGTAGTCGGACCGTGAGGGTCGACTTCAGCAAATCGATATTTATCACCTCACCGAAAGATCGGGCACCTCAAGTTCTATCAGCAAGTATCTTACGTTTCTGTCACCATCAAAAAATGAGTGAAAACGGGCCCCGTAAGTACATTAAATGCACTGGTTTGCGTATGTATGTTATGTTTCGGTCGTCGTCAAAGAACGGCGCAAAACAAGCCCCGTAGGTGCATTAGATGCATTGGTTTTGCGCTCCAAAAGTGCTTCTTGTTTTTCGCACTGAACATGACCAAACCACCGCAGTGGACACCAAACTCAAGTTTGCGCATATATCTTATGTTTTGGTCACCGTAAAAAATGACGTTAAAACGGCCCCGTAGCTACATTAAATGCACTGGTTCGTGCACCAAAAGTGTGTTTTGTTTTTCGTGTCGAACATGTCCAAACCACCCCGGTGGACTCCAAACTCAGGTTTGCGCATGTATCCTACGTTTTGGTCACCGTCAAAAATCGCACGAAAACGGGCCCCAGTGGTACATTAAATTCACTGGTTCGCACCGAAATTGCTACATGTTTTTTTATACCAAACATGTCCAAACCACCCCGGTGGACTCCAAACTCAGGTTTGCGCATGTATCTTAGGTTTTGGTCACCGTCAAAAAAAGACGCGAAAATGGGTCCTGTAGGTGCATTAATGCACTAGTTTGTGCGCCAAAAGTGCGTCTTGTTTTTCGCACGTAACATGTCCAAACCACCCCGGTGGACTCCAACCTCAAGTTTGCACATGTATCTTATATTTTAGTCCCCATCTAAGAACAGCGCGAAAATGAGCCCCGTTGGTGCATTAAATGCAATGGTTCGTGCTCCAAATGTGCATCTTGTTTTTTCCTTCGAACATGTCCAAACCACCCCAGTGGACTCCAAACTCAAGTTTGTATATGTATATTTTATTTTTATCACCGTTAAAGAACGGCGCGAAAATGGGCTCTGTAGGTGCATTAATTGTACTAGTTCGTCCTCGAAAAGTGCATCTTGTTTTTCGCACCGAACATGTCCAAACCACCCCGGTGGACTCCAAACTCAAGTTTGCTCATGTATATTATGGTTTAGTCACCTTCAAAAAATGGTGTCAAAAAAGGTTCTGATATGTGCATTAAATGCACCGGTTCGTGCTCCAAAAGTGCGTCTTGTTTTTCGCGCCGAACATGTCCAAACCACCCCAGTGGACTCCAAACTCAGGTTTGCGCATGTATCTTACGTTTTGGTCACCCTCAAAAAATGGCGTGAAAACAGGCCCCGTAGGAGCATTAAATGCACAGGTTCGCACGCGAAATTGCGACTTATTTTTTCGCACGGAACATGTCCAAACCACCCCGGTGGACTCCAAACTCAAGTTTGTGCATGTATATTTCGTTTTGGTCACCGTCAAAGAACGGCGCAAAAAACGGGCCTGTTGGTGCACTAAATGCACTGGTTCGTGCTTTGAAAGTGCATCTTGTTTTTTCGTGCCAAACATATCCAAACTACCCCAGTGGACTTCGCATATGTATCTTATGTTTTTGTCACCGTCAAAAAACGGCGCGAAAACAAGCCCTGTAGGTGCATTAAATGCATTGGTTTCGTGCCCCGAAAGTGCGTCTTGTTTTTCGCTCCGAACATGTCCAAACCACTACAGTGGACTCCATACTCAAGATTGCAAATGTATGTTATATTTTGGTCATCATAAAAAAATGGCGCGAAAACGGGCCTCGTAGGTACATTAAATGCATTGTTTCATTCGTCAAAATTGTATCTTGTTTTTTCGCACCGAACATGTCCCAACCACCTCGGTGGACTCTAAACTCAGGTTTGCGCAAGTATCTTATGTTTTGGTCACTATCAAAAAATGGCGCGAAAACAGCCCCGTAGGTGCATTAAATGCACAGGTTCGTGCACCGAAAGTGCGTCTTGTTTTTTCGCAGAACATGTCCAAACCACCCCAGTGGACTCCAAACCCAGGTTTGCGCATGTATCTTACATTTTGGTCACCGTCAAAAAATGGCGCAAAAACGGGCCCCGTAGGTACATTTAATGAACTGGTTGCTGCGCCAAAATTGTATCTTGTTTTTTCGCACCGAACATGTCCCAACCACTCTGGTGGACTCCAAACTCAGGTTTGCGCGTGTATCTTTTGTCTTGGTCACTGTTAAAAAATAGCACGAAAACAGCCCGTTAGCTGCATTAAATGCACAGATTTGTGCGCTTAAATTGTATCTTTTTTGTCTCACCGAACTTGTCCCAACTACCCCGGTGGACTCCAAACTCAGGTTTTCGCATGTATCTTATGTCTTGGTCACTGTCCAAAAATGGCGCGAAAACAGCTCCGTAGGTGCATTAAATGCACAGGTTCGTGCGCCGAAAGTACGTCTTGTTTTTTCGCAGAACATGTCCAAACCACCCCAGTGGACTCCAAACCCAGGTTTGCGCATGTATCTAACGTTTTGGTCTCCGTCAAAAAATGGCGCAAAAACGGGCCCGTAGGTTAATGCACTGGTTGCTGTGCCAAAATTGTATCTTGTTTTTTCGCACTGAACATGTCCCAACCACCCCAGTGGACTCCAAACTTAGGTTTGCGCATGTATCTTATGTCTTGGTCACTGTTAAAAAATGGCGCGAAAACGGCACGATAGGTGCATTAAATGCACAGGTTCGTGCACCGAAAGTGCGTCTTGTTTTTTCGCACCGAACTTGTACAAACCACCCCGATGCACTCCAAACCCAGGTTTTCGCATGTATATTACATTTTGGTCGCCGTCAAAAAATGGCACGAAAACAAGCCTCGTAGGTACATTAAATGCACTGGTTCGCACCGAAATTGCATCTTGTTGTTTTGGCACTGAACATGTCCAAACCACCACGGTGGACTCCAAACTCAGGTTTGTGCATGTATCTTAGGTTTTGGTCACCGTCAAAAAAGGCGCAAAAATGGGTCTTGTATGTGCATTAAATGCACTAGTTCGTGCGTCAAAATTTCACCTTGTTTTTTGCACCAAACATGTCCAAACCAGCCCGGTGTACCCCAAACTAAAGTTTGCACATGTATCTTATGTTTTGGTCACTGTAAAAAATGGCGCGAAAAGGGGCCCTATAGGAGCATTAAATGCAAAGGTTCGTGCGCTAAATTGTGTCTTGTTTTTTCACACAGAACATGTCCAAACCACCCTGGTGGACTTCAAACTGAAGTTTGCACATGTATCTTATGGTTTATTCACCGTCAAAAAATGGCATTAAAACGGAATCCTGTAGGTGCATTAAATGCAATGCATCGTGTTTTGAAAGTGATGTGTACGTGGTTTCTGATCTTCCGTCAGGTCTTGATAACTCTCAATTTGACGGGGATGCGACACACAATCGATCCGGCCTCAAATCAACACAATTCGAACCCCGCAATCGCAGCACCACTTCTCCTCTGGTTACCAACCGTGCACACACGATTGACCTCGCCAAGAAGGCTAATCCCAGCCTATGAATCGAAGAACACAACCAAGAACAAGGAAGAACGCAACTCAATTGCGAAATCTAAATTAAATCACGAAGTTGGAAAACCAACAAACCGTCAAACGATGAAACTGTGTGCAAACAGATGAAAACTAATCAAAAACTATCTCTAATGGTGGTGGCTGCTGATTATATAGAGTTTTGGACGACCTTAGGGGCAAACCGTAATACTAATGGGTTTAGAAAAGATACACGGCCCAAAAGCCAAAAGATAGTGACGCAGCACCCGGGGCTGTTTCTGGATGTCATCTTGTTTTAATAATTCCTGCTTATTCAGGTCCAATTTGGAGATGATAGCAGTGTCGTTGGAAAGGTTATCTTGTTAGCTTTCCATCCATATCTAGAACGTCCAAAACGGATCCCATATGCGACCTGGGTGTCCATTTTAGTGCAGACTGCTCCTGAAACCCGGGGGCAACTCGACTCCGAGTTGAATTGAATCTCCTCCAGGGTTTCAACGTCCCTTGCTAGTCTTGAGCATCTTCAAGTCCTTCTTCATGCTTTCCTTGATTCTCTCTATGGTTTTTAATCATGAGAAAATCATTAGGTAGCAATCTATTCTCAAAGGAAGGAAGACATTTGTCTAGGAACGAGCTCACCTCTAAATTCAATTATGGTGCACGAGCTCTTGTGATTGGACCATCTATAGTAGTTAGAGGAGCATTGTGTGTATCCAATGATGGGATGTACGAGGGTTAAAGCCATATGAACTCTTTCGGTAGAAGGCAAAGGCAAAAAGTCAATCGGAGCACGAGGGTTAAAGCCCTATACTACCTCAAATGGCCTTACCTTAGTGGTGGAGTGTTCCGCCCGGTTGTATGGAAACTCCACATGAGGTAAACATTCTTCTCACATCTTCAAGTTTTTCTTTAAAATAGCACGTAGCATTGTAGACAAAGTACGGTTCACGACCTCTGTTTGTCCATCGGTTTGTGGGTGACATGTAGTTGAAAACAGCAACTTTGTTCCCACCTTATTCCATATAGTGCGCCAAAAGTGACTCAAGAATTTTGCATCACGATCTGAAACAATAGTAGAAGGCAAACCATGCAAGCGAACAATTTCTTTAAAAAATAGATCAGCAATATGCGTAGTATCATCGGTCTTATGACATGGTATAAAATGGGCCATCTTGGAAAAGCGATCTACTACCACAAAAATACTATCTCTCCCCCTCTTTGTTCTAGGTATTCCCAAAACGAAATCCATAGAAATATCGACCCAATGAATAGAAGGGACGGGGAGAGACATGTACAAACCATGTGGGTATAGTCGTGACTTAGCTTTTTGACATGTAGTGCAGCGAACGACGAAACGTTCAACATCGCATCTCATCTTTGGCCAAAAGAAATGTGTGGCCAAAACATCTTCCGTCTTCTTCGTTCCAAAGTGTCCCATCAATCCTCCTCCATGCGCCTCCTGTAACAATAAAAGACGAACAGATCCAACCGGAACACAAAGATGGTTGGCTTTATAAAGGAAGCCATAATTAAGCACAAATTTGTTTCAAGTCTTACCTTCACGACAATGTAGCAACACATCTTTAAAATCAGCATCTAACACATATTGTTGCTTAATTGTTTCTAGTCAAAAAATCCGACAATCAAGTTGGGACAGCATAGCATATCGTATGGACAAAGCATCGGCAATAACATTATCCTTCCCTTTCTTATGTTTGATGATGTAAGGAAAGGATTCAATAAATTCAATCCACTTAGCATGTCTACGGTTCAAGTTATTTTGGCTACGAATATGCTTAAGTGACTCATGATTGGAATGAATGACAAATTCTTTAGGCCACAAATAATGTTGCCACGTTTCTAAGCATCGTACAAGTGCATACAATTCCTTATCATACATGGAGTAATTAAGAGCAGGGCCATTCAACTTTTCACTAAAATAAGCAACGGGCTTACCTTCTTGCATCAACACACCACCAATGCCAATTCCACTAGCATCACATTCAAGTTCAAAGGTCTTACCAAAATTTGGAAGTTGGAGCAGAGGGGCATGTGTAAGCTTGTCCTTCAAAGTGGCGAAAGACTCCTCTTGTGTGTGACCCCAATGAAATACAACGCCCTTCTTTGTCAACTCATTCATTAGGGCAGCAATAGTGCTGAAATCTTGGACGAAGCGGCGATAAAATCCAGCAAGTCCAAAAAAACTCCGAACTTGTGAAACCGTTGCGGGCGTGGGCCAACCCTTGATCGCATTCGTCTTGGCTTCATCATCTTCAATTTCCTGTGGAGTAACAACATAGCCAAAAAAAGAGACTCGATCCGTGCAAAAGGCGCACCTTTCAAGGTTAGCAAACAAACGTGCATCTCTCAAAGCATCAAAAACAGCACACAAGTGAGATAAATGTTCGTTCATTGACTTGCTGTAAATCAAGATATCATCAAAATAAACCACCACAAATTTTCCAATCAAAGAACGTACGACCTCGTTCACCAAACGCATGAAAGTACTAGGTGCATTAGTCAATCCAAAAGGCATTACTAACCACTCATACAATCCGAACTTAGTCTTAAAAGTAGTTTTCCATTCATCACCCAATTTCATTCTTATTTGGTGGTATCCACTTCGCAAGTCAATTTTAGAGAAGACAATACAACCACATAATTCATCAAGCATATCATCTACCCTAGTAATAGAATGACGATATCTAATGGTGATATTGTTAGTGGCTCTAGAATCAACACACATTCGCCAAGAACCATCTTTCTTTGGAACCAAAAGAACAGGAACGGCACAAGGACTAATGCACTCACGTACAAACCCGCGGTCCAAAAGGTCTTGGACTTGTCGTTGAATTTCTATAGTCTCCTCAGGATTGGTTCTATAGGCAGTGCGGTTTGGCAAGCTCGCTCCAGGAATCAAATCAATCTGGTGCTCAATCCCTCGAATGGGTGGTAGTCCAGGAGGTATTTTGTGTGGAAAGACGTCATGATACTCCTGCAAAAGGTCAGCAATAGGAGAAGGCAGAGAAGAAGCAAGATCCTCGAGTGAAAACAACGCATCCTTGCATACCAAAGCATAACAAGAAGTATTTTATTGCTTGCAAGCATTACAGGACATTTCAATTTTATTGCTTGCTGATTTTAAGTGTAGGAGGATGTTCTTTCTTCTCATTAGCAATTCTATCCCTATCAGCTTGTACAATTTCAGCAGAGGTCAAAGGTAATAAAGTAATTTTCTTTCCTTTATGCATGAAGGTATATTTATTACTTTTACCATAGTGAATAGCATCATTATCATGTTCCCATGGATGACCCAATAACAATGAATAAACTTGCATAGGTACAACATCACAATTCACAGAATCAACATAGGTACCAATGGAGAAAGGGACTTGACAAGTTTTCGTTATCTTTGCCTTACCGGAGTCGTTTAACCACATGGATATGGTACGGATGTGGATGTGGCCGTGTGAGCAAGTCAAGATTAGTGATCAAATCAGTACTGACTAAGTTGTTGCAGCTCCCGCCATCAATGATCATGCGTGCACGCTGGTTCTTGATCACAAAGTAAATCTAAAATAGATTATGGTGTTGAATCTTATCAAGATGTACCTGTGCGGAGAGCGCTTGTTGGACAATGACATTCCTGTAGGCCGAAGTATCATCACCACCAAATACTTGGCCATCATCATCGTCAGTAATCTTATCATCAGATTCTTCATTCTCGACAGCCGACGTGCTTATGTATCCTCCATCTTTAGTAGCAATGTATGCCCACTGACTTGGTCAATCTCGCTGCATATGACCCATGCCATGGCATCTATGGCACTTGATGTTGAAGGAGCGTCCTATGGAGGTACTGGAGGATGTATTCTTGTTGGGTACCTGCAAAGAAGGCCTACCCGAGTCCTAAGATTGCACCGAAGGGGTTGGTTTCGGTGCTGTGGCAGTGTTGGAGGTGGTGGAAGACCTCCGGCTCGACGGTGACAGGACTTGAGGTGCCCGATCTTTCGGTGAGGTGATAACTATCGATTTGGTGGAGTCGACCCTCATGATCCGACTACAAACGAATAGGTCGTGTGCATCTTAGCAATCGCAGAACCAACTCCGAATGGTTATTGACCGTGCTGGACAGCAAGATCAACCTAATCACGAAGATCAATTCCTGCAAGCAATCGAAGAACAAGCAAGAACAAGATGTGACAAACCAGGAATCTCTCATAATATGGGGTTCTCAAAGCTGTCTAACAGGTGGTCGTTGGACACAACTGAAGATTAGAAAGTTTGCATATGAGCTAAACTATAACAAAAGAAAACCCAAGTCTTTTTGGTGGTGGCTGGGACCTTTAAATAGGGCGAAGGACGACCAGAGGGTGTTGGGGTCGTCCTCAAACCCTAGGACTCGCCCCTAAGGGGCTCAACTTGATACAAGGGACATCGGCCCAAGTTGGGGTGCAGCACCTTCTGAATTGGAATGACAATTACCGCTGACTCGGATATGATATGAAGGTGAGACTGGATCTATTCGAAAGTAGACTTGATGAGCTTTACAGAATGTACTTAAACACCCAAATTGGATTCCATATGAAGTCGTGGCTTTTGTTGCAAATTTGTACTGTTTTGCAGTCTGAATCCTCCATGTGTGAATATTTCCATTGACGTCTTCCTCAGAGGATATGATGTCCACATCATCCTTACCCACTTGAATTAGAGTCGTCCTCGACTCAAGTTCAGAATGTAAAAGTGCCACTCCAATATGCCCTCGTGAAATCATAAAGCTTAGAAGCCATGGAGGTATGTATGTGGTCTCATCATCCTCCCCCACTTGATTTAGAGTTGTCCTCGACTCAAGCACAGATTTAAAACAAGCTATGCCACCGTGCCTTGTAGAAATCTCAAAAGGTGAAGGCCACGGGGGTATGTATGTGACCTTATCATCCTCCCCCGCTTCTTTTGGAGTCGTCCTCGACTCAAGGTCAGATTGGAGAACCGCCACTCCACCATGCACTCCAAAAATCATAAGAGATGGCGGCCACGGGGGTATTTTGAAGCGGTCAAGTAGTTCCACAAAGGTCTCATCATTCTCCCCTTCTTTACAGCTAGCCGTCCTCGGCTTGATCCTGTGGTCGAAACAATTTCTTGCTGTCATGTTGGAACAGAGGATGAGCACATAGCTTGGCCACAACAGCAACTTCTCCTTGTCCATGAGCTGCTCCTATTGAAAGATCACAAAAGTAGAGAAACTTTGCAAAGCATTGTTAGTATTAGTGCATGCTATTGTTTGATCTTGTTTTTGCATTTCAAAAGGGTATTTTAGATTAGTACAAATGACTATTTTAGATACTAAGAAATCTCCAATGTCATCGTATTTGCCAATAGCATAAAAAACACAATTGCTAAAATGTTGCGAATTGCAATTCTAAAATAATATCTTCTCTAAATAATTCAGGTTACAAGGAGCATCAAATTCAATATAACCTAAAAAAGTTAAAGAAGATATGAGCTCTAACTTTGCATCATTCAAATCAGCGCAATAAAAATGCTTATTCTCCACATATGTGTACTCAAGAACAACATTTTCTACTCCATACAATAGTTATGTTTTCGATATGAACAAAACTTGGTCACACAACTTGATGCAATCATAGGACAAATATACATTACGAAACAAAGCATAAGTCTTGGGATGCTCAGCTAAGCTTTGCAGAATACTAGGATGAACATTGGGCAATTCTAGTTCAACACAAGCAGCATGAGAGGATCGAGATGTGGTGAGGGACTCACAGTGTGTTTCATTTTTCTTACTCTCCTGGAATATAGTAGGCAGCACACAAGCATCATTATCCATTATCTCATCAACTAGCATAACGTCTTCTTTAGTCTTTTTCTCACTCTCCTGCACGATGTTAGGCATAGGACAAGAAACAAAAGAGTGCTCTCTATCTATTTGTGCTGTTTTAATAAGAGATAAAGTATCACACAACTCTTCTTTATCACATTTCCCTTGTGACAAAGGCACATCAGCAATACATTCCACAATTTTCGGATGGTGATTGTTCATGCTTGTATTTTTAGACAAAAAAAGCTGATTTTCAGCAATATAAGCAAGCAAATACAAGTGTGAGAGTGAGTAGTAAGTTTTAGAGATGAGCAAAATTTTGATTTCAGAATTGAGACCATTGATAAACCTATTGATTTTATCTTCCCGGCATTCATCTAAGCCACCAAAAATGACACAAACCTTAAAGTCATGAAAGTATTCTTTAACAGTTATACTATTTTGCTTCAAGTTGTCTAATTTGGCACGCAAATGATCAGCATAAAATGCAGTAATAAAGACATCTCTAAAATGACATTTGAAGTCTTTCCAAGATTCTAGAACTTTATTGTGCCTACAAATGTATTTCCATTCAAGCAAAGCACTTTCAGTCAAAACACTCGAGGCAATGTAAATTTTTTCCTTTTCGGACAAGTCATGTGCATCAAATTCTTTATCTACATTTAGTTCTCAATCAATGTATACATGAGGATCAAATTTTCCTGCAAAAGAAGGTATTGACGAACTGATGACTTGCAAAATATCATCCTTTACCTCATGTTGAGGCATCTGCACATCTTGGTGAGGGTGTAAACCACCAGCTCCTTTTTCCTTGATTGTGCCTATCATAGTTAGTAAATAGCAAAACAAATTGACAACGAGCTTGGTTTTGTCCAACTCGATTTCCCTCAAGCTTGCTCAACCAAGTTCTTACATGTTCTTACCAAACCAGCAGGGGTGATTTGCAATCAATGATATCAACCTGCAAAGATTGGTGGAGCGATTGCCAAGGACACAAAACCTGTTTGCTGTAGTAATCTGTAGAGCTTGGACAGTTTCAATTTGTAGCAAGGATTAGCACAATCAAATCAGCAAATGTAAAGTTGAATAAGTGTTAAATAACGGTATGGTGCTGGTCCTAGGCTAAACCTTGCTAGAGACGTGAGCCTAGACACAAAGATAGTCCAACAAATGATACAAAAGGCTCAGGACAGTAGCAACTAAAACACGCAGCACTTCTCTCTCTTTTTTCAATTCTTTGACTTTCTTTTTCTGCAACTCCTCTCTTTTTTCCTTTTATTTTATTTTCTTTTCTTTTTCTCTCCCTCTGTTTTTTTTGTGATGGAATGAAAATAGAGATGAACAAAAGTGCAGCTAGCAGATAGCAGATAGGATATCACATATCTCTTTTGCGATTGCGACATGCTCGGGTGGTATTTTATGGCAAGTGTGGATCCGTTGGAAAGATAACACAGAGATCTTTCCAGGTTGTATAAAAATGTGCCAAACAAACAATAGATCGCGGAGATATGGTTGTTTTCTTCCGCACCAAAATCTAGTAACCGAATCTATTATTTGCAACAAACTCAGATCTGGATTGATTTCTTCCTTCTATTGTAGATATGAGCCAGAAATGTGACAAGAACTCGAAACTCTAATGGATTAAACGTAAAGACCAGCAACACGACACGATGATGCAACCACGAATTCAACAACGCAAATTACTGAAAATAGTGATGCACAGGCTCAAAGGGTATAGGACAGCGGAATGATTCAATATTTTTTTTGTATGGCTTTTATGTGGACAGTGGGAAAATGAATGAAATGATAAACGAGATGGGATAACTCTCACCGAGCAACCTGAGAAGCTGATACCACTTGATAGGACTGTGGAGTGTATGTACGGCTGCTGTTTTGGAGTTGTTTTCCCTGCAATTCTTTTTCTGCAAGCACAGCAAGGAGGAACAACTGCTCGAGAGAATCATAGTCTTTGTAATCAATTATGTCCTGAATTTCACGACGCAACCCAGCATAAAATGGGCCCCATAGGTACTTTAAATGCACTGGTTTGTGTGCCGAAAGTGCGTCAAGTTTTTTCGCACGGAACATGTCCAAACCCCTCCCCCCCAGTGGACTCAAAACTTAAATTTGCACATGTATCTTATATTTTGGTCACCATCAAAAAATGATGTTAAAACAGGTTCCGTAGGTGCATTAAATTCACTAGTTTGTGTTCTGAAAGTGCGTCTTGCTTTTTCGCGCTAAATCTGTCCAAACCACCCCGGTGTGGACTCCAAACTCAGGTTTCCGCATGTATCTTATGCTTTGGTCACCCTCAAAAAATGGCACGAAAATGGGCCACGTAGGTGCATTAAATGCACAAGCTCGTGTGCCGAAAGTGCCTCTTGTTTTTTCGCACCGAACTTTTTCATTTCGTGCCACGTAGGTGTAGTAAATGCACATGTTTGTGGGCCGAAAGTGCACCTTGTTTTTTCACACCGAACATGTCAAACCCCCCGGCGGACTCCAAACTCAAGTTTGCACATGTATCTTATGTTTTCGTCACCGTCAAAAAAGGGGCCCCACAGGCGCATTAAATGCGTTGGTTCGTGCGTCGAAAGTGCGTCTTGTTTTCTCGCACCGAACATGTTCAAACCACCCCGGTGGACTCCAAACTCCAGTTTGCGCATGTATCTTATGTTTTGGTCACCGTCGAAAAATGGCACGAAAACAGGCCCCGTAGGTGCATTAAATGCACAAGTTTGTGCGCGAAATTGCATCTTGTTTTTTTTTGCACCGAACATGTCCAAACCACCCCGGTGGACTCCAAACTCAAGTTTGCCCACATACCTTATGTTTTGGTCACCATCAAAAAATGGCGCGCAAACGGGCCCCGTATGTGCATTAAATGCACTGGATCGTTTGCGAAATTGTGTCTTGTTTTTTCGCACCAAACATGTCAAAACCACCCCGGTGGACTCCAAACTTAAGTTTGCGCATGTATCTTATGTTTTGTTCACCATCAAAAAGGCGTGAAAATGGGTTCGGTAGTGTATTAAATGCACCGATTCATGCGCCAAAAGTGCGTCTTGTTTTATCACACCGAACATGTCCAACCCACCCCGGTGGACTCCAAACTCATGTTTACGCATATATGTTACGCTCTGGTCACCGATTAAAAATGACTCAAAAACGGGCCCCGTATGTTCATTAAATGCACTGGTTCGTGCGCGACATTTTGTCATTTTTTTTTGCACCGAACATGGCCAAACCACCCCAGTGGACTCCAAACTCAGGTTTGCGCATGAATCTTAGGTTTTGGTCACCCTCAAAAAACAGTATGAAAATGGGTCCCGTAGGTGCATTAGATGCACTCGTTCATACGCTGATAGTGCGTCTTGTTTTTTTCACGCCAAACATGTCCAAACCATCCCGGTGGACTCCAAACTCATGTTTGCACATGTATCTTATGTTTTGGTCACCGTCAAAGAACGACGTGAAAACGGGTCATATAGGTGCATTAAATGCATTGGTTCATGCTCCGAAAGTGCTTCTTGTTTTTTCACACCAAACATGTCCAAACCACCCCGGTGGACTCCAAACTCAGGTTTGCGCATGTATCTTATGCTTTGGTCACCGTCAAAAAATAGCACGAAAATGGGCCACGTAGGTGCATTAAATGCACAAGCTAGTGTGCCGAAAGTGCCTCTTGTTTTTTCGCACCGAACTTGTCCATTTCGTGTCACATAGGTGCAGTAAATGCACAAGTTTCTGGGCCGAAAGTGCATCTTGTTTTTTCACACCGAACATATCCAAACAACCCCGACGGACTCCAAACTCAAGTTTGCACATGTATCTTATGTTTTCGTCACCGTCAAAAAAGGGGCCCCATAGGTGCATTAAATGGGTTGGTTCGTGCGTCAAAAGTGCGTCTTGTTTTCTCGCACCGAACATGTTCAAACCACCCCGGTGGACTCCAAACTCAAGTTTGCGCACGTATCTTATGTTTTTGTCACCGTCGAAAAATGGCGCGAAAACAGGCCTCTTATGTGCATTAAATGCACTAGTTCGTGCGCGAAATTGCATCTTGTTTTTTTTTTTGCACCGAACATGTCCAAACCACCCCGGTGGACTCCAAACTCAAGTTTGCCCACATACCTTATGTTTTGGTCACCGTCAAAAAATGGCGCGAAAACGAGCCCTGTATGTGTATTAAATGCACTGGATCGTGTGCGAAATTGCGTCTTGTTTTATCGCACCAAACATGTCAAAACCACCCCGGTGCAAACCACCCCGGTGCAGTACAAACTCAGGATTGCGCATGGATCTTAGGTTTTGATCACCATCAAAAAATGGCGCGAAAATGGGTCCCATAGGTGCATTAAATGCACTAGTTCGTGCGCCGAAAGTGCGTCTTGTTTTTTCACGCCGAACATGTCCAAACCACCCCGGTGGACTCCAAACTCAAGTTTGCGTATGTATTTTATGTTTTGGTCACCGTCAAAAAAGGGCGTAAAAAGGGCTCCGTAGGTACATTAAATGCACTGGTTCGTGCGCTGAAAGTGCGTCTTGTTTTTTCTTGCCGAACATGTCCAAACCACCTCGGTGGACTTCAAACTCTAGTTTGCGCATGTATCTTATGTTTCAGTCACCGTCAAAAAATGACGCGAAAACAGGCTACGTAGGCGCATTAAATGCACAAGTTCGTGCTCCAAAAGTGCGTCTTGTTTTTTCCCACTGAACATATCCAAACCACCTCGGTTGACTCCAAACTCATGTTTGCGCATGTATATTATATTTTGGTCACCGTCAAAAAATGGCACGAAAATGGGCCACGTAGTGCATTAAATGCACAAGTTCGTGTGTTGAAAGTGCCTCTTGTTTTTTCGCACCGAACATGTCCAAACCACCCCGGTCGACTCCAAACTCAAGGTTGCACAAGTATCTTATGTTTTTGTCACCGTCAAAAAATGAGCCCCGTAGGAGCATTAAATGCATTGGTTCGTGCATCGAAAGTGCGTCTTGTTTTCTCGTACCGAACATGTCCAAACCACCCTGGTGGACTTCAAAGTCAAGTTTGCGCATGTATCTTATGTTTTGGTCACCGTCAAAAAATGGCACGAAAACAGGCCCCGTAGGTGCATTAAATGCGTTGGTTCGTGCGTGAAATTGCGTCTTTTTTTTTTTGCAGCGAACAAGTCCAAACCACCCCGGTGGACTCCAAACTCAAGTTTGCGCGTATACCTTATGTTTTGGTCACCGTCAAAAAATGGCGCGGAAACGGGCCCCGTATGTGCATTATATGCACTGGTTCGTGCGCGAAATTCCGCCTTTTTTTCGCACCTAACATTTCCAAACCACCCCGGTGGACTCCAAACTCAGGATTGCGAATGAATCTTAGGTTTTGATCACTGTCAAAAAAAGGCACGAAAATGGGTCCCGTAGGTGCATTAAATGCACTAGTTTGTGCGCTGAAAGTGCGTCTTGTTTTTTCGCAATGAACATGTCCAAACCACCCCGGTGTACTTCAAACTCAAGTTTGCGCACATATCTTATGTTTTGGTCACTGTCAAAGAACGGCGCGAAAACGGGCCCCGTAGGTGCATTAAATACATTGGTTAGTGCGTCTTGGTTTCTCTCACCAAACATGTCCAAACCACCTCGGTGGACTCCAAACTCAAGTTTGCGCATGTATCTTATGTTTTGGTCTCCGTCAAAAAATAGGCGAAAATGGGCCCTGTAGGTCCATTAAATGCAATGGTTCGTGCGTGAAATTACATCTTTTTTTGCACCGAACATGTCCAAACCACCCCAGTGGACTCCAAACTCAAGTTTGCGTAACTATATTATGTTTTGGTCACCGTTAAAAAATGGCGTGAAAACAGGCCCCGTAGGTACATTAAATGCACTGGTTCGTGCGCCGAAATTACATCTTATTTTTTCGCACCGAACATGTCTAAGCCTCCCCAGTGGACTCCAAACTCAAGTTTACGCATATACCTTATGTTTTGGTCACCATAAAAAAATGGCGTGAAAACGAGCTCCATATGTGCATTAAATGCACTCGTTCATGCATGAAATTGCGTCTTGTTTTTTCTTATCAGACATGTCCAAATCACCCCGGTGGACTCCAAACTCAAGTTTGCGCATGAATCTTAGGTTTTGGTCACCGTCAAAAAAGGCGCGAAAATGGGTCCGTAGGTGCATTAAATGCACTAGTTCGTGCGTCGAAAGTGCGTCTTGTTTTTTCGCGCCGAACATATACAAACCACCCGGTGGACTTCAAACTCAAGTTTGCGCATTTTTCTTATGTTTCCGTTAGCGTCAAAAAACAGAGCAAAAACGGGCCCCGTAGGTGCATTAAATGCACTGGTTCGTGCCTCGAAAGTGCGTCTTGCTTTTTCGCCCCGAACATGTCCAAACCACCGCGATGGACTCCAAACTCAATTTTGCACATGTATCTTATGTTTTGGTCACCGTCAAAAAATGGCGCAAAAACAGGCCCACAAGCGCATTGCATGCCCTTGTTCGTGCCTTGAAAGTGTGTCTTGTTGTTTCGCACCGAACATGTCCAAACCACCCTTGGTGGACCCAAACTCATGTTTGCGCATGTATCTTATATTTTTGTCACTATAAAAAATGATGCGAAAACGGGCCCCGTCGGTGCATTAAATGCACTAGTCCGTGAGCCGAATGTGGGTCTTCTTTTTACGCATCGAACATGTCCAACGACCTCAGTGTACTCCAACCTCAAGTTTGCACATGTATCTTATGTTTTGGTCACTGTCAAAAAATGGCGCGAAAATGGGTCCCGTATGTGCATTAAAAATGGCGCGAAAATGGCGCAAAAAAAGTGCGTCTTGTTTTTTCACTCCGAGCATGTCCAAACCACTTCGGTGCCCCAAAGTTAAGTTCGTACTTGGTTCCCGATCTTTCGTTTGGTCGTGGTAACACTCAATTTGGTAGAGATGCGACACACAATCGATCTCGCCTCTAATAAACACTATTCGAACTTCGCAATCGCAGCACCACTTCTCCTCTAGTAATCAACCGTGCAACACACGATTGACCTTGCCTAGAAGGATAATCCCAGCGTCCGAATCCAAAACACAAGCAAGAACAAGGAAGAACACAACTCAATTGTGAAATCTGAATTAAACTCACAAAGATGGAATCCAATAAACCGTCTAACAACAAAACTATGGGAGGTCTAGGATGAAAACTTAGATTGATACAAACATAGCAGGGATCAGAAGAAAGGCGAAGTGCTTAGGTTCAAGAGTATTGACACATTTTCTTCTTATATCACTCATTACGGTTGCTAAAAAGCTTAAATATTGAATGTGGAAAAAAAACATTTCGGTGTCCTCTGGATAAAATCAAGATGGGCAGTGTGGTACAGACCAAACGGCACAATTATGATGTCCTGTAGACAAATCCCCCTAACTTTTGTGTGAGCATCATACCATAAGAGGTGTTGTTACACTTAGTCCTTAATCTTTACTCGAGGACGAGTAAAGGGCTAAGTGTGGGGGAGTTTGTTGGCGGTCCATAAAACCCATATTTGACCATCAAATCCTTGCATAAAGGATATCCAAGTGACTACCAACATAGTGGCACAACTTTATTACTAACGATTTCCACAAGTTCGGTGAAATTATGCATGCCAGTGATTTATAGTCAAAATTGAAGGAAAGCACCAACAACTAAGGGAGGAAACACACTTCCAGCCAATCAGGACCAAGCACACAAATTCTTGGGCCCAATAAGGGGACTAAACGTGTGCAAAACCGTTTACCCACTGTACAAGACCTAGAGCCCACCTAAGAGCCACCAGAGCGAAGATCGGGGTGATTGGGCCTACTCCTAGGTCAGCTAACCTGGGAGGTCGCTCAACCCCCTTTTGCTGCTTCTGTCAGAGCCCTTTGACAAGGAGTACGGTGACACAACTGCCAAGTTATCCCTCAAGGTGAACAGCGAATATTCTCTACAAGAAACAGCTTGGAGAGGTATAAAAGGAGGGCACCTGCCCCCCACTTCGAAACACACCACAAAAAAGCGAAGATCTTCATTCCAAAGGCATTAGCACTAGTTATTATTGTTTAGAAGATAGGGATAGAGTGAGGGGTATGAAGGAGAAGTGCCGGCCTTGTCGGCATCGTCTCCACTATTGTATGCCGACGAGTATCTCCGAGGATCATGCAGAGAAGAGGCGGGCCTGTTCGTGTCTTCTCCAACATATTACTTCGGTGCTGCTCTTGTGGGGTATTGGGACGAGTGTCGGACATGCTACAAATGCTTTTTGGTTCTAGTAAGTGTTTATGATTCTTTTGCATGTTCATATGGTCTATGGATTCAATAAGATCAGGTTCTTACCGCTTACGGGTTCATCACTTTATATTGCTTAGAGTACCTTAGTCCATTATTATACTCGTGGAAATAAGGTAGTGACCTATTTTTAGTGTCTAGGATCGTGATTAACTTTTTTTATTACGTATTTCACAGGTTGTAGAGGTAGATGGTAGGTGGTGATAGCACTGTCCATCTTGTATAGTCCTCCACGTTCGGGTACGTAGTAGGGCTAGAAGCCCAAGCAGCCTATGGATTCAGGAGGAAACCGATGCCCGAAGTAATGCGCTAGGAATCGACTTTACCTTGACCCAGACTTAGCAATCTTGAGAATCTCTCTGTACCCTAGCCTACTTAGTTCTTGTTGTCCCTGGACAAAGTAAGTTATAAGATAATACACATACATTCCTCGTGTCCTATAACCTTGAAACACTCTAAGGGAAGTGCTACAGTGGTATTCCGTGCACTTGCGAATTCATCTGTGATGTAACAAATACCAAGAGCTGGTCGGCCAACCCTGCCGTTGGGCCTCCTGGGCCATCTTTGGCTGGGTCCTTCTCTGATGGGTCTTATACAGGATTCTTCTCCATATTCTATCTCCGCAGGTTGACTCCTTGCCACATGCACCATCGGATTCGTCGGTTTCTTAACATTCAACATGTTGGTGTATTTACTCACTTTATAAAGTTGATTTTCAACTGCATACACATTTTCTCTAAGTACAAGTGGAACTACACTATATGAAATAAAATGTGTGCAAAAAATATTAACTCTTTATTCACTTACCAAGGATTATTAATGGTATAAGTGATACTTAAATACCATCAACAAGTTGCATCTTATTTTTTCGCCAAACATGTCCAATTCACTCATTTGGACACCAAACTCAAATTTGCGTATATACGTGATGTTATGGTCACCATAAAAGACCGGCACAAAAATGGCCCCACTAGGTACATTAATGGACTCGTTTGCGTGTTGGAGTTGCCTCCTATTTTTCGCATTGATCATGTTCAATCCACTCTCTTAGAAACCAAACTTAAGCTTTCGTATGTATCTTATAGTTTGGTCACCACAAAAGGTCGTAGCTTAAACAGCCTCTATAGATGCATTAAATGCGTTGATTCCTGCATCGGAGTTGCATCTTATTTTTTCACACTGAATAAATCCAATCCACTACGTTGGACACTAAACTTGTGTTTGTATACATATTTAATGTTGTGGCCACCAACAAACCCTGTAGGTGTATTAAATGTATTGGTTCGTGTGTCAAAGTTACATCTTTTTTTGTGTCGCCCAACATCCAAAGTTTGCATATGTATCCAATGTTTTGGACACTCGAAAAGACCGGCACGATAACGAACCCTGTATGTGCATTTAATGCGTTGATTCGTGCGACAAAGTTGCATCTTATTTTTCCGCACTTAAACATGTCCAATGAACTCCTTTGGGCACTAAACTCAAGTTTACTTATGTACCTGATATTTTGGTCATCATGAAAGAATAGCGTGACAATGGACCCTGTAAATGCATTAAATGCACTGATACATACGCCGAAGTTGCATCTTGTTCATCGCTCTATTCCATAGAGTATCTTAATCTTTTTATTATACGTGTTAAGGTAGTAACTCACTACATAGACGTTATCTGTGGATGTTAAGAAATACCAACATGTATCTTAGGAATCCTTAGACCTGGTTCATCATCAATTCTCTAAATGTGTAGTAGCGCACTTAGTGGCTACCAAACGCTGCACCACAACTAGATAGTTATAAAGGTAACTTTCGGGTATGCTATAAAACATGTCACAGGATGTGAGTGGTCAAGATGGAATTTACCCCTTTTAATAATAGGATAGATATCTCTGAGCCCTTTTAAGATAGATGGATTTGAAATTGCATGGTCATGCTAATGTGTTAAAAGATATCCCTAGACACATCGCACACTGCCCACCTCTGTGCTGTGACACCTCTGGCATATCTTCCCCTGCATCATGCGCCCCGAGCTGTCCTCCTCGACACCATATCACCGACTAGGGTTAGGTTTCATATGAACAGGAATGGGAAATTTTATTTTATAAATTCAAGAAAACTTTTAACTCTTTTGAAGGTTTCCCAAATTTATAAATTAGTTTTTTAAAATTTTAACATGGGCCCAAAATGAAAGTTATTTCATGTAAAGTGTTTTATACCTTTGCGAAATTTCAAATTTTTTCAAGCTCAAGAATTATTTATTTTCAGATTTAGAACAGAGGTAACAGGAGTTGCCCAAAAGGGCATAATAGTCAATCTGTATTGCGTAGAATGATAACAGTAGAAGCTAATAGGAGTTGGCAGAAGGCTAAAAAAGGAATCAAAATTAGAATTATCCCTCAAAGGAAGTTCAATTTGAAAAGGACCAAGCTAGAAAGAAAGTGTTTGAAAATTTTAGGGCCAAAAAATGAGTTTTCTCAATAATGTCGAACTGCAGCATACAATCACATCTGAGATATCGATGCAGGTCAAGAATCCTTTCGCACGAGAAATTTTGTTCCGTTGTATAAAGAAAAGGATCTAGTTCAAACAGCCGACGTGTACAATGGAATTGATACCACTAGAAGTCTGATAACAAATACTGCCACTCGAAACTATTAAGTAGCAAGTGTTGCGTACCTCAGATCATAACAAAGCATATGTTGTACAACTATACAAACAATAAGGGTCATAGGAGAATACTTCTAAACAGAACCATTGTGATCATAGTGCAAATTCAGTGGTGCTCACCATCTTGAATCAGGCTGATCATTGGAGGGGGCACGTAAGGCTCAAATAGTGTGGCACTAGGGTTTGCATCAAACTGTAATATATCGGCAGCACGCTCGAATTCCTCACGTAGTATTTTGATGGTAAACTTGTCAACAACACGGCCAAGATCGTGGGAGGTCTCAAAAGGGTCTTCAATGCATATGAGGTGCCTGTCGTTTCCAACTCGTCTTGTCCAGTCCTTCCTTTCCTTGCTGAAACAACAGGGGACGACAAATTTCTTTACACCATGATGAAAAAGGGAAGCCTTTTTTTTTCTGTTTTGCATGGTCAGCTATTTAATTTTCAATAGTCATGATTTGCGAGAATAGATACTATTATACCGAATGATTGCAAAATAATCTATTTTGTTGCATACTATGCTCCGTATCATGATATTCAAATGAGAAGCAGGTAACAAAAGTTTGACACATCAAGAGAACTTCCTGGGAAAGAAATGACAGTATATGACAAACCTAATGATCTTCCCGGTACGAACTGATATGACATCTCTTGTGTAGTCATGCTCATATGCCCAGTAATGGAAAAAGGCCCAGAGCAGCCTTGATATCGTATCTTTGTTGTGAGCACCATAGTTATAAAGCTTGTCCACTTGATCAAAGTAAGCACAGTTATTTTCAGCCACAGTGACGCAGTATGTTGCCTCCATTTCCTGACATCTCAAGATACTATCAGTTAGTTCATAAAAGAACAGTGAAAAAAAGAGAGTTATTGAAAAGAAAATGTTTAATATGTGCAACAAGTTATCTTTTAATCAAATGGAAAAGATGAATTTTCATTAACAAAACGCTGCAGTTCAGGATCACAACACCACAAAACGAAATACACCCCTTTATCAAGTAATAAATAGAGAAAAAAACAATGCAAAACAAAATATATTTGTAGAAACCCCCAAAAGAGCATCATTGCACAGAAACAGATATATTTCTTGATCCTACTTGGTAAATATGCTACACAAATTAGTGTTTCATAGAATATGGTTTATACGTACTTTATTATATGAAAATGCCATAAAATTGAAAAAATCCGTCTAAATCACTTTTTTAGATAATGTCTAGATCATTGTTATGTCTGAAATACAAAAGATCGAGAAATTATAACCTCACTTGTGTGACAATAACATATGTTATGACAGCAAATTGAAGTGCCAAAAATACAGATGACGTAATGTACAGATGCAGTATAACTCAGCACCTGCAGACACGGGAGTATTCTTCGCAGCTGTAAGAAGTGGATGCACATTATTACATACCTGAATGAGAAGAAGATTAAATTGAGATAGTGAACCAGTAAAGATGCATACAATACATTTTTTGAATAATTTGAATCTTACGCATAACTCGAAAGTGTTCCTTGGTAGGTTTCATTTATACGACGAGATTTAGCCCAATGCTTCACAATGAATGCCAACTGCCGCAACCTTCTATCAATTTGTGCATAATCTTTCAGAAGTTTTGTGTTAACGACTGCTAAAAGATTGTTGACGCATATATCACAAGAAAGCCCTGTTTCTGGATCCATAAGCTTCACTATTGGAACCCTTGCTCGAGTTAATGCCTACATATATTATTAATTTCAGTCAGAAATACAGAGCACATGTTCCAATATCAAACTTCTCAACGGGAACAGTTTGATACATACGATATACTAAAAGATGGACATTTTCGCAATTGATGTATGAAATAATGATATGTAAAGGCTGATAAATTTCATACAAATAGGAATCTTTCAAAGATATTACTAATAGCATCAGCATGTAATTTCGGAGTCATCTCATGACACTACAGATGATGAAGGTAAACTCGAGCTTACCTGAATATTCTGAAGATTGCCAGCTTCAAGAATATCTGCCAATTTCAATATAATATCGACCTTGCTCATTTCCTTGTCATCAATCGATAGACAAAGATCAATATCGCTATTTGAAAAACCAAAGGAATTGGCACATGATCCATAGAGGAATAGCCTCGAGTTTGGCCACTCCTTGTTTATTAACCTGCTCAGGGTAGCGCACAGCTGGCTCTGCTTCCCAATTTCTTCCTCTGAGGGCACTAACAATTTGAAAATTGACAAGAAACTGGGTGTAAATTTATCAATATCATAGCGACATGGCCTATTTCTTCTCTGGAGTCTTACTCGTTGGCTTGAAATATAATGCCCTCGAGAAAAGTCTGACCTGAAATCCTGCAAGTTAAAAGAGCTTTGCTAAATATACAGAAATGTAAGGTTGTTTTATAAAAATTGTAAATTCAATTCGTGACGTATAAATGGCAATTGCAGCTGGCAGGGTTCTTGACAATGCAGCTGGGCAGACGGCTATTATAACAAAAGTACAAAATTTAACCTACTGCTAGAAAAACCAGCTGTTCCACACTGGTTTCCACAGCTGCGCACTTGAAACAGTGAAAACCATCTTACAGAATACAGATGCAAATCATTTCTGCTTAAGCAATGTAAAAAGTATAAGGTTAAGCTTGGCTGAGGCTTAAAATATTCCATTTCAGAATAATCTCACAGATTGACTGATTTGTGTATTAGCTTTTATTTGTATGACTGGGCTTCCAAAGGTGCATACATTCATATCTAATCAGCGCAATTAAGGTTTGGAAAAAGTATCCATAAGTGAAATAATTGACTTTTGACCTTGAGATCACATGGCTTGGCATCCAAAACTTGAATCCATATATGCAAAAGATAGCACGACTCGGACCTTGCCCTTTTTACACATGAACATAGTCACCTACAACAAATACTATTTGCATCATCAAAGAAATGTTTTTATTTTGGAAAATTTGTTTGTGGGACACCGTCTATTGATCATTTTGTCCAGGTCACACTACCCATTTTGATTTTGTCCTGAAGACGCCGTAAACTTATATTTTTTTATTTGTATCACATTGTGTTAATTATTTAAACCTTTTTAGAAGTCAAGATGAGTTAGAAAGAGGAGGAAAAGTTGTGAGTGCCCTTTTAACTTGAGACATGCATCATCTGGTGTCATCACCATCCTAATGCTCATCATCTAGTGCCTGTTTTATCTTGTTAGATATGCACGGTTGATCAGCTGTGGTGAGGCCCAAGATGAAGATTTAGATTGATACGAACATAGCATAGGATCAGAAGAACGGAGAAGTGCTCAGGTTCTAGAGCATTCATATATTTTCCTCTTATATATCTCATTACGGCTGCTTAAAAGTTTAACTACCAAACGTAGTGTGCTATGGACAATAAAAAAAAGGGAAATTTGTCTACAGGACACCGTCGATAGGTGGCATTATCCAGGACACTACCCGACTTGATTTTGTCTGCAGGTATTGGAGGGCGGGATCCTCTGAAGGTTGTACCCGAAGGAGGTGGGAGGTCGGGGCTTCGGCTCCCGGCGGCAGCGAGGCTAAGGCGCCGTGCTGCTGCCTGACGCCCCTCTGGTGGCGTGCAGCCAGGGGAACCAGAGAATTCCTCAATCTCCGTCTTACTTTATTAATTAACCAGACCTAAGCTTTTATAGCCAATTCCTAACAAACACTGGAACTAATCTAAACAGCGATGTTGGTCCGAAGTGTGGCACAGCGTTTTCTCGGCTTCCCAACGTGGGGCGCCTGCACCTCCATCAATGGCGTCGCATTCCAGCATATAGTACCAATGTTGCGCGACACCGGTCATGTGGAAAGAGGCCAACCACACTTTATCGGTTTCTAGTGTCTGCTGCGCTCGAAAGAATTGGTCGCAGTGATGCAGCCAGCCAAGAGGATCCTCCTTCCCATCATAGATGGGAAAGGAGAGTTTGTGGAAGCGCGCCACCTTGGCACCCTCAGTGGTTGCCGGGGTGGCCCTCCGATCGGCCGGCCGACTGTTGGCGCCTGGGATCGGTGACGGTGACGGGGAAACTGTATTTGGGTGATGGGCACCGACCCCGTTGAGGTGCTGGGCTGCTGCGGCAGCCCTGTTGTGGAGTGGACGATGATCGACGGGGATGACGACGCCGACATCCTGTAGGACAGCATGGGCTGCGAGGTCCTTGTTGGCATGAGGCCCTCCACATCTGTTAGGCATGTGGCAATGTCCCCCATCTGGCGTTGGAGGCTTTAGATGGCTGTGGTCAGGGTGTCCAAGGCGGCGATGGGCCACGGTGGCGGTGGTGGGAGTCGCGGGTTGTGCGTTGGTGGTGGTGGGTATGGCGGCAGCGGCTGTGGTGGTGGGAACAACGGCAAGATCAGACCCAAACATGGCTGATACCAGATTGTTGAAGGGCGAGATCCTCTGAAGGCTGTACCCGAAGGAGGTGGGAGGTCGAGGCTTCTGCTCCCGGCGGCGGCGAGGCTGAGGCACCGGGCAGCAGGCGTGCAGCCAGGGGAGAGGGATAATTCCTCAATCTCCAACTTACTTTATTAATTAACCAGACCTAGGCTTTTATAGCCAATTTCTAACAAACACTGAAACTAATCTAAACAAACCCTGTTCTGACTTGGAGCGTGGGTGGCCCCATTGGCTCTCGAAAATTGGCTAGCGGCAATTGTGGAATAGCGAGCTAGTAAATTTGGAGACAGAGATGAAAGCTTTGTTGGAAACGGTTTCTACCTCATAATCACTATATTTAACTTTACAAAATGTTTTATGTAGTCTCTTGGAGATGCTCTAATTATCTAACAAGACTCATTGATTCTGCTAACAACACAATCTCAACTAACAGATAATCTCAACCGAACTAATTGATGCGCGAGCAAGACTAATCAGTAACACCAAGGTCAGTCCTAGCTACTTTCAGTACCAAATGAATTAGGTATTGAATGAAAAAAAGTTAAATAAAAAACTAGATGCACTTATCAGAACTAAATTTTATATAATAAATATTGGACAAAAATGCTAATTTACCTTACTCCTTAGGCTAGTTTTTTGCAATTCCATTCCCTTGGCTACACCATCGCCACTAATCACCAGATTTTTTGTCAACTGCTTGACCATAGCATCATGCTCCCTGCCATCATCGTCTTCATCATTCTGCCCGATAAACAAAATATCCCTCTTCTGGTTTGATATTTCAAACTTCTTAGGCTCCGCTATAACCTCGTCATCAACTCCATGCTGCAGACCTGATTCCCTCATTTCACTGTTGTCTAAACCACTCACATCATTCCTGATATCCAAAGGAAATGAACTGCCAGGAAGTAATGTCACATGGTGCATTTTTCTCATTGGTGCCTTATCATATATAGCAGGCACATTTGCACTTAGCAGCTTCTGTGAAGCATGGCCAGTTTCCTCCCTGTTCCCTCGCCAACTTGTCTCCCATTGCAGCGTGTTCTCCATATGTGGATCTAGCTGTTCCTGGCCTCTGGGTAGTGTGCTAGCTCCTGTTATCTGAGGCATGTGCTGATCTCCACAAACTGTCCTGCCACCTGTGCTGGGAAGCATAAGCATCTCCCTAAAAAGCATCCTGTCAAACGGTCTATTGGGATTCATATCAGGCGGCATCATTGACAAGATGTGATCCTGGCACTGCTCACTATACGAAGTCACCATAGAATCAGGGCAACCAGTCACTGACATAAACTGATCTCCATGCAGATTACGGCCGAGAATGCCAAAGGCACGCTGTCCAGCTTCGGTGGTCTGCAGCCCTTTGGTCGTTATCCTATTATCGAAGCATTTAGGGCCATAATGGTTCTGCTCCCTGCTCGTCATCTCACCAACCACACTGGACCGCTTACGGTTGCCTTGTGAAACCATACCGAACCCAGGAGGCGGGTCCCCTAGCCGTGGCCAGGGCCTCTCCGCCCTGACTGCATCCACAGATCCAAACCCTCCCCCGCCTCGCGCCGCGCTAGGGTCCATGGACGGCACGAATTGGGGATCGGGGAACCGGAGCTGCTGCGGCAGCTGGTCGGATGGCGTGGGCCATGCGAAGCCACCCTCCTGCACTAGCGGCAAGGCCGGGAAGAGCGGCCCCACGGCAGCGACGGCTGGGTCGACGAAGAAGTGGAGGGTCGACCCCGATGGCGCAGTGGGGAGCGTGGTGGCGGTTTCCGCGCACGGATTGGGAGCAGGGTTTTGGAGGAGACGGAGGAGGAAGCCGCCGTCGAGGGACGCTGTTGACGGGAGGCTGGCGGCGGAAGAGGAGGCCGTTGGGTAGGGCCCGCCGCCGCCGCCTGAGGAGGAAGCCATTGGGGAAAGACCGCAAGGGATTTTTTTTTTTTAATATGACCGCAAGGAATTTGGTGCGCGGCTTCCTGTTACCCTGGATCTATATTTCGTGCCCGCCCGAATTCCCATCCAAGTTCAGTAATTGGGCCCACTGTTTTTTTAAGTTACTGCTCCTAAATGATACACCAAGCAAATAATCATTCATTTACACATCTAATTGTATTATAATTAATTCCACTAAAGAAGCTCATCTACATTCACACCGTTAATTTATCTTAACTATTTCCTAATATAAATCTAACAACTCTAATTTACTCTTATCAATTTTTTCACATACACATATGGCTCACATATTTTAGATCTCCCAATTACGCCGCAATGTCCCTCTAATATATCTCCGCGCCTCCTTCAAAACATGCCAACAGGTGGACCCCACCCCCTCTCCCCAACTCCCCAATGCGAGCTCCATGGAGCTACTGGCCCCTGCTCCACGGCATTCTCGCCCTGTCCCAGCTCCATCCGCCTCACCTCCCTCCCAAGCACCGCTGTCGTTCCCTGCTTGCCCCATCCTCGACCGTCCCCCTCCCAGTCCGCTATGCCCGTTGCCTCGGCCTTCCCCTCAGGTAGGAGTGAAAATGGGATGGGAACATTTCATCCACGACCGGCTCCCGTTTATCGTATAAGTAAAATTTTTCAGATCATTTTTTATTTCGAAGCAGATAAACAGGAACGGAATCGAAACAGAAAAAAAAAATGAGAAACGGAATAAAAAACAGTATGGCCATTTTCGTGACCGTTTCTATGAAATCCTGTTTTTAAACGGGATATCCAGTTTCCTAACCTGTTTTATCCTATACGGAAAAACATCCCACCCAGTGAAAAAGCCCGTGGCTCCGGCTTCCCTCGTGCCGCCCTGCGCTCCAGCTGTACAGCTGCCAGCTTGCCATCCGCAGCACCCCCGTCCAACACCTGCATGACTTAGAGCACTCCCAATACAAATTTTCATAGGTAGTTTTTAGAGCAAATTTTTTATTTACTCTCAAAAATTTATCTATTCTCTTATTCACCCTCAAATATTTCCAATTCTTTTATTCACCATCATTTTTAATTTTTCTTCTCTAATTCGTCTTAACTGATATATGATAACCGATTTCTTGTCCATATAAGTTGAAAAAGACTAAAATGCCCCTAAAACTAAAGGAATTAAATTTCATATTCTTAAACATGTATGTGACTATATCGAACATAACAAAAAATAATTCCAAAAATATGTTTTCATATTTTTGAAATCATTTTTTTGTTATGAGAACATAAGTGTTTAAGAATATTAAATTTACTTTCCTTAGCTTCAGGGGTATTTTCGTCTTTTTTTACTTAGATGGACAAAATCAATTATTATATAACAGTTAGGGTAAATTAGAGAAAAAAATTAAGAACAGGTTGAATAAGGGATTTGAAAAATTTTGAGTGCCAATAAAGAAGTGAATAAATTTTCAAGAGCAAATAAGGAATTTACTAGTTTCTAAGAGTACTAAATTGTTTTTTAGACTCAATCTTCTCCAATACATAGTTTCTATATAGATTAAATTTAATGATCTCTTATTATTTTATAAGGAAGAATTGTGTCATAGAAACCAGTAGAGTCCTCCAATGCATATTTTGTAGTTTTTTAGTGTTTTGATTTTAGTGAAGAGATGGTTTCTTGTATAGAAATGGTTTCTTTATCTTTTATTCTCTTTCTCCATTAATTTTTTTGTCACATAAACAAAATGGTGATGTGTCAAGCTAATTAAAAGTCATGTTTTTCTAAACGGTTATAGACGGCCGTCTAGACCGGTTTAAACTCTAAACGGCACCCAACCGAATAATTTAGGACCTAATCAGCCTCCTAAACGGTTGACCGGTTTACACGTCAAGAACAAAGAAAAGCGGCCAAAATGGATAACACGGGACGGTTTTTGCACGGATTAAACGCTGTTCAGCATCGTTTAGGTGATAGAGCCAGCCGGAGATTGTACCTTGCTCCTGTCGCCGCCCTGCAGTCGAGCCGCGTCGGCGCCATCCAGTATCTTGGTCATCGAAGTGGTCACCACCGGTGGTCGAGCCGCGCCGCCGCCGCCGCCTGCATGTCGCCGCCACCGCCGATGATCACATGTCACCGCCGCCAGGTCACGAGTGACCTGAGAAGGCATATATGGGCTGGGCCGACCTATTATTTGGGCCGGCCGAGGTCAACTTTTCCCCTTTTTTTTCTTTTTCTCTTTTTCTTTCCTACTACCGGTCTCTATTTTTCCTCTGCGAATGTGCTACAGTGAGGAAACATTTAGCCCATTTAAACTTCGTTTAAATCCGTGTAGACCGTACTAGGATTTCATGGATTAAAAGAAATAAAAAAATACTATTAATGCACCATTGAGAGTACCCTTAGGAGTCCATCAATTAATTCAATGTTTTCCTAAACGGTTCTAGACGGCTGTTTAAACCGGTTTAAACGGTAAACGGTAGCCATCCGAACAGTTTAGGCTCTGGGCGACGTGTTAAACGGTTGACTCGTTTAAACGGTCAACACAACTTTTAAACAGGCTAAATGGCAAGATCGAAGCGTTTTTGGTCGGGTTTAGACGGTGCCGTGTACTACACCGTTTAGGAAAATTGTCGTCAGCTGTGTTGGCGGAAACTTTCCCGCGTTGGCGGGCTGCCAGGGTAAAAAAGGCGCCAGGGTGAGGGTCCTCTCGGTCGACCCGCGCGGCACCGAAGCGTGCTCCACCGACGCGCCCACCATTCCGGCCTTCGGCTGCCGCGCCCACCATTCCGGCCT
>BCLG01000028.1:314502-398203 GCA_001602295.1 Zoysia matrella | reverse complement strand
CAGCCACCTAGACCCGCCGCCGCACCCACCATTCCCGCCTCCGGCCGCCACCTAGACCCGCCGTCACCCAGATCCCGCCGTAGGCCGGCACCGCCGCCACCCAGACGGCCAGATCGGCGCATCGCAAGCACCCAATACCGGCGCCACTGCCGGTACCCAGCTAGCAGCAAGCCAGCACCGCATCCCCTTGTCCCCTCCTACTGGTACGAAACGAAGCACTGGGATTCTAGCTCGCCTGCAAAAAAGGTAAGGATTTAACCCTTCACAGATTGATTTGGTAGCTCGACTTGTAACAAATTTGACATTGATTTGAGGCATTTGACTCGAATTTGACAGGATGTCTTCAGCTGCATCTAATCCTTCAAATGAGACGTGAACCAGCCACCAACTGTTAAGAGGAATTCTGTTGATATAGGGTGGGAATATGGAGTGCTGGTTGATCCCAAGGATTTGAATGTTATCCAGTGCAAACTATGTTCAAAAGTGGTGAAAGCAGGCATTTATAGACTGAAATTGCATATTGCCGGCAAGAGAGGACAAGTCCGGCCCTGCCCCAATGCCACACCAGAGGACAAAGCAAAGTGCTTGGAGGCTATTGAAGAGTCTAGCAAGGCAAAAAAAAGGCTAGGTTAGTGGATCAGCAAGAGGTTAGAGATGCTGTTGTCATTGATGTAGAAGAGGACAATGAGCTTGATGATATTGGAAGCTTTGAACCAGCTGATGTAGGTCCTATGGACAAGTTCATAAAGCCTCTTGATTCTAGCTCCTTGGGCAAGAAGATGCATCAACAAAAAATCAGTGAGCATGTAATGAAAGAGAGGCTTCATAGGCTGAAGAGATATATTGCAAGGTGGTTGTATATTCGAAGTAAGTCTTATATGAAATCAGTTGCGTCAGTTTAGCTTTACTCATAGTTACCACATGTTCTAATAGTTTTTTTAATTTGTAGATGTACCATTCCATACCATCAACAATGAAGAATTTGATCAGATGCTTGAAGCTGCTGGCCGCTTTGGCCTAGGTGCAAAAAAGCCTTACCAACATGAGCTGCGCGAGAAGCTGCTGTATGAGGAAGTTAATGATACAAAGAAAATGTTGAAATTGCAAGAAAATGAGTGGGTAAAGAATGGCTGCTCCATTATGACTGATGCATGGATAGATCAAAAAAGAAGAAGTATTATGAATTTGTGTGTCAATTGCAGCATTGGTACAAGTTTTCTTAGCTCAAAGGAAGCCTCAGCTGATTCTCATACTGGTGAACTCATATTTGAGTATGTCAACAGCTGCATTGCAACAGTTGGTGCAGAAAACGTGGTGCAAGTGGTCACAGACAATGCGTCAAACAATATGGCAGCAAAGGACTTGTTGGCTGTGGAGAGGCCAAACATCTTTTGGAGCTCATGTGCAACTCACTCCATCAATTTGATGCTTGAAGCTATTGCAAAGATGAAGAAGTTCAAGAGCATAATTGATCAATCAAAGGCACTAACCATCTTCATTTATTCACATCATAGAACACTGTCCTTGATGAGAAAGTTTACAAAGAAGAGAGAAATTGTTAGGCCAGGTGTGACCAGATTTGCTTTAAATTTTTTAACTTTGGAAAGCCTATATGAGAAGAAGGACCAGCTAAGAATGATGTCACAAAGTGAGGAATGGGAGAAAATAAGCCATGTCAATAAGAATGCCAAAGGTGTGCAAGCCACAGCCACACTAGTGAAGCCTAATTTTTGGAATGGTGTTGCATTTTGCTTGAGGGTATTTGAGCCGTTGGCGAAGGTACTTCGCATGGTTGATGGGGATAGCAAGCCATCAATGGCTTTTCTTTATGGACAGATACTAAAGGCTAAGAAAGATATCATGGTGGCTATAGGGAATGTCGATAAAACTGGAAATTTGTACAATTCTATCATTGAGATCATTGATGGAAAGATGAAGAATAGGCTGGACAGTCCTTTGCACAAGGTTGCTTACTTCTTGAATCCCTACTATAGCTATAACAATTCATCTATCTTTGAGGATGAGGATGTCATGGATGGGTTCATATCAGCTGTTGAAACATTTTACCATGGTGATTATGACAAGCAAAATTAGGTACTAAATGAGGATCTGCACAAGTTCAAAGATCAAGTTGGCCACTTTTCAAAAAAAGTGGCTTTAGATTGTTGTAAGGACTATGAATTTAGCCCAGGTATTCAAGTTTAGTAGTCTGTGATCAAATTTATAATTGATTTTTAAATCTGTAATGTTGTAGTGCATAACCAAATTTTATTGTTCTACAGCCAATTGGTGGGGAAATTATGGAACACAAGTTTCAACATTGCAAAAGATAGCTGTAAGAATTCTCTATTTGACTTCAAGTGCATCAAGCTGTGAAAGGAACTGGAGCTGCTTTCAAGGGGTAAGTGTCTAAAATAACAGCTCCAAAGTTCATTGAATCTGATTTTTCTACACTTCAGTGAATATAATTTTTTGTTTTTTAGATTCATACAAAGAAAAGAAACAAGCTCACATGTTAGAGGCTTGAGCAGCTTGTCTTCGTTCGGTTCAATAACTTACATGCTGACAAGAAAAAAAAGTCACAGCAGAACAACAAGAGGGATCCCCTTCTAGCTACTGAAGCAACATGTGCTCAAGGATGGATTGTGGAAGGAGGAGATGATGATGAAGGCCTTGATGTTGAGCCTGTAACAGGGCTGACATGGAAGCTAATTGCAGAAACTTGTGGGGCTGAAGAAGTCACCAAACTTTGTAGAAGTGCAAGACTAAATCAGATAAGAGTTGAAGATGATGTCAACTCAGGAACGGAGGAAGAAGAACATATTTGTGATGATGAAATTGACTTTGAGTCTGACCAAGAGGATGTGGTCTCAGCAGTTATGGGCAACATGAAGAGTTGCAGGATGATGATTGAACTGGCTCTTGAGCCTCTACATTCGATCATTTTATTATCAATATATTTTGTATGAGAACAACGCTGTTATATGTGCTGGTCTCATGGTCCGTTTGTGTGAACTACTAAGTAGTCTAAGTATCAACTATGCATGTTTAATGTCTCCTGTAGTATGGCTGACTGGCTTATATAAAAATTATGTCTAAGTTTAATTCTACTGTATTTGTCTCATTCACAGCCATATTATAATGGTCTAATATTTAATTATGATGGTTCGCCATCGTGATTGCTTTTGCTTCTTACTAACAGGTTCTTCTATTGTAGGTACATTGCTCGTATTGATATGCTTGGGAACGTCAAGAGTTCGAATTGCAAACAGGTGTGTGCAAATATCTCATTACCACTATTAAATTCTGTATTTTATCCATGCAAATGTGTGTTACAGTAGAAAAACGTTTAGCCCGTTTAAACACCGTTTAAACGCTAAACTTAAGGTCACCAATTAGCTTCCGTTTACCGTTTATGTTTTCATTGAATTAATTCTTGGATTGTGTGTAATTGATTTTTAAATTCCAAAAAAAAGTGAGAGTGAGCCTATAGGTGTTTCTGCGTGTCTAAGATAGTTACCATCGCTCAACTAGATGACCGTTTATCTGCTCACAAGATTCAGTAGGGATCGTATTGGTTAAAATTGCGATTAATTGCTGTACTAGTCTGTTTTTTGCAGCAATCAATATTGGTTATATGGGGGCAATGTTTCCCGATTTAAATTACCGATTCTCGTCCGATTTTGACATACGACCATCCGAATTATTTACTACAAGAAATACTTTAATCCATGATGTACAAATTTCATCATGGATCCCTAAAAATCCGTCATAACGATATCTGTGACATTTTTAGATTCCGTCATGTCGAGCATCACAGATTAACCTGCATGACGCAATCTATGACGCTTCTTACCCGTCATAGAATAGCCTCAAGCCCACTAAGCCCAACCCAAAGCCCAAAGTTCATGACGAAAAAAACATCACAGACATTGGATAGATAGTGTCACAGATTGAATAGCCACATTGGATTCCTTCATTACAATCTTCATTCTTTTCTTTACATTACAACATAAATAACAAATGTTTGACAAATATATCAACATATCAGCTAAATGTTGCAATATGTACATCATATCTTGGAATGTAAAATAGAAATGTTATCTTGAAAGTTTACTATACTACAGTTCTTAGTCAGTAGAGAAGGGTGCCTTGGTTGTATGTTTCACGGTGTAGCTGATGAAACCTACTCTGGTTGGCAGCCTATTGTTTCTTATACCTGTAGTATAAATCCAGATAATATTAGTTTATTATTTTGTTTGAGTTGTTTCGTACTTGGATTTATAATGAAACTAGTTGATGGCCCCGTGGCAATTGTCGCGGATAGTACCTATACTATATAGGTATGCAACTAAATATATGGAATTATACTTCAAGAAAATAGGTACGGCCATACAGTTTGATCTTAACTGATAATATTCATGTTGCGAAGTGGTTATATCAAGTTCACACCTATATTTACAGCAGTGAGCTTTACAGTTTGTATCTAAAAAAAATCACATCCTTCTGGAAGAAATAGGGACAGTGCAAGTTTGTAATAAGCTACGGCATGATGTTTAAAAAAGCAAAAAACTGCATTTACAGGTAAGCTAGAAGATCAGTTGGAGTAGTAAATGGGAAGGGATATCGTTACCTCAAAAATCTTTGTGAGAGAACAGTGAAGAATCTTTTCAAATTGGGAGCAAGCAGACACAACATCACAATATTAGGAGCACTAAAAGTAGTAATTGATTTCCTCAATGCATTTTAATTTTGTTTTCCTTAAAGAGTCTTGCAAACATCCACAATTCAGCAAAATGATTTAGCGGTGAGTGTTGGAATAAAACAGCAGGAAGAAGGCTATGGAACAAAAAATGTATTGTAGAATGGGCAAACTGCTGCACTAAGGCGTGAAACAGGTCATATGAACAGTACTTGAATAGAAGGATGAGCAGCAGGTTTATGTAACCTGAATTATTCTACAACATAGGTAGTAGCTATTTTTGTAGAGAAATAAACCTTAAAGTAGTTGGAGAAATTCCAAAGCTGATGTCAAATAAAAATTTCAAGCAACTACGTTGGTGAAGGAGCAATTAAACATGTTTGCAGATCCTGCATAAGTAGTGTAACATCAGGGATTATGATAACCAATGCATTAGATATACTGGAACAAATTAAAAGATTATAGAGTAACAGACAAGGGAAGAAGACAATGTGAAGCAAACAGAAAAGTAGCAGGACTGGCTAGATGAGTAATGAAGCAAAAACAGAACATAGAAGGGAAGAAGGCAATATGAACTGAAGAGAAAAGTAACAGGGCTGGTAATGAAGAAAAAGCATATATTTCTTTTCCTTAATGATATTGGTGCTAAGAAATGTGATATATAACAAAGTGGAACATAAGTATATGCACTCTTGTCTAAAATGGGTCAACACTGAAGTTGGACCTGAAGTTGCATTCCTGATTAGTAAACATGAAAACTCTCACAACAACCAAAAAACTAAAGACGCAGTCAAACAATATCAAACGCAATTGAACCTGAAAGTCTCTTATTAGTGTTGTGCTGCAGTGCCAAACTTCCAGAGATTGAAAACCTTTATGAACAATTTAGCTGAGAAAATACAAATATTTCATATACCACATTGAATATACCACATTGAATGTCCATATATAAATATGTGTCTTAATTCTGGAAGTCAAATCTCTATCAATGGAAAAAATGTATTGAAACATAGGTATTATAAACATATTCTGCATGAAAGCACAACTTGAACTATAATCAATCTCCTTTGAATGTTCATTTGTGCTCAGGAAAACAAAAGGAGGCGGCTCATTGTAATTGGTAGCTAAATCTTTTTAATTCTACATGTCAGCTCATCACCGACAAAAAAAGCGTTGAAACATAGATTCTACGACATATAATCTTTTTAATCCTAAGGCTTTCAGATATAAAGAAGCAATAATTCTAAATCAAACGAAAGCATTAGTGCAGAATAGAGAGACATTGTAGCATCACTCTACAATAGGAATAATTCATCTGGCATGAGATTCTATCAAGACTCTAACATAAGTCAACCTAAGTGACTATAATAAGTTAATAACAATCCCAAATTTATGATGATAGCAGAAAAACTATATACGTAAGATCAAAAACAATTTACTCGTTTAAAAACTGAATCATTGCAACTTGACTGAACAGTATGAACTGATCATTTTTAAGCCCATCCACAAATTGTGTGTCACATCAAATAATGGAGACCTGTATAGAGTATTCAAAATCTAGCTAAAAACTTAAAAAGTGTCTGATCTTTATTGCGATCACAGTTTAATTGGATCTTTAAACTGAATAGTCATTTGTGATGGAACACTGAATAATCATATCAGCCAACATGCATACCTTGTCACCTTTAAACATCTTTTTAATTATCTCCTTGAGCCCGGCAGCCTACAACAAACTAAACAGATCTAAAATTATTAACAAATAAAAGTACAACACAGCCTCTAATATGCTGAAAAAAAGTGCCGGTCGACCTCCGCCTCCCCTGGTCATCGTCCGAAGGAGGACGGGGCAGTAGTTCCGAGGCTGATGGTTTTGGGCGATAGCCCGTCGGTGCTGAACCCTAGCGACTGGGCATAGACGGCATGAGGGGAGTAGCCAGTTGGAGCGAGGGTGAGAGGCAGGTCGAGCGGGGTCGGGAAGCGCTGCTGCCTCGTCCCGACCCACGCCTAGAGGAGGCGCCGCGCAAAGGCCAGAGCTAGGGTTCGCGGTTAGGATGGGTGCGCGCGGTTGATGGCGGCACGCGGGAGACAACGCGCCGGGAGAAGAGCGCGCGGCAAGCGTGGAGCAGCAGGGTGACGGGGAGGCCGGGGTGGCAGCGGCCTGCGAGAGCGGAGGTTGGGGGCTAGTCGGGCAGGGGAGAGGGGCAGGGAGCAGGGGAGAGGATAAGAGCGCGCACCAACGGCCGCGATCAGGCGCGTGGGAGAGCTGAACGGCTTAGATGGAACAATGCTACAGCTTGAGAACAATAAAAACAGTAACATGTCTCAGGATCTATAAAAGTTATATGATATGATATGATAAAAAAACGAAATATAAATGAAATGTGCCTCAAATAAGATTAGGAAAATTTGAAAAACAAAAAATAATGTTGAAGCATCTGAAAATATTTTTCAAATGGAAAATAATGGAGGGTTTTTCCACAAAATAGATGTTAAGAAAACTAAAGAAAAATGAATTTAAAGCCTGATTTTTTTTAATCAGTGACGAAAAATAGAAATCACCACAGTTGGTTTCCTATCCATAACGTTTTCGATAAACATCACTTGAAATCCGTCACAGACTACAGTATTTCTTGTAGTGTTCATTTTTTGGATTTATGTTATCTTTCTTATCGTTTTCGTTGCTGTCCTTTCCATTTTCGTTTTCGCCCGATAAATAAATAAGAAAATGAAAATGAGATGGATGTTTTTTCGATTGTTCCCGTCCATTTTCATCCCTATCCTCAGCGTGGCATGGCCCTGTCTTGGCTACTGCACCCTACCCCAGCCCCACCCCTCCTTGCCTAGCGTGCCCATCCCTCCCCTGGACACATCGACCCAACCATGTCATCACACAAACCCCGACCTTGCGCCACCCCACCCTCACCCCTCCCCGCGCCGCTGCACCGACCCTGCCCTTGCCCGTCCCCACGTAGACACGCCCTGATGACCTGACCGCCGCCACCGCGACGAAGCGCTGTGCTGCCCTCGCCCCTTTCTACCGTCCCCTACCAGCCTGCTGCGATGACCAGGCCACCACCCTGTTCCGATGACCAGGCCGCCACCTCACGGGTGACGAGCCAACCAACAAGAGGGCATGCATGTGTTTTGCATTTTCTGTTGAAACCAGAGCGAGAGTGAAGCCAGGTTGAGTGCTGTTATGGAGGCTCAACGAAGAAGAGGAGGACATAGGAGCCCATCCGAACGATCACCACACTGGAGACGGCTCATGTCCACTGCCAACAAGGTCAAGGAGGTGGTTGTGGTCGAGTTGGTTGAGCGTGTACCACCATCTGAGGATTTTGGGAATGCCATGGAGAACAAGGAGGAGTTAGATGAGGAGCTGGAGACAGAGCCGGGGAGCAAGACATGGAGATGTTCGACTAGGATCATGCGGCCATTGACGAGGATGAAACGGCTCTGCACCAAGGAAAGGAATCCGTAGCTCTTGGAATACTGCTCTTTATGAGGACATCACTTCATTGCATACGTACAATGCTCCTCCACCTACAGTAGATGGGCTCTTGCACGACAATTAAACTTAGAGGTGAGCTCGTTTTTAAACACACGTTTTTCTTTCTTTGATAATAGATTGTTATCTAATAACTTTATCATGATTAGTAATATTGAAGAGAATTCAATCGTGTGTTGCATGATTGATAACCAAAGGAGAAGTGGTGCTGCAATTGCGAAGCTCGAATCGTGTTGATTTGAGGCTGGATCGATTGTGTGTCGCATCTCTACCAAAACGAGAATTACCACGACCTGACGCAAGATCGAGAACAAAGCACACGTCAAGTGGTAATCAGAGCTTCAGGTATACCATCAGGTTCACATCTATCCATGCTGTGTTTTTTAATTCATCCTATTGTTCATAGAAAAACCACTAAAAAAATAGTATATCGTTAGGTATTCTCCTGTCCAAACTGTGTTTAGCCTTTGTATAATTTTATTTCAGAGTTCGTACTGTTGAATTTGTGTCCTTAGATTGTATTTTAATCCAGTTGTTTTCTTTCATCGTTCATCTGCTATCGTGTTCATGTCTGCTATTATGTCACATCTATTATTTGATTTTTTTGCATCAAAATTTTATCCCACCCACATATCCCATATTTCGACCACAAACAGATTCACATTTCATAATCGACCTTTCCATAATTTTTTGCTATTGAATGATCCACAAAATCACCACCCGATTGCATTTCACACCCTCCAAAAACGTATCTCGGGCACCCTTCACTAAAACAGGCATTACTTCTACATACAAACTCAGAATCGGGTGCATTTTTTTCAAATTCTTAGAATGAAAAGACACATTTGGCTTTTCCTTACTTAGCCAGGTTTGACAAAAGTTTCAAGGCCAAATTTATTGTAACACCTAGTGTTTCACGAGGCCTAGAGTAAAGATTTTTCAGAAAGGATTCGATAGTTCTCACACCCTAAATTTTCCAATTTGGGGATGTGAACTTTTCTTCACAAAATAAAGTAAAATTTGCAATTATTTAAATAATTTTAATTATCATTCATTTGTTTTTAATTTTAAATGTATTCAAAATTTCTTTGAAAAAAGTTCTAATATTTTGTTTAATATAACTTTAATAAAATGATTTTGTATTTATTTTAAAACCAAGTTTATTTGAATTAAAAAAATAATAATAATAAAGAGGTGTTTGCCCAAATTTTGATTATTGATTGAAAAGGTGTATTTAAAATATGATTTTATTATGAAATTTGGTTTTATTTGAAAAGGTTTTAAATAACACATGAAATGAATTTATCTTAAATACTTCCAAATAAATTCTTCTATTGTTTTATAATAAATAATTAGATAAAAAGAAATTATAATCAAAGATAGAAATAAAAAAAGAATAAAGGAAATAAATAAAAAGAAAAGAAAAGATGTTTTACTCAAATTTTGGTTTTTAGAAAAGATGTCTTAAAATATGACTTTTATTTCAAATGTTTCAAATTTTGAAATAATCTGATTAAAATAATAATAATAATAAAGAATTAAAAGTAAATAAGAAAAGGTATAACAAAAGAAAACCTTACCTGATCTCGGCCGCAACGCTCTCCCTCTCCCTTTCTCCACTTTGGCCCAACCTCCAGTAGCCCACCAGGCCCAGCCGCCCCTCTCCTTCTCCTCTCTCTTGTGCGTGGGCCACACCTTGTCATCCCCTTCCTCCAATCGTCTCCCCAATCTCCTGCAACCACCGCGTACGCCACCCCAATCTCCCTCCATCTCCGCGGGATTCCTCCCCGACACCACGCCCCATGACCCCCCAACTCGGCCACCCCGCTTTCCCCTACAAAAATCGCGTTGCTCGTGATGAGAACATCACTCCTTTAGGTACACACAACACTCCTCAAATTAATATTGATAGAACTCATGCATGACAGTTGAGATTAGAGGTGAGCTCGTTCCTAAACACATGTCTTCCTTCCTTTGAGAATAGATTGCTACCTAATAACTTTATCATGATTAAGATCATTGGAGAGGGACAAGGGAAGCATGAAGAAGGACTTGAAGATGCTCAAGATTAGCATCGCACGTTCGACCTCGGAGGAGATGCAAACAACTCTAGCTCGAGTCTGACTCGGACTCTAGTAGTAGTCAGCACTAAAACGGATGCCTCGGTTCATACGAGCTCTGTTTTAGACGTTCTAGATATGGATAGAAAGCGAAGGAGATAAGCTTTCCAAATGATCTAATCCCGTGCAAAAATATTTCCTAGATCTCCAAGAATCATTGAAACAATATGACGTCTAGAATCTGTTAGAGTGCTGCGACACTATCTTTTGGTCTTTGGGCTATGTATCTTTTCTAGTCCCATTAGTATTAGGGTTTACTCCTAAGGTCATCCTAAACTTGATATAATCAGTAGCTACCGTCATTAGAGGAGGTTTTGATTAGTTTTCATCTGTTTCCAAACAGTTTCGCCGTTTGACGGTTTGTTGGTTTTCTAACTTCGTGATTTAATTCAGATTTCGCAATTGAATTGCGTTCTTTCTTGTTCTTTCTTGTGTTCTTCGATTCACAGGCTGAGATTAGCCTTCTTGGCGAGGTCAATCGTGTGTGCACGGTAGATAACTAGAGAAGTGGTGCTACGGTTGCGAGGTTCGAATCGTGTAGATTTTAGGCCGGATCGATTGTGTATGGCATCTCCACCAAATCGATAGTTACCATGACCTGACGGGAGAACCACGTACACATCAAGTGGTAATCAGAGCTTCAGGTACATCGTCAGGTTCACATCTATCCTTATTTATTTTGCATTCATCCTATTGTCCATAGAAAAGCCGCAACTAAAAGAAATTATTAGATTGTTAGGTGTTCCCATGTCCAAGCCATGTTTAGCCTTTGCATAATTTTATTTTAGAGTTCGTAGTGTTGCGTTTGTGTCCTTAGTTTGTGTTTTGGTTGCTGCATTTTGTGATCTTTTTGTATTCAGATGTTTTCCTTCATCGTTCATCCACATTGTGTTTAGATCTGTTATCGTGTCAAATCTGTTAATTGTTTTTTTTGCATTAAAATTTTATCCCACTCACCCAACCCAAATTTCGATCACAACCAGATCCACTCTTCATAGATCCACCTCTCCATATTTATCCGCTGCTCAATCATTCAAAAAAACGTCCATAAAATTCGCATTCAATTTGAGATCCGAACGTGTTTTCAGCCTTTCATAAAAAATTTGATTCAAAAATCTATCATTAAAATAGTTATAACTTATGTTTTTGGACTCTAAATTAGACATATAAGTACTTTTTGGATATCTACAGAAAATTTCCCATGCTCTAACTATCCTAGATTTAACAAATTTAGATAAGAAGTTTCTGTTTTCGCGCTCCAAAGTTTAAGCACAAATTTAACAGAAATTTGAGATTTTCTCCAGGCCACATGTTTCATCATATTGATCCGAAATTTGATCGTGTTCTATCTTTTGTGCTTATGGTTCAGAAAAAATATCAAAAAAATAAAAAATAAAAAATATTTGAAGATCTAGAAGCCGAAAATTAACCTTTGCTGATTTTTCAAGTCCTGAACAATTTGCTGATTTCTGGAGCCTTATCATTTGTGTTGTTGCTGGCCTTTGATGTCTTCATTCATATTCTTGTAACATCTGGACTTTTTTTATAAGATTGAGCCAGCAATTAGAATATAATACTTAGAACGCTTATTCAATATTATTATCTGTTATAGAATTGTGTTCCACTAATCATTATTTCAACCCTCCAAGCTCTATGTATCCACGTCGAATCAGCACTGTATTTGACTCTGCAATTGTGGAATTACGACTCTCTGGTTTCTCCTACCAATAGTTGCACCATCCTTTGCTTTGCTTTGGTAAGAATCTTGCAAGAGCTTGGTAAGGCGTGTCCTTTTGCAGAATTTTCACCACCCATCTCACTGTAGTTGCAGAAATAATATTTTGTGCTGTCGATATGCTATTTTTCTAACCATGACAGAAAGAAAAGGAGGTGAATACATTGTGAGTAGTGCTTTGCAAAGAGTTCTTGATAATATCGATGCAAACTTTAAAAAATGCATTGAGTATTTGAACAATATGATGGCAAGCCTTAAGAGATGTAATCCACCACAAAGAGATGTTGCACAAGATCAAAAGATGCTAGAGGAGAAGTGGTGCTGCGATTGCGGGGTTCGAATCATGTAGATTCGAGACTGGATCGATTGTGTGTCGCATCTCCACCGAATCGATAGTTACCATGACCTGACGGAAGATCGAGAACCACGTACACATCAGCTCGCCCCTCTCTCTCCTCCCCAAACCCCAAAACCCTAGCCGCCCGTTGCGCCGCCCCTTGGTGCCGCCCAGCCACCACCGACCTTGCCTGCGCGGCACTACCCCGCCACAGCTAATCCTGTCCAGTGCGGCCACCAGGAGAAGCTCTAGACCCTGCCGAAGTTGCCGCAAGTGGCCTCGCCGTCCCGACCCGCTCTCTGGCCGATTATGTGATCGACCAACCCCCTAGGTGAGTTTCTCGCGCGCTCCTCTCCGTCTTGACGCAAATTTCATCGAGATCCGACCACTGGAGCATCGGGAACGACTGCCTCCGATGAGCCCGGCCATGGCCACCGCGGCGCCGACCTCTGGCCGTCGGCCAGACCGGCCGCACCCCCTTCAGCTGCTTAGATCACCAACGGACGGTCCAGATTAGATCTTGTATACCTTTTCATATTTTTAAAATCTTATCCATCAATTTCAAGATCAAAGGCCCAGATTAATCCGGGGTTTTAAGTATAAAAATAAGTGGGAATCTTTACTGCGTCATCATGACATCATGATGACTTCGGCACACTCGATTATTTAAAATTAATTAGAAAATTAGGATAATTAAATTCGGATTAATATTTTAATTAATATAATAATAATTAATTAATTATATTATCAATCTAAAATTAGTTATAATAATTAATTTAATTATAATTAATTATATTAATGTTACAAAAAATATGACAAATTTATGTTTAGGCCCCTAAACTTTTCTGTAATTATATTTTAGACCCTAATTAATTCCAAAAATGACAATTAGGTCCAATTATAATAGTAATTATAATAATGATAATTATAGTGACATTAAATATAATAACACCATTAATAATGATAATCAAAATAATATTAATAGTATAATATAACCACAATATTATTTATATTGCCAATAATAATATTAGAAATGCAATAATGATAATAATAATAATAATAGTAGTAGTAGTAATAATAATAATAATAATAGTATCTTTACAATTAAGCCCTTATAAATTTAGTAAATTATAAAATAATTCATGACAATTAATAAATTTCATTTTAAATCATAAAGTTTTATAAATTTATACATTTCACTGTTTTAATTTAATATAATTAGCATTTAAGTCCTCCAAAATTAATTTTAATTGTAGATTAGTCGCTGAACCTTATAAATGCCATAACTTCTGAACTGTAACTCCGATTTAAGTAAAGTTTATACCAAAAGGATTGCATCAAAATAAACTATGCATTCATGACATCATCTTATTATTCCTGTTTTGTTGTTTGCATGTATATGCTTATTTTGTGTTCGCTTGTTGTTTGCTTGTGCGCTTTGACGAATACGCTTCGGATCCATATTATGAAGAGTGTCAGCATCGAGACTTCAAGATCATTGAGCAGCAGTATTATTACAAGGGCAAGTGTCCTTGACCATCTGTTGCCTACTTTACAAAACTTCTATCTATTAGATTGCATGCTTGTGTCAAATTGACTGAGCACCTATTGTTAGGATTACCTAGTCTTTCTTTATTATGCCTTGTCGCACTAGTTTACTTTTTTGTTGGGTAGATTACATGCTTAGCTTACTGTTGTTGGGATGGGTGATATTAACTTGATTTATTATCATACTTGCTTCACGAGGAGTAAGGGGTTATTTAATAGCAACATTGAGATTAGTGATTCGGGTGATATAGTTGGTGTAGAGCTTTGTGCGGGGTTACCGACGCTGTCCCTAGGTATGTTGATCATCCCAAATCTAAGGACCAGTTCGTGGAGTGACCACCTATGTGCAACCGTACAACCACGAGCCAAATATAGATGCGGCCTGGTGCAGTAAGTGATGGAGACCAGTTCTGTGCGTGCCTACTGGTGGAGCAGGGAAAGCCGGGTAGGCTAGATCCGCCTGGAGCGAGATGTGTGGGAAAGGGAGGGTACTCTCGTGAACCATTTGGCACAAGAGGGGGCCTCTTGGGTCACGGTTAATTTCCTGACAGGTGAAACCTCAGTGGGCAAGTATAAGCTGGAGAAAGTCATAGAAAAGCATTAAAGTGATCTCTTGGCCCTCACACCACAGCTGGCACAGGCGTAATGGTGATTCTTTAGTGCACTTGGAAACAGGGAATGAAATCACTTCTCATGGGAATGTGCACAACCTCTGCAGAGTTAAAACTGTCATGACAGCCGTGCTCACGGTCACGAGCATTGCATGGACCCTCACATGATTAGTGGGATTTTGGTATGGTTTGGTTGGTAATCATAGTGGGAGACTATGATTGGTTCTTATGTTGCTGCTACAGCCGGATAGGCTGTAGGCATGTTGGTCTATAGGTGATGCGAGGTTTGGTCCCGATCTTTCGATGGAGATGGTAATCACGATTGGTGGGAGGAAGCGACGTCCATGGCCCGACTACAACTGTCCACGACATTGCGCCCTAGTGACTGAAACACCGATTCCAGAGGGTGAGCGCGAACTTGTGGAGCACGATCAACCGGTCACGAGGGCACTCATCCTGCAAGCAATCGTAGAACAAGTAAGAACAAGAACCGAATTGCTAGATAAAAATATGAGTTCAATCTGAAAACATAAAAGGTGAGGGAAAGAAGACGGGCGGTCTAGTCGACACACACGCTGCAAGCGAAGTAGCGGCGGCTAACTTCAATCTATCAAAACTCAAGTGTTCTTGGTGGTGACTGAGGCTTTAAACTAGGGTCGCCTTTTATATTTTCAGATTGAACTCATATATTTATTTAGCAATTTAGTGCCTGTTCATCTCGTTCTTGCTTGCTTGCAGGACGAGTGCCCTCGTGGCCGGTTGATCGGGCTCCACAAGTTTGCGCCCACCTTCTAGAATTGGTGTATCAGTCGCTAAGGCGCAACATCGTGGACGGTTGTAGTCGGGCCGTGAACGTCGCTTCCTGCCACCAATCATGATTACTTTCTCCATCGAAAGATCGGGACCAAACCTCGTATCACGTGGCATCAGAGCTCAAAGTTGTTCGGTGAGAGATTTCAGATCCAATTTGTTATTTACCTACAGTCCAGAAAAGCCAAAAAAATATCAGATTAGTTCCCATAGTCCCATAGCCTTTTTAGCTTGTTTATTAGTATCGTATAGTTAGGGCTTGTTGAGTCTTTAGATGCATCGTCGTGTCGAGTTGCTGGTCTTAGTGTCTAGTCCTTCAGAGTTTTGAGTTCTTGTCATGCTCTAGCATCACATTTGAATCTCCAAAACCAGCATAATCACCTTTCCTATTTTTGATGCACTACATTTCATTGGTTTATGCACGTAACAGATTCGGGTAATATAATTTGTTGTGGATGAAAACAACCATATCTCTGCCATCCATTGCTTGTTTGTAATGTTTTTGCATAAATCTGGAAAGACCACCATGTTAACTTTCTAACGGATGCTCACTTGCCAAAAAATTTCACCCGAAGTTCAGGCTTCCGAAGCGAAAAGCCTGCCTAGAGGCGAAGGTGGGGACTTGCCACGACCGGCCTTCCTCAGCGGCCGTGAAGTCCCCGAAGCAGAGGTGAGAGACCGAAATGTCTCCCACGATAGCAAAGTAGGAAGCCATTGAAAAACCGAAACGAGAGCACATCAAAAGAGAATCCTCCTACCTGGCGCGCCAACTGTCGGCGTTCTGATCACGGGCACAGTACAAATATATGATCGTGAGGGCGGTGTGCCTTCGTATTCGATGTGGCCTAGTCTAAGGAAGACTCAAAGGGGTTTTTTACCTGGTTCGGGCCACCTCGAGCGGTGTAATACCCTACGTCCAGGGAGCGGATTATCTCGATGATAATGTTACAAGAGCTGGATTCTCCCTTTGCGAGAGGATCCGGAACGGGTGGAGGGTGATTAGAACGTGGATGAGTGGGGATGCTTGCTAGACGGAATGCAAGAACCCAGAGCCCTAGTGGTGCTCGTTGGTCTGTTTTTCATTGTCCTCTCTATCGCTCTCCGGGCCTCCCTTTATATAGGGGGGTCCGGGGTTACAAAGTGGCGGGCTCTACGCGATCCTGTCGCCTCGCCGACAGGTGGGCCCTTCCGCTGTCGTCGCCTGTTCTTCGCTTTGCCCAGGCGCGGGCGTGACCCGTCGCGTCGCGCGTAGCGGCGGAGCACTGTGGCGCCTGTCTGGTACTGCTGTGCCGGCTACAGTGGTATCGTGTCTTGTCGAGCAACCGTTGCAGCTTTCCGCTGGAGTGTCGTCGTGGTAAATCTCGTCCCGTCAGGATGGATGGCACTTGGCCAACGGAGTAAATGTGCCATAACGTGGCACCTACTCCCCAGGGGTCACTCCCCGGGGGTCGGCTTTCGAAGGCCGGAGTCTCCGTGCATCTTAGCGCGGCCTAGGGGGTCGGATCCCGCGGTTGCCCGACCCCTAATTCGGGGCCTTACGCGTTCGAGAACGGACTGTCAGGTACCCGGGGTACGTGATCCCGACACTTATAATCTCATCAAGGCGCGTTCTAGGGTTTGAGGACAGCCCCAGTACCCCTTGGTCTTTCGCCACCCTAGTTAAAGGCTTCAGCCGCCACCAAGAACACTTGGGTTTTGATAGATTGAAGTTTAGCCCCCGCCACTTTGCTTGCAGTGCGCGTGTCTACTAGACCGCCCATCTTCTTGCCATCGGAACCTCACCTTTTGTGTTTTCAGATTGAACTCATATTTGATCTCGCAATTCAGTGCTCGTTTATCTTGTTCTTGCCTATTCTTCGATTGCTTTCGTGAATTGATCTTCGTGATCAGGTTGATCTCGCTGTTCCAGCGAGATCAATAACCATTCGGAGTTGGTCCTACGATTGCTAAGGTACACACGACCTGTTTGTTTGTAGTCGGATCGTGAGTGTCGACTCCACTAAATCGATAGTTATCATCTCATCGAAAGATCAGGTACTCAAGTCCTTATCAATAGGTGCGATATCTTTTACTTAGTAAATATGTGCTTAATAGGAAGTGTATCTCTATTATGAGCTTTTATGCAAAAGAACCATATATACCTTTGTAACACTTCGTGTTTTGAATAAAGAAGCGGGTTTGTTCAAATTCAAAATTTTGAAACCGAGCTCTAAAGCAATTAAAACTATTCAAACAAATTAAAACGATTCAAACAAATTCCCAAATTAAAGGAAAATTCAAATTTCAAATGCGAGTTCAAAAAAACATTTTCAAATAAACGTCGCGAAATAAAATTCTATTAGGAAAGATATTCCAAAGACTTGAATTTTAGAAAGTTTTATAAAATTTTATTTAAAGTTTAAGAGGCCCAAATAAATTATTTCTCTTCAAACGATTTTCTATATTGTAAATTTTGTAGAATAAAATGTATTTCGATTCTGAACTTGACCCCAAAATAAAAGTTGTTCCTTTTGACATTTTCTACCGTCCAGCAAAATTTCACTTTTATCGGAGCTCGGGAACGGTGGTTTGGAAGCAAAAATAGAACCCTGGGCAGAAAATTGCGAAAATCAGGAAAAAGAAAATTCTCGCGGGACCCGCCTGTCAGTGACACTGTGCATCCTCCCCCAACCTCCAGCGGCCAGCGCACATCGCCAGCGGCCGATCGCGCCACGTGACCCGGACACGCGCCCGCACGGACACGGTGCTGACGCCCCTGTCCACGACCCCCGACCGCATTTCCCTCTCGCCGTCACTCTCTTTCTCTCCCGCTCACTCGCCTCCACCCGACCAGGACGCCAGCACCACCGGGAGGCCCGACCAAGCCGTTCCCACCCCTCCTTGGTCGGAAGGCTGCCCCATCTCTCTCTCAAGTTCGTGGGCGCTGCCATGTCCCTTTTCCCGCAAGGTACCGGGCCGACATTCATCCCCAATTTTCGGGAGCTTGACGCCGCCGGCCACCTTTCAACCGAATTTGCGAGCGTCGATGGTCCTCACCGCAATTCCTTTCGGATCTAGACTCCCCACTCTCTTGTGCAGATCTAGGACCATCTAATCGGCCAATTTCATCACTAGTTGTGCAGGAATTTTGAAGTTCGTCGCGGCCGTCCGTGGAAGCGGCCACCCCCCGCCGGTGCGCGCCACTGCCCGGACCTCCTCGACATCGATATCACCAGTGCCACTCCTCTTCGCGCCGCAGTGAATCTCTAGGAGCTGAAGCTTCCTTCGTTCATCGCCTCCTCCGCACGCACGACCTCGCCGGAGTTCGAATCCGACCGCTCGTCGCTAATGGACGGTTTCCGGTGAGGGTCTCCGCCCAACATGCTCACTGCCGAGTTCCCCTTGTTTCGTAGATCGTTTTAGGGCCAGTTCCGTCGAGCCCCGACGCCGGAGATACTGCTCTGGCGGGCGCGCCGCCGCAAGCCGGCGCTGGGGGCCATGGCTGGCCACTCGGCTAGTCACCAGATCCGGTGTGGCCATGGGCCACCGATCCCGTGTGGTCGCCCACTCTGTGGCCTGCAGTGTGGCCACGCCCTCAGTGGCTGGAATTTTTTTTTGCGAAAAACAATATTTAATTGTCCTGAAAGCTATTTAAACTTGTAAGATCCATAGGAACTTCATTATAACTCAGAAAATTGTGAAATTTTTTTGGTTACAATCCTCTTAACTAAAACTATATTCTGAAGCAAAGAAAATTTTATTTTATGCATGAAATTAATTTAATTATTTCAGATCAATAAATAATTCATTAATGCATTATCATTTTCCCTTGGCATGATAAAATCTAAGAAATTTCACCTTCCTGTTTATTTAATTGAACATTTCAGTTCTGCAAAGTTTCATATTTGTTTTCATAAGAAATAATTTTATAAAGGTTATGTTTTGTTTAAACACTATTTAATTCATTATAAATTCATTTAATTTTAATAAATTCTAGAAAATATACTCTTCTGTTTATATAGTTAAAAGTTATGTTTTAGAAAAGTTTCATATTTAATTTCTCCAAAGTAATTTTATTAAATGTTTTGTTTTGTTTAAATGGTATTTAAATCATTATAAATCTATATGATTTAAGTAAATCTTGAAACTTCGTCAAAATTTATTTAAACCCCTCTGATTTTGTGAGAAGTATCAAGATGGCGTTTTCTTTTCAAAAACCATTTTTAAAGAAGTTTTATTACTAAATTTACTAGTCATCTTTTGAAAATAAAAAGCTATCATCGCATGTGCATACTCCGGCTTATGCATATCATTTCATGTTTGGAGCCGAGCTAATTGAGGAGTTTGACGACGTTTTGTTCACTGAGGAATCTAATTTTGAGCAAAGCCCAGGTAAGCCCCAGCGCATTAACCCTGTTTTTAATATTTTTAGTTTATCACCGTGTATGGTTAGTACTGTAATGTGCATTAGGTATTACGAGTTGATTGAAACTATAGACTGCATGACAGCTATTTTATTACCTATATGTTAAGTGTCTTTAGTATTGTCAACCCAGCGTGCAGCTATGCTTTAAGTTGTAGTTAATGGTAGAAGTCGAGTGAATGAGGACTTCATTCGCGAGATATAGGTTATCACATCTGGTTTGAAATTTTGGTATGAAATAATGAGGTTGGTTATGAAATCATATGAAATGATGAATTGGAGACCAGACAGAGAAGTAGGTTGTAATACGGCATGTTTCCATTGTGGACGCATGGCCGATGTGTGATAGCCTTGTCTGTGTCGGTTAAGGATCGTGCTGATTACATACTAGGGAAATGAGACCCAGGAAACTAATGTACTTGAATGCAGCATTGTGCGGCCGTGATGCTACCCCCTGGTTTTGGAGACGCTAAGGGGAGAGATAGCGAAAGGGGTGGTACCTCACGAATCACGTCCGGACGTGGATTGCATGTAGGCCCTTTTGCCCAAGTTGGTAGCAGCGGACCGACAATGAGAAAGTCTTTTGAAAGGTTGCCACGCACGGCTTCTAGGAAGCGCATACGTGTTGTGTAATCAGGTTTCTCCAGCTGGATGTAAATCGATTATAATCGCTGCCCCTCAAAGTAACGAGTACCACTTGTCTTTTTGAGTCACTTCATAGTAAGAAGTGGATTAAGAAAGGAATGAGGATGTTAATATGATTTGCCTAGTACATTTGTCATAAACTGTTCGGTAACCATGTTTGATGTAATTATAGTGCAAATTAAATTTACATTTTTGGCGTAGCTTAATTCACTGTTAAAATTTCAAAGTAAGAATTTAATGTTAGGGCTGCTTTTTGCCAACTAGCCATCCCTGTGAGTCAGCCTTCTCATATTTCTTGGAGTCGGCTGTAGTTGGCCATGTTGACGAGTAAGACTTGCAGAGCATTTGAATGCTCAGGGCTTGGCTCTTTGTTTTTGTTGCAGGTGTATTTCTCTCTCCCTCTACAATTCCAATGGAAGACCTGCTTGCCGCGTTGTGATGTTGGTGTGTGGTGCTAGAAGGTGCATCGTATGGGCTTGATGCATTCTTTGCTTAGACTGCAGGATTCCTGTTAGTTATTTTATGTTGTCGCTTCCGCGTTTTTAAAATCTTTGTTTTATAAATTTAATCAACAGTTTGTTTTATATTTTATTGTGCTTAGTTGTACTGTTGGTCCTCGCTTCGCCGAGTGACACTCAATAAGATCCTGTGATCGAGGGATCGTCTCTTTCGAGGGGCGGTCTGTCACAGCTGGTATCAGAGCCAGGTTCGAGGGGCAAAAAGCTAACAACATTGAAAGCCCTTAGTTAAAGCCCAATTAAGGACTATATTAGTGCTGGTCTTATCAGGTGGCTTTTTGAGTGTGCTAACTGCTGACCCTTAGTTCGTGTAGAATTTGAGAGATCGTGTTTGTCACCGAGGTCACGTACGGTCAATTATCAGTTTTTTATTTTGGGTGAGGTTTGATAGGACGACTGCATATTGAGCATTTGCATTTAAAAATTGTAAGGAACTAAATCATCAGATAAGAAATCTCTTGACTTATTTTACAAAGTTAAAAAGGATTTTTATCCAGCCATCTTGTGTAGTAAAGACTTTTCTAGTCTTCGCCACTTAATCCTTCAACCTTATGTTTCAAAATAAACCACCAACTGTCATTATTTCTGAAATCAGCACCGTGCCTCTGTTTTCAAAATTCCATAACTTCTGTTCTGTTTTATTTCGTATGAGGGCAAGTAAATATGCGTTGGAAAGCTATGAAAGTCCTATACAACCTTGTGATTCAACTTCAGTTCTAATTTAGAGACCATCAGTGCCAGAATTCAGTTTTCGTGGCTACTGTTAACCCAAGACAGAATTGGTCTTGCTTTGTTTTTCACCAGAAAGCCGCTTAATTTTCAGTCTAGAAACTTTCTTGTAATCCTAATGCTTTAACCTCTTTTTATCATGTTTGAGGCTCATTTTCATTTGCTGATCTTTGTTTGGCAACGGGATGAGTACTCGCAACAGTGGCGGTGAAAAGGTTCTGGAGGACCTCGATGCTCAAAATGTGAATCCACCACCGCCGATGTCTGCCGAAGTGCTCATGCAGATGGAGCAAAATCGTCGCGAACAAACTGGCTTCCTTCAAGCAATTGTTCAATACTTGGCTCCCCGTGGAGGAGATGAAGCTGCCCGTGAGGGCGACTTCACGAATTTCTTGCACACGCAACCGTCTATCTTCACCCAATCAAAGGATCCTCTTGATGTTGACCATTGGTTGCGCAATGTCGAGCAGAAGCTTAACCTCGTGAGGTGTGGGCAGCATGAGAAGGTTCTCCTTGCCGCTCACCAACTCCAAAATGAAGCTGGTGTTTGGTGGAAAAACTTCTGTGCCACACGACCTACCCATCACCACTTCACCTGGGATGAGTTTCGTACCACTTTTCGCGCCTTCCACATTTCGAGATATGTGATGGAGATCAAGAGATTGGAATTCCTCAATCTAAAGCAAGGCAGCAAGTCAGTTATGGAGTATATAAATGACTTCAACTATCTTGCACAGTACTCTCAGGATGATGTCGATACCGACAAAAAGAAGAGGTTTTATTTTTATAACAGTCTTTCAGAAGAAATGCAAGACAAGCTCTCATCTTCTAATATCGAGCGATTTTCGCTGAAGATAAGATGCTTAAGCTTGAGGCCAAGAAGCAAAAGCATACTGCTCAAGCATCAAATGGAGTGCCCCATATGTATAGTATGATATGCGCTGGTCCAACTGGCCAACAGTACCAGTTGACTCCTTCTCAGCAATCTCCTCATCAACCGCTTGAACAGCTGAGTGTGTATCAAGCTCCAGCAGTGTCTCCATAGTCTTTAATCAGCTTGCAGCCATCATCGCGACAAACCAAGTCGGGACCACATCCTTGTTTTAATTGTGGTTGAATTGGTCATTTTATTCGAAATTGCACTCAGCTAAAGCGGGTAAATGATGCAGCATCGCAGCCTCAAGTGCACATTCAGCACCGTGGCCAGCTAAGGCCAGCAGCTAAGGTTGGCCAAGTGAATTATACCACAACCGAAGAAATTCCAGATGATGGGACAATGTTCGTGGGTATGTTTTTGCTTTATGGGCAGCCCGCCTTTGTCCTATTTGACTCAGGTGCGTCACATAATTTCATTAGCAAGACCTATGTTCAAAGACATGGTATTCATGTTGATGCCATGAGGTCATCATATTCTATCAAATCTCCTGCTGGACAAATGGTAGCCAAGTATGAAGTTAGAGATGCATCTTCGGATCTGGCTGGAAAAATCTATCAAACCCAGTTCATTGTTTTAGATGGACTCGAGATAGATGTTATCTTGGGGAGAAATTGGATGAAGTATCATGGGGTTATGTTGGACATAGCTTTCGACATGGTTTTGTTCAAATCCCCGATCCATGGATCCCATTACGTGAGATTAGAAGGTACACAACCCTCTGATCATATGGTATATCACACTGATGAAAAGAAGTTAGAAGAAATTCCAGTGGTATTTGAGTTTCCTGATGTATTCTCGGAAGATCTACCTGGGATGCCACCCGATCGAGGAGTTGAGTTCAAGATTGAGCTTCAACTAGGTACGGCACCTATATCTAAACAACTATAGATGGCGCCTCGAGAATTGGTTGAATTGAAAGTGCAACTTAATGAGCTTCTGGACAAAGGGTTCATTCGGCCTAGTTTTTCGCCATGGGGTTGTCCAGGGTTGTTCGTGAAGAAGAAAGATGGATCACTGAGGCTTTGTGTGGATTATCGACCGCTGAATGCCGTCACCATCAAGAACAAGTATTCACTTCCTCGCATTGACATTCTATTTGATCAGTTGTCTGGTGCAAAAGTATTCTCCAAGATTGATCTTCGCTCAGGGTATCATCAGATGAAGATTAGAGAGGAAGATATTCCAAAGACTGCATTCTCTACCAGATATGGTCTGTATGAATTTTTGGTCATGTCCTTTGGTTTGACAAATGCTCCGGCACATTTTATGTATCTCATGAATTTGGTCTTCATGCCGGAGTTAGACGAGTTTGTTGTTGTGTTCATTGATGACATTTAGTCTACTTAGAGTCAGAAGAAGAGCACGTCGACCATCTCTGGATTGTATTGCAAAGATTAAGAGAGCATCAGCTTTATGCCAAGTTTAGTAAGTGCAAGTTCTAGCTAAAAAAAAGTACCATTCTTGGGCCATGTGATATCTTCAGAAAGAATCTCTGTGGACACAAGCAAGATTGAATATGTTTTGAAATGGAAGTCTCCTACCTCTGTTTCAGAGATTCGCAGTTTTCTGGGTTTGGCGGGTTATTATAGAAGATTCATCCCAAATTTCTGCAAAATAGCCAAGCCAATGACGGAGTTACTGAAGAAAGACACCAAGTTCGTCTCGCGTGAAGCGTGTGAAGAAGCATTCCAAACTTTGAAGAAGCATCTTACTACTGCTCCAGTGTTAGCTCAGTCGGATATTAGAAAGCCTTTTGATGTTTATTGCGATGCTTCGGGCACCGGTGTTGGATGTGTGCTGATGCAAGAAGGAAGAGTCATCGCTTTTGCCTCACGACAGCTCCGTAAGCATGAACAAAACTACCCTACTTATGATTTGGAATTAGCAGCGGTAGTTCTTGCACTAAAAATATGGAGGCATTACCTGATGGGAAATTTAGTGCACCTCTATACAGATCACAAGAGCTTAAAGTATCTGTTCACACAGACTGATTTGAATATGAGGCAAAGAAGATGGTTAGAATTAATCAAAGATTATGAATTAGAAATTCACTATAATCCTGTTAAAGCAAATGTGGTAGCGGATGCACTAAGTCGAAAGGCTCATTGCAATTTTGTTGAACTTGCAAATATAGAGGATGAGGAACCTGCTCTGCGAGTTTTACCACACTTAGCATTATTGAATCTTGCTCTCATACCTACAATCTAAGAAGAGATTGTTGCAGCTCAGAAGAGAGATAAGGGTATGGCACATCTTCGAGAAGGAATGAGTTCAAATACTGCAAAGTGTTTTCATCTAGATCAAGAACGTGTTCTGTGGTTTAAAGGAAGATTAGTTGTGCTGAAAGATCTCGAGCCACGTAGGAAGATTCTTGATGAAGCCCACTTGTCCAAGTATTCCATCTATCCTAGAAGCAACAAGACGTATCAAGATCTGCACAAGAAGTTTTGGTGGACAAGAATGAAGAGGGAAATTGCATAGCATGTAGTGGAATGTGATACTTGTCGGAAAGTTAAGGTAGATCATTTGAAATCAGCTGGGCAGCTGCAACCATTAAGTATTCCTGCATGGAAGTGGGAGGACATCTCCATGGATTTTATTGTGGGACTTCCCATGACATCAAGGAAGCTTGATTCTATCTGGGTGATCACCGATCGATTGACCAAGTCATCTCATTTCATTCCAGTGTATACCTGTTACAACGCGAAGAAGTATGCCGAGCTATACATCTCTCATATAGTTTGCCTGCATGGGGTTTCGAAGACCATAGTTTCGGATTGAGGCCCACAGTTTGTTTCTCATTTTTGAGAGCAACTTCATGCCATGTTGGGCACAACCTTGATTAGAAGCTCTGCTTATCATCCTCAGACTGACGGTCAGACAGAACGGATTATTCAAATCCTTGAAGACATGTTATGTGCGTATGTGCTGCATCACAGCAAGAACTGGGATGAAAGTTTGCCACTAGCAGAATTTTCATACAACAATAGTTACCAAGAAAGCATCAAGATGTCACCATTTGAAGCTTTGTATGGGCGTCCATGCCGAACACCCTTAACTTGGTATGAATCGAGGGAACGGGTGATTTTTGGACTCGAGCTTGTCACCGAAGCCGAAGAGCGAGTCCGTGTCATTGAAGCAAATCTTCGAGCAGCACAGTCTCGGCAAAAGAGTTACGCAAACAAGCAACGTCGACCCTTGGTCTTTGAAGTTGGTGATTTTGTGTATCTCCGAGTCTCACCAATGAAAGGAGTTCAGTGTTTCGGAGTCCGAGGAAAGTTGGCACCACGATATATCGGCCCTTTTCCCATCATCGAGAGATGTGGGCCGGTGGCATATCGACTGGAGTTGCCGACCAAATTTTATCCGGGGTACACAACAGTTTCTATGTCTCACAATTGAAGAAATGTTTGAAAGCACCGCAAGACATCGAGATCGAAGATATAGAACAGCTGCAACCTGATTTGACATACGACGAGAAGCCGATACGAGTGGTTGATCAGAAGGACAGAGTAACAAGAAACAAGACTCAGAAATTCTACAAGGTTCAACGGAGCAATCGCACCGAAGATGAAGCAACTTGGGAGACTGAAGAATATCTACAAGCAAATTTTACAGAGTTCCTTCGATCCATCTAATGTAATTTCCCCCTCTTTTGTTTTAAATCTTGGGACGAGATTTCTTTAAGGGGGGAGGGCCGTAACACTTCGTGTTTTGAATAAAGAAGTGGGTTTGTTCGAATTCAAAATTTTGGAACCGAGCTCTAAAGCAATTAAAATGATTCAAACAAATTCCCAAATTTAAGGAAAATTCAAATTTCAAATGCGAGATCAAAAAAACATTTTCAAATAAACGTTACGAAATAAAATTCTATTAGGAAAGATAATGCAAAGACTTGAATTTTAGAAAGTTTTATAAAATTTTATTTAAAGTTTAAGAGGCCCAAATAAATTATTTCTCTTCAAACGATTTCCTGTATTGTAAATTTTGTAGAATAAAATGTATTTCGATTTCTAAACTTGACCCCAAAATAAAAGTTGTTCCTTTTGACATTTTCTACCATCCAGCAAAATTTCACTTTTATCTGAGCTCGAGAACGGTGGTTTGGAAGCAAAAACAGAACGCTAGATAGAAAATTGCGAAAATCAGGAAAAAGAAAATTCTCGTGGGACCCGCCTATCAGTGGCACTGTACGCCCTCCCCCAACCTCCAGTGGCCAGCGCACAGCGCCAGCTGCCAAACGGGCCACGCGTTGCCTCTGCATGCGCGCCACGCGACCCGGACACGCGCCCACGCGGACACTGTGCCAACCCCTATGTCCACATCCCCCGACCGCATTTCCCTCTCGCCCTCACTCTCTTTCTCTCCCGCTCACTTGCCACCATCCGACCAGGACACCAACGCCACCGGGAGGTCCAACCAAGGCGTCCCTGCCCCTCGGTCGGACGGCTGCCCCATCTCTCTGTCAAGATCGTGGGCGCTGCCGTTTCCCTTTTCCCGCAAGGTACCGCGCCAATTTCATTCTTCCCCAATTTTCGGGAGCTTGACGCCGCCGGCCACCTTTCAACCGAATTCAGGAGCGCCGGTGGTCCTCACCGCAAATCTTTTCGGATGTAGACTCCCCACTCTCTTGTGCAGATCTAGGACCATCTAGTTGGCCAATTTCATCACCAGTTGTGCAGGATTTTTGGAGTTCGTCGCCGCCGTCCGTGGAACCGGCCACCCCCCCGCCTGTGCGCGCCCCTGCCCGGACATCCTCGATGTCGATATCACCAGCGCCGCTCCTCTCCAGACCGCGGTGAATCTCTAGGAGCTGAAGCTTCCTTCGTTCATCGCCACCGATCCCGTGTGGTCGCCCACTCTGTGGCCTGCAGTGTGGCCACGCCCTCAGTGGCTGGAATTTCTTTTTTTTTTGCAAAAAACAATATTTAATTGTCCAGAAAGCTATTTGAACTTGTAAAATCCATAGAAACTTCATTATAACTCGGAAAGTTGTGAAATAAATTTTGTTACGATCCTCTCAACTGAAACTATATGCTGAAGCTAACAAAATTTTATTTTCTGCATGAAATTAATTTAATTATTTCAGATCCATAAATAATTCATTAATGCATTATCATTTTCCCTTGGCATGATAAAATCTTAGAAAATTCACCTTCCTGTTTATTTAATTGAACATTTCAGTTCTGCAAAGTTTCATATTTATTTTCATCAGAAATAATTTTATAAAGGTTATGTTTTGTTTAAACACTATTTAATTCATTATAAATTCATTTAATTTTAATAAATTCTAGAAATATACTCTTCTGTTTATATAGTTAAAATTTATGTTTTAGAAAAAGTTTCATATTTAATTTTTTCAAAATACTTTTATTAAATGTTTTATTGTGTTTAAATGGTATTTAAATCATTATAAATCTATATGATTTAAGTGAATCTTCAAACTTTGTCAAAATCTATTTAAACCCCTCTGATTTTGTGAGAAACTTCAAGATGGTGTTTTGTTTTCAAAAACCATTTTTAAAGAAGTTTTATAACTAAATTTACTAGTCATCTTTTAAAAATAAAAAGCTATCATCCCATGTGCATACTCCGGTTTTTGGATATCATTTCATGTTAGGAGCCGAGGAGGAGTTTGACGACGTTTCGTTCGCCGAGGAATCTAGTTTTTAGCAAAGCACAGACAAGCCCCAGTGCATTAACCCTGTTTTTAATATTTTCAGTTTATCACTGTGTATGGTTAGTACTGTAATGTGCATTAGGTTTTAGGAGTTGATTGAAACCATAGACTGCATGATAGGTATTTTATTACCTATATGTTAAGTGTATTTAGTATAGTCAACCTAGCGTACAGCTATGCTTTAAGTTGTAGTTAACAGTAGAAGTTGAGTGAATGAGGACTTCATTCGTGAGATATAGGTTATCACATTTGGTTTTGAATTTTGGTATGAAATAATGAGGATGGTTCTGAAATCATATGAAATGATGAATTCGAGACCGGGCAGGGAAGTAGTTTGTAACACGGCATGTTTCCATTGCGAACGCATGGCCGATGTGTGATAACCCTGTCCGAGTCGGTTAAGGACCGTACCGTTGTTGGCCCTATTGAGCAAGTTTGAACAGTACTGATTACATACTGGAGAAATGGGACTCAGAAAACCTATGTAACTTGAATGCAGCATTGTGTGGACATGACGCTACCCCTTGGTTTTGGAGGCGCTAAGGGGAGAGAGAGCAAAAGGGGTGGTACCTCATGAATCACGTCCGAACATGGATTGCGTGTAGGCCATTTTGCCTAGGTTGGTAGCAGTGAACCGACACTGAGGTAGTCTTTTGAAAGGTTGCCACGTGCGGCTTCTGGAAAGCGCGTACGTGTCGTGTAATCAGGTTTTTCCAGCTGGATGTAAATCAATTATAATCGATGCCCCACATAGTAACGAGTACCACTTGTCTCTTTGAGTCACATCGTAGTAAGAAGTGGATTAAGAAAGGAATGAATGTTAATATGATTTGCCTGGTACATTTGTCATAAAATTTTTGGCAACCATGTTTGATGTAATTATAGAGCACATTAAATTTATATTTTTGGTGTAACTTAATTCACTGTTAAAATTTGAATGTAAGGATTTACTATTAGCGCTGCTTTTTGCCAACTAGTTATCCCTGTGAGTCAGCCTTCTCATATTCCTTGGAGTCGGCTGTAGTTGGCCATGTTGACGGGTAAGACCTGTTGAGCATTTGAATGCTCAGAGCTTGGCTTTTTGTTGTTTTTGTTGCAGGTATGTTTCTCTCTCCCTCTACAATTCCAATGGAAGACCTGCTCACCGCGTTGCGATGTTGGTGTGTGCTGCTAGAGGGTGCATCGTATAGGCTTGATGCATTCTTTGCTTAGACTTGAGGATTCCATGTTATTTATTTTAGGTTCTCTCTTTCGCGCCTTTTAAATATTTGTTTTATAAATTTAATCAACAGTTTGTTTTATATTTTATCGTGCTTGAGTTGTACTGTTGGTCTTCGCTTCGCTGAGTGACACTCGATAAGATCCTGTGGTCAATGGATCGTCTCTTTCGAGGGGCAGTCTGTCACAACCTTATCTTTGCTTATTGCTGCATGTCATCTTTTCCCGCACTTGCTAAGTACATCCCATATAAATGCTTCTAGTTTGAAAAAAAAGTTTAAGAGGACATTGAAGACATAAGAGGTGAAGTCTAGGCTTACCATCTCTCTGGTCGACTGCCTATAGAAGCTGCACTATGCTTGATTTTCTTTTTCGCTGCATTCGGTAATAGCTTATTTTCTCTTTTATCGTAACATTGTTCTCTTTTACCATTAATAAAGTCACTTTATGCGTGAAACTTTGTTCCTGGGCACACATAAAGGGTCACTTGGTTTTGGCCTTAAAAACGAGTGTGATAGAAGTGGTATCAGAGCCGTGTTGACTGTAGGATGCAAGCCTAGTTAGGAATGGACGAATTTTAAAGCATATTTTATAAAACCTTTGACTCTCTATCAATTCCTTGATTAATTATTTTCCTTTCTTTCGAAATGAAGTGTTTTGCACTTTGGCCAACCTAGTAGTTGGTAGATGTTTCCCAAGCCTTCCATTGCTACTAAGGTAAGGTTATCCCAAACTTCTAAAAGTATCCGATGTAGTCTCGTTGATTGTTCGATTGTGCCAATTGTGTGATCGAGCCGTAGCTTATCCTTGAACCTATCCAAAGCCGTGGTTTCTAAGAAGAATCGTCATCAACAACTAGTGAAAAACAAGAATTAATGTCAAAGATTTTCTTACAAGAAGAGAAGTGCGTCAACAAGGAAGTTGCAAATGAAGCCCTGTACGTCACCGTGCTTGTTTTGTTGATGGTATGCTTGCTTGAGTGTTTTTATTGTTTTGAATCCTTGAGCCTTCCCTTATGAACCTGAAGCTCGTCATCGATAATAACGCAAGTAACAAGATCTATCGAAGACCCTCGCCTCAAGGTGTTCAAACTCGTGGAGCAAAGGAAGCGCAAAAAATCAACCTGATTGCTTGTGTGTTGTGTGCATCCTTTCCTTGATCATACCTCATCATAGATGCAAATAAATAAATAAAATAAACAAATAAATAAATAAATAAAAGAATCTGTTTCCCAATTCATTAAACCCTCATGGACATGATCAAATTGGTGCCCTTTTAATATTAATCTTCTACCCAACCCTGTAGAATCTCGGGGCAAGATTTCTGTTAAGGGCGGTAGTGTGTCATACCCTAAAATTTCATTTGGTAATATGAATAGTTCCTAATATTAAAAAAAGTATTATAAAGAATTGTAATTTGAATTTTAAATTTGGTTAAAATATCTTGAAAAGCAAGCTGTAATACTTTCTTATTATTTAACATGCTTTTGCAAAATGAGTTTGTTTTCACTTTAAAGGCATGTTTATTTAAAAAAAACTTCCTCAAAGGTTTCTTAAATTGATAAAATATTTTGAATTTACAAATGAAACTTTTAAATGTTGCAAAGTTTTTTAAATGAATTTCTCCATACTAAAAATAATTGAAGTATTTTAAAATAATTTTTTAAAACTGACATAACTGTAATAATTTTGATAAAAAAAGAAAGAAAATTAAAAATTATTTAAAGAATTTTAATTGTTTTGAATTTTAAATTTGTGTTTAAATTGCCTTGAAAATAAATTTTTCATATTTACTTATCATTTAACAGGTTTTAATAAAAACTGCTTGTTTTCATTTGAAAGTCATGTTTATTTCATTTATAAAATAATATGTTTCTTCAATTTCATAAAAGGGTTCTTAAATTGAAAAAAATGAATTATCAAATAAAACCTTTAAATGTTCCAAAGTCTTTTCAAATTTTCCAATTTGGGGATGTGAACTTTTCTTCACTAAATAAATTAAAATTTGCAATTATTTAAATAATTTTAATTATTAGTTGACGTCTCTCAAGGGTTGTTATACGAGTTGAGAGATGCTTGAATTCTTGGTTCGTTGTTCGGAAGAGCATATCCATTGCATTGAATTGCTCGGCCATCCTCTCATCGAACTTAGCAAGAGTGTTAGCAAGTTAATTTTGACTGACACATTCAACGAAGTAGTTTGGGAAGTTGGGTGCTTCAGAAGCTTCAGTCTTGTCACTTCGAAACTTACCCTTTCCTGCCATGGTTAGAAACAACAAAGAAGCAAAGCAGTATATTATTCCTACACTACGGTGGTGTGGGATCTGTGGTGGCAAATTTGCAAAAGAAAATGACTTACCAAGTTCTTTCATGGTTCTTACTAAATCAGGGCAAAGGATGGTATAACGATGGTAGGAGAGACTAAGGAGTCGTAATTCAACAATTGCAGGGTCAAATACAATGCTGATCTGAGGTGGATATGTGGAGCTTGGAGGGATGCAATAATGATTAGTGAAACACAATTCTATAACAGATAGTAATGCTGAATAAGTGTTCAAGTATGTAATTCTAGTTGCTAGGCGAATCTTACAAAAAATCTAGATGCGAAGGATCAGCAACAGACAGGGCTCCAAAATTCAAAAATTGGCACGGGTATAGCATAAGACAGTGATGTCACCTCGACGATGTCGCTTTTTATTTTTCTTTTGAATTGTCACTATTTTTTTCTTTTTCAAAGGCACAAACACAGGGAGGCCAAGAAGTTTCACCGATCCAATAAAGGATGTGTTTTATGAAAAATCACGAAGATGTCTAAAATTGAATGTTAAACCTTGTAAATTCACAAAGGACATCTTCCCATGGGATTTTGGCTTCGAAAATTTTGTCAAACCCGGCAAAGCCGCGCTGGCAAAGTTGGGGAGCCCCAAATGCATCTTTTTGTTCTAAGAATTTGAAAAAAAAGTGCCTGATTTCGAGTTGGTATGCAAAAGTTATGCCCGTTTTACTGAAGGGTGCCCGATATACGTTTTTGAAAGGTGTGAAACGCAATCGAGATGCAATCAGATGACGATTTTATGGACGATTGAGCAGCAAATAGTTATGGAGAGGTGGATCTATGAAGGGGGATCTGTTTGTGATCGAAGTATGAGTGGGTGGGTGGGATAAAATTTTGATGCAAAAGAAACAAATAACATATGTGACACCATAATAGATTGAACGATTGCAAGCAATGAACGATGAAGGAAAATAACTGGATGCAAAAAGATTTAGAAATCTAGCAACCAAAACACAAACTAAGGACAGTAAAATAAAATTATGCAAAGGCTAAACACGGCTTGGACAGGGGAACACCTAACGATCTACTAATTTTTTTGTTGCGGCTTTTCTATGGACGATAGGATGAATGCAAAATTGACAAGGATAGATATGAACTTGACGGTATACCAAAGCTCTAATTACCACTTGATGTGTACGTGGTTCCCAATCTTCCATCAGGATGTGGTAGCTCTCGATTTGGTGGAGATGCGACACACAATCGATCCGGCCTCAAATCAACATAATTCGAACCCCGCATACGCAGCACCACTTCTTCTCTGGTTATCAACCGTGCAACACACACCTGACCTCGTCAAGAAGGCTAATCCCAGCTTGCGAATCAAAGAACACAAGCATGAACAAGAAAGAATGCAACTCAGTTGTGAAATCTGAATTAATCTCACGAAGTTGGAATCCAACAAACTGTCAAACAGTGAAAACCTAATAATGGTGGCTACTAATTATATAGTGTTTTAGGGCGTCCTTAGGGCAAACTGTAATGCTAATGGAACTAAGAAAGATACATGGCCCAAAGGCCAAAAGATAGGTCGCAGCATTCGAAGTAGTTTTTGGATGTCATATTGTTTTAATGATTCCCCTTGACTTCAGTCGAATTTAGAGATGAGACCAGTGCCGTTGGAAATTTTATCTTCTTAGCTTTCCATCCATATCTAAAACATCCAAAATGGATCCCATATACTACCTGAGCGTCTGTTTTAGTGCGGACTGCTCTTAGAACCCAGGGGCAACTCGACTTTGAGTTGGATTGAATCTCCTCCAGGGTCAAATGTGTCTTTCTAGTCTTGAGCATCTGCAAGTCCTTCTTCATACTTACTTGATCCTCTCCAATGTTTCTAATCATGATAAAATTATTAGTTAGCAATCTATTTTCAAAAAAGGAAGATATGTGTTTGGAAACGAACTCACCTCTAAATTCAATTGTTGCGCACGAGCAATAGTAAGTGGAGGAGCATTGTATGTATCCAATGATGGGATGTCAAGTTGAAATCCGTATTGATCTTCAACCGGGCACTGCTCCTATCTCAAAAAGACCGTAGAAGATGGCTCCCAATGATTTGTCTAAGTTAAAAACTCAATTGAAAGAGCTCATAGACAAAGGTTTTATTCGTCATAGCTCATCCCCGTGGGATGTCCTACACTCTTTGTAAAGAAGAACGACGAATCTAGCTTTGAAATTATGTGTGGTTTATCCACCGTTGAATACAAACTTGTGCTTCTTCTTGTGCTTTCATGTCATCGCATGAAAACTTGTGCTTGAAAACTAAGTGAGAGGTAAAGTTTATTCGTCCTAGTTCATTAGATTATGTATTTATTTATTCTAAATTTACATGGAAGCTTGTGCTTGCATGTCATCGCATAAATATCGGATGAGCACAAAGCTGAAATGTGCAGGAGGCATGCACGTACAAAAGCTGCACACATGCATGGGAATCGGCTAAAGATAAAAAAAAAGCTTCAAAAGCATACATACATACATAGGCTAGCTGCTAACGGTTATTCAAATGGACAAGATAAGCAAGGCCAGGACAAAGACGTGTTTATTCAAGTATTAACTGCTGTTGATCGTTCCGATCCAATGGCCGTGCTTATCCAATCTTAACCCCAGCCAGGTGATCACAACAAACTATGGCCAACCACGTTTGATGGTAAAAGACGTACGCATGCAGTAAACTGAATGGCGACAGGGACGTGTTTATCCATCTACTGAGGGTTTGACCACGAACAAATTCACCGCGTGCCAGCCAACGAATGCATGGACAACAGAATTCCTAACAAACAGGCTGAGCACGGCCGCAGGCAAAACAGAACGCCCAGCGAGCCCACTGTTTATACCGTGTGGAGTTTTAGCAGGCATACATATACGTGCATCGACCAACCACGTATACGTAGGTTCAGATTTTATACGTTATTAAAAGATGATTATCCTCTCACAACCGGACTGGTCCCGTTAGAGATTCGTATTGCTGAAAGCTGTCTACGCATGCATGCAAGCTTCAGTTGGAGATCACGATGAACCTGCATGCAACGCCATTGTGATGATAAGAGGTAACCAAAACTGCTACGACCATGCGCCGCAGGTAGGTGAAGCACGCCGGCAGGCAGCTTGCATAGAGAGGAGGAGGGCACGCAGAGAAGGTCGCTAGGCTGATGGCGCAGCATGCCGGAGCCACCCACCGCGCCGCCGGCAAGCTGCCACAGGGCATGCACATGCTGCCATGACGCTGCTGCAGGCCACGCCCATGAACATGCCGTCGTGATGCTGCCGGCCACGTCATCTACGGAGGATCGCTCTCATCGCCGTGACCCGGTCAACTCGAAGCGTCTTGCCAAGTGCTACAGCTCGCCAATTATATATCATGTCCAGAGTATCTCAAGACGCCGCAACAAAGGAAGATGGGTGTCTCAAATGTATGAGCATCGACGGTTCTTCCTGTTATAGTGGTGAACAGAGAAAGATGGGTGTCTCACATGTATCAGCATCTGCGGTTTGCCTGTTGGTGTAGAGAATAGAGGAAGACAGGTGTCGCACATGTATGAGCATCGGCGGTCTGCCTGTTGTGGTGTTGAATAGTGAAAGATGGGTGTCTCACATGTATGAGCATCGACAGTCTACCTGTTGTGGTGGTGAACAGAGGAAGACGGGTGTCTCATAGATATGAGCATCTATAAGCTTCATGACTTCCTAAAAGGTATGAATTCATTTTAGTGATTCAATAAACACCATAGGGAATGGTTGTGATTGTAGTTTCCACCCCCGCAAATCTCTACAACATAGTAAGTTTCCTCGATGGATGACAAAGAATGATACCAAGAAGAGGAGTCCCGGGCGTTGGAGGATTAAGGCTAAGGACTAGCTAGAGAGTACATAAGAACGTCGGTACTATTAAAGGGGTCAAGTTATTTGTCTCCTGTTATACAAGTGTTAGAGGGTGTGAATGCTCCTTAGTTACCGCAGAAAGCACTGAAGATGACAGAGGAAGCGAAGTCGAAGACCGAAGCTCAAGTTCAGCTGAAGATGCAGTCATCGAACAGTCTAGTGAACCCTGGAGGAGCCAGTCGAGAGAGGGGTGCTCAATTGAGTAGAGATGGATAAGTCACCGAACAGTCTAGTGGTGCTGTGACCGAACAGTCCGGTGAGCCAAAAGTCGAAGCCTGTAACGATTGGGTTTTTCTTACCATTCGATAAGTCTCGATTTTCTGTGACCTTGCCAATCCCAGGAGGTTCGCAAGCACGACATCACATGTGATCAATCAAGAAACCATAACAGAAGTATTAAACAAGAAACGAGAATAGAAAATAGCAAGTCAACGTAAATTTATTAGAATAAAATTCTCCAAAGGGATCCATCGGCACGCAGGCAGAAATCCATAGAATGCAGCAATGGAAGCATCATCATGACAGCGGTAGCGAACCTCCTCCACACAGGCAAGCTGCGTAGGAGCTGGCTTCACGGTCCATCGGAGACGTAGTCGAAGTCGAAACTGAGAGTATCCTCTGAAAACAACAAATTAGAAAGCCGTGAGTATGAATACTCAGCAAACCACGTACTACCTATCAACAATGTATGCATGCAGATGATTTCAAGGGTAAAGGCTGGCTCAAGTGCTCAATGCAAGTTTAAAACATTTTGTTTTATTTTAAAGATGCAAGAAAGATTTATTTTAAAACTATCAAATTTTATTATCTTGCCCCGCAGGGATCTCTGTTATCCTAGACTGGAGTTTATTTTAAATGCCGGTGTAATCTCCACAGCTGGCCACAGCTCAAAGGCCGGAGTCCAAAACATTTTAAAATAAAAGAGGAGGGAAAAAAATAAAACTACTCAATGAGGAGCACAACTCAGGGGGTGTCCTTTCAAAAAGGACATGGCAATGAGCATTGACTGTAACTCTGTAGAGTTTATGCACTAGACCCCACGAGAAGTGTCATCAGAAACTACCGTCGTAGTCTCGACGAACACACAAGACCCGTCCACAAGCCTTAACTGGCGTTATCCGTGCTCCAGGATAGAGATCCCAAGTGCCTACGCATTTAGGTCTTGGAGCTGTGAAGAGCCTACCACTGATCAGGTGGGGTATCTCGATCTCATGTAGGGAGTCATAGCTCTACACCACACTAACACATCACCAACCAGTCTCGGCAAGCTTCAACATCAAGCCACTGCCCATACAGGGTAATGTGGTGTGCATAGTTATCAACTGAGCGTACAATGTTCGAAGTACTCGATCCTTAATTGCCGGGGCAGGCACTCTCTCCAACCTCAACGCCAACAACCAACAAGTCTCACGGAAAGATCCCAGCCTGGATCTTCCCGTTGTACCCGCCACAGGTACACCCACGGGGACTTCACAAAAGTCCCCAGCTCCTCATACTCCATCCTGCCCTCGCTAAATAGTTATGTACAGTTATTTGCAAAACTCACACATTTGAATCATAGTTCAAAATTATTTAACACAAATTCTATTTTTTATAGTGATAGGTGTGAGATAAAAATAAATGCGACTAAGTATGGGTAAGCATAAAAAATAAAATAATTATTCTAAAGCAATCCTAGGGCTCATATTTTTGAAACAATAAATAGGCACGGCATAGGAATGTTGCTAATATATTTTAAAACAGTGGCATGCAAATTAGGGTTGCAAACAAAACATGCAGTTTAAAATACTGAGTACAAAAGTGATCAAGAAATGCGGCTTGCCTGGTAGCTTGGGATCATAGTCAGGATCCAGGTCATCGAACAGAGCGGGCTCACGGTACTCCTCTTTAGGATCACCAGCTAAACACAACACGAACAGAGATCAGACATTAGGTACGCGATAATTAAATTTGAATAATTAAATCTAAATTTAGATTACTAGGCTAAACGTGCTCAAAACGTTCCCCGAAAAATTCTACACGACGTTCTCGAGGAGACAAATTTAACGAAACAATTTTGGGAATCTTTTGAGACCAACAGAGTTCCCTAAAAATCTTTGAAGATTTGGACTACGAGAAACTAGACTAACCGCAAATCGATTAACCGCAAATTGATTAGCAACCAATTCAACAATCTACTGGAGAGGACAAAGGAATTAAGAGAGAGATTTAATCCTCACCACAGCACTGGAATCGGAACAGAGACGCGGAGGCGGCGACAGAAATCGGAACCGGAGAAGCGGAGAACCGAAGACGAGACGGCGACGAGAACGGGCGACGCGCGCGGGACGAACGGAGTCGGGGCAGCGTATGCGGCTCAGCGGTGACGGCGTCGCGGGGACGCGCGGACGGAGCCCCACGTGGTGACGGCGACAAGAAAATCAACGCGTACTGGATCAGCCACGGACGAGGACGGAGCGGTCGATCGGCACGAAGCGGAGGCCGCGACGGAAATCTAGAGATCGAAACGGCGATGCGCGTTGAGCGACCCCAGCGGTAGCGGTTGACGGTTCCAGCGCTCTGCTGGTGACTTGGGAGTGGGGAAAGAAAAATGAGAAGAAGAGAGGGGTTAGTGGGATGGGGTAAAATGGAAGGGTTATTTATAGAGGAGTTAATTGGGAGAGGTTTGGGAATTAATTAAAAACTTTGGGGGTTAATTAAGGGCTGTGGAAATTAATCTCGGCGCAACAAAAGCCCGTGGATCAAAATTATTTCGGCGCAGAAAAATCCAAAGGAGAATTTCGAAATTGAACGAAATGAATTTTGAGATAAACTTTCCATCGATTAATTTAAAATTTCCGGGATGTTACAAAACCCATAAAAGGTGTCTCTGAAAGTCCAAAAGAGAAGGTCACGGACAATCGGGTGAAGGTATGCACCGGACAGTCCAGTGTCACAAAGAATGGATTCCAGAGAGGGTGTTTCCCTGGTCTGTAAGAATACAAGTCACCAGGCAGTCCGGTGGGAGCTGTCATCGGACAGTCCAGTGATTGAATAAATCAGACACCTTTATGACATCATGTTTCAACAGTTTTTTTGGGTTTGGAGCCTATATAAACTTTGAAGGGGGATGTTTTGTCGTGTTTCGGAGGTCTGAATTGCTGGAGCAAATTTGTGAGAGGCTAAGAGATACCATCAAGAGAGCCCAAGACAAGATTGGTGATCTTTGGTGCTAGTAAGAGAGTGATAGGGAGCATTTATACACTTCTAGAGCTTGTGAGGCTTGAGAGGAGTGATCTTTGCTTATTACTCTTAGTCTTGGCAACCTAGACCGACTAGGAGTCAGTGTTCGAGCTGCCGAGGAGATTGTGAAAGATGATGCCAAGTTTGGGCGCGGTTTCGGGTCCCCCGCTCGAAAGAGACACCAAGAGTGAGTGTCTGAGCCTTGGAGGCTTGCTCTAGCACTTGGGTATTCTGATACCACTTGATAGTACTTGAGTGCCAAATCTTTCGGTGAGGTGATAAATATCAATTTGGTGGAGTCGACCCTCACGATCCGACTACAAACAAACAGGTCGTGTGCGTCTTAGCAATCGCAGAACCAACTCCGAATGGTTATTGACCTCGCCGAAACAGCAAGATCAACCTGATCACGAAGATCAATTCCTGCAAGTAATCGAAGAACAAGCAAGAACAAGATGTGGCAAACCAGAAATCTCTTCAAATGTGGGGTTCTCAAATGGCTGTCTAACAGGTGGTCGTTGGACACAACTGAAGATCAGAAAAGTTTGCGAAGAGCTAAACTATAACAAAAGAAAACGCAAGTCTTTTTGGTGGTGGCTGGGACCTTTAAATGGGTGGAGGATGACCAGAGGGTGCTGGGGTCGTCCTCAAACCCTAGGACGCGCCCCTAATGGGCTCAACTTGATACACGGGCCATCGGCCCAAGTTGGGTGATGCAGCACCTTCTGAATTGGAACGACAATTGCCGCTGACTCGGATGTGATATGAAGATGAGGCTGGATCTATTCGAAAGTAGACTTGATGAGCTTTCCAGAATGTACTTAAACACCCAAATTGGATTCCATATGAATGCGTGGCTTTTGTTGCAAGTTTATACTGTTTTGCAGTCCGAATCCTCCATGTGTGAATATTTCTATTGACGTTCTCATCAGAGGATATGATGTCCACATCATCCTTACTCAATTGAATTAGAGTCGTTCTCGACTCAAGTTCAGAATGTAAAAGTGCCACTCTAATATGCCTTCGTGAAATCATAAAGGGTGGAGGCCATGGAGGTATGTATGTGGTCTCATCACGTACCCATACGAGCGTCGTTTCGAGAACGACAGGAGGAACCAAGACTCCGATGGTAGTGGTTCAACAAGGATTACTGAAGGCGCCTACCTTCCGTGACCTCAGGAAAAATCACTTAGCATTCTCTTAACTCTCTCTCTTTACTTTTTGCATTTCATATTGAGTAGAGTTGCTAGGTTGTTTTGCGATTACTCTTGGTGGCTATAGTGCTTGCTTGTTGTTTTTACTTTTCACTAGCATTGTTAGGGGTCTTGGCCTACTAGAATTGCATAGGATTGCTCTTGTTTTGATTGAGTCTTATAGTTTAAGTTTGTAGCAAATTTAGTCTTATAAGTCCAGCGATTCAACCCTCCTTCTCGGTGTCCTTGATTCTTACAAGTGGCCAGTATTAGAGCCAAGTGCTCATTTTCAGGCTTCACCGTCTTGAGTAAGGATGCCGAATGGGATGGAGAATCCACCCGTGTTTGATGGGGACGATTACTCATATTGGAATGCTCGCATGCAAGGCTATCTAGAGTCGATTGATGGGAAAGCATGGCAAGTGACCCAAAACGCTACAAATAAGAATGAAAGACTTGATCATATCTTTATCGAGTTCAATGCAAAGGCCAAGAATACCATCTTTGGGTGCATTTCTAAAAATATGTTTTCTAGGATTAATGCTTTTTGCACTGCTCATGAAATTTGGTCTCAATTGCAAAATATATATGAGGGCTCCGCCGAGGCTAAGGAAGAGCATTACTATGTTCTTAAGAAGAAATATGACTCTATCACTATGTTGCACATGAAAAAGCTAAGGATATTTACTCTCGTTTGCATGTAGTGGTAGAGGAGATCAATGCCTTTGGCCTCAAGAGCAAAATTGAAGATGTTGGGATCATGAGGAAGCTCTTAAGGTTGTTGCTGCTAAGCTTGATGCGAGGTTCGGTCCCGATCTTTCGGTGGAGATGGTTATTACGATTGGTGGAAGGAAATGACATTCACGGCCCGACTACAACTGTACATGACGTTGCGCCTTAGCGAGCGATGAGGGTGAGCGCAAACTTGTGGAGCGCGATCAACCAGCCACGAGGGCACTCGACCTGCAAGCAATCGTAGAACAAGCAAGAACGAGATGAACAAGCACTGAATTGCTAGATAAAAATATAAGTTCAATTTGAAACAACAAAAGGTGAGGTTTCGATGGCAAGAAGATGGGGAGTCTAGTCGACACGAGCGTTGCAAGCGAAGTAGCAGCGGCTAAACTTCAATTTATCAAAACTCAAGTGTTCTTGGTGGCGGCTGAGGCCTTTATCTTGGGTGGAGGAAGACCACAAAGCTGCTGGGGTCGTTCTCAAACCCTAGAACGTGCCCCTAATGGGCTCAACTTGGTACATGGTCCAACGACCCAAGTTGGGGTGACGCGTCATCTTTTTTCACAAAATGTTGATTGACACTGACTTCTATGTCGTATGAAGGTGAGACTGGATCCGTTGGAAAGTAGACTCGATGAGCTTTCCAGAAAGTACTTGAATGTCCAAAACGGAGCCCGTATGAAGTCGTGGCATGCTTTAGAAGTTGGTGTTGTCCTGTGATCCGAATCCAGCCTGCGCAACTCCATCTCGTGGATGGTTTTCTCCTTGGTTCCTAAGCAACACAAGAGTACACAGATTTCTACAGTCTAAAGAAGTTAAACATGAGCTTAAGAGTGAACTTACTTCATGATTAAGTTGATGTGCATAGGCGTGAGTCATAGGGCCTGAAACCAAAATATGTGTAGTTGTAGAGGAGGAGGACGTATCGACTTTCCATCTTTACAATGCTGCAACACGTCTTTGAAATCAGCATCATGCACCTACTGATCTTTAATTGTTTCTAACCCAAATATTTTATGATCAAGTTGTGTCAACAAAGTATATCGTCTAGATAAAGCTTCAACAACGACATTCTCTTTCCCCCTTTTGTGTTTGATAACATAAGGAAAAGACTCAATGAATTCAACCCATTTGTCATGCCTAAGATTCAAATTGCTTTGATTACAAATATGTTTCAATGATTTATGATCAGAATGTATGACAAATTCTTTGGGCCACAAATAATGTTGCCATGTTCCCAAACTTCGCTGTAACACCTAATAAATAAAAAAATAACTTAACACTAGGCCTAATGGGCTGAATAGTTGGTAGCTTGAGCCCATCTGAAACCCTACACACGTTTCCCACGTTGGTACTGTAGCTCTTTCTCCTTCAATTGTTCAGCCACCGCCTCCTTCGTTTGCTCCCTCCCCTTCATGGCTGCTGCCTGCCATTGCCAGGATATCCGTCCCTTGCAGCAATCACGTTTATGAGAGAAGTCCTGATTCCCTTGGAAATCTTCCTGCTTGTTCAAAATTTGTTTAAGTAGGCATATGGCGGGGCGAAAAGCTCCATCAACTCGTGATTCTTCCAGGTATTAACCCAAAAAAATTCTGGATGGTGTTACCCCTTCTGTTTTGGCTTAGTTCGCTTTAGTAAGCGTTGACACCCAAATATCAGAGCCACCAGAGTGTCCAACACATTGCCGGAGTGTCTGGCAAGCCCTCTCGGGTTTGGGGCATCTAGCCCACCGGAGTGTTCGGTATAGCGCCGGAGTATCCGATAGGCCCACTCGAGGCACTTAGCCCACCGGAGTGTCTGGCATCACACCAGAGTGTCCGGCAAGCCGTCTCGGGTTGGGGCTTGAAACCCACCGGAGTGTCCGGCATAATGCTAGACTGTCTGGTGAGCCCTCTCGAGTTTTCAGATTTACACAACGGACACTCCGGCACTCTACCAGAGACTCCGGTCATCAGAGTATCCGACACTTTACCGGACACACCAGTAGTGTCGATTTTGGAAGGTTTTCAACAGGTTGATTCTAATTTCTTTTCTAACTTGAGAGATCAGTTGCCCTGCGGGATAAGACCATCCTCTCTCTGTAAAACAGAGGGCCATGGCCGGTTAAGGACAATCCCAATTGAACCTATCATTTGGCTTTATGTTTTTGTTCTTCTCCAAACCCTAATCCCATTACTCCACCCTCGTGCTGTTCTTCTTTCGTCCCAACGACAACAGAAGGCGATCCGGCTGGCCTGACCGAGCCCAGGTCAATCCTAAGACGATCCTCCTCCGACGGGGTCCCTTTCCGAGGCGGGGTTGTCTAGATGCTGTCCAAACCCGACGTTGAAGAAGCGCCGGTGTTCCTGCACACGAATGTGCACGCGGTGTGTTGGCCCGGACCCATTTTCGAAATCAACACACTTTTTGGCTAGTCCGCTGGGGGACGAGTGATTCTGGTTGCACAAACCGAATCGTCATTTTCCACCATGAACTTCAAGATCTCCACAACAAACATCGTCATTCCCTCATTAGAGTAGTTACCCAAGGAGGCGCGCAAGACATTCCTAGAACTGCAGAAGGCCTCCGAAGAGGTGCGGGAAGAGCGGGAGTGGCAGGAGTACTTGGCGTGTTTCAAGAAGGACCGTCAAGGCGCGATCTCTCAAGTGAAGGAGCCCGTTCTTTCGACCGTCGTCGACAACGCGGCCATGGGTGCTGCTGATGTAAGGACATCTTCACACCCTCCCGTTACTTTTGAAGACCTTTCATATTACTTCGCTGATCTAAAAAATGTCTTAACAAATGATATGCAATAGATGATCCAAAAAAACTTGTCTAAGTCTAAAAATGTTAGTATTGCATCATCTTTTTATGTTGCGCATGTAGGTCCTACCACTAGTACATCGACGCCGACTACGTTTAGTGTACAACAACCCCCGTATGGCATGCCGTTGAACTTGTTTAGTGGACAAACTAGTTTTCCATCACATGTGCAAACTAACGCTTTGGTAGTGTCTCCCGCTAGCATAGAGCCAATCACTAGAATTCCCAATCCGGCCACGAGCCGATTGAATGATTGGCTAATTTTGTTTCTCCTTACCGTACCGTCGTATATAGCACACCACTTATCCCACCAAGCGGTACGGGTATCCCTCGTGGCCCTGTCCCTAACGAATTATTTAGTACCATAAAGACGAGCATACACCCTTCACCACCGGGTACATCCAGTAGACCACCCATTGCCAACATAGAAGAGTGTATGGCGCGCATTAAAGAGGACTTAAATAAACAATTTTATGAGACGCTAGGGGAAGACCTCAAGAGAAGAGACCGAATATATCAAAAACTATACCCCACGTATTTTGATTCGGTTCCATATCCCGTCGGATGGTGTGTTTCCAACTTCGTCAAATTCAACGACGAAGATAGCAAAACCACTTGGGAACATGTTATTCAATACGTAGCGCAATTAAGAGAAGCAGGTTTTAGCGAAGCTTTGAAAGTACCCTTGTTTTCTTTATTGCTAACTAAAACCGCTTTCTCATGATTTTTCTCATTGTCCCCGGGCTCCATCTACACATGAGAGTCTTTAGAGCGTAAATTTCATGATCACTTTTATTCCGGGGACAACGAGTTAAAGTTGTCACATTTGACATCGGTTTGCAAGAAAAAGACGAACCCGTCGTTGATTATCTTTGGCGGTTAGAGATGTAAAGAACCGTTGCTATAATTTAATAATTTCTGAAAAATATTTAGTCGACCTAGCTTTTAGTGGTTTGCGGTCGCATCTTAGGAAGAAGTTGGAGGGGTATGATTTTCTTACACTCACTCACCTCCAACAAAGGGCTTCGGCTCAAGAAAGCCGAAGCAAAGAAATAAAACATGATTACAAGACCCTCCACACCGTACACATCGTGAAATGTCATTCGGATAGCTCCGATGATGATTCCAATGACATTGTAGCTGTCGAGTTTGTTTGGCCCTCTAATGCCAAATCATTCGCTTGCGATTCGCTCATACCGGTTTGTAAGAATCAGAAAGACGATATGAAATACACCTTTGATGTAGCTAAATGTGAAAAAATATTCGATGAATTGCACAAAGGTGGATGTGTTAAGATTGCATATACTTTGCCTCCGACGGATGAGATTAAGCGTAGAGCATACTGTAAATGGCATAACTCTTATTCTCATGCTACTAACGATTGCAATGTTTTTCTTCGACAGGTCCAATCGACCCTTAATGAGGGACAACTGAATCTTAAAGAGATGCAGATCCACAAGCACCCATTCCCCATCAACACTCTGGAGCTCAACCCCAAGGTGTTGATTTGGCCTCATAAAGCCGATACAACCAAGGGGAAGAATGTGATCGCGGGGAGGAGATGCCTATTTCTCTGAGGGAGAAAGGGGCCTCTAGAAAGGTGGTTCTCGAGAAGTCCTCCGATGGTCAAGAGTCTCTCAAAGTCACCATCCAAGGCTCTAGAGCCGGGGGCAAGCTCCACAGCCCAAGATGATAAAGCTGAAGAATTCGGAGGTGGGCAAGTGGAAGATGAACCAAGGCAAAGCCATGAACCGAAAGATGGGTCCCAAAAGTGCTTTCGACCATCTCATGGTTAAGTACAAGAACCAAAAAACTGATTTAAACAACCGGTCTACGAAGCGGCCAACGTCACCACCAAGGGGAGGCAGCCCACCTAGGAAGGAGATGAGACAAACCACGGATGTTGGTAGACCTCCTCCTCTTCCTCCGCATGGATTCGGAGTGCCACCTCCATGGTTCCATCCTATACCTTGCCCACCGTTCCCGGTGTGGCATCAATACATGGGGCCATGGATGTCGTGGCCCCGATACCCATGCCACTTATGCCCGTTCCACCGATTCCATACCCGCCATTTCATCCGGGGTGGAGCGGACCAGGGGGAGGTGTCTTCACAAGGCTCTCCAGTCCTATTCTGGATCGGACGGAGTTTTGACCAATCAAGGTTCAAGGAGGGGCTCCACCACCGCGCCTAAGCAGGAGTGGCGCTCGAAGCAAGGTAATGAACCTGCCCTTTCTACTTCTGTTCATCAAGAGAGCGTATCCAGAGGTGTCGTGAAAATTTGCACGACTGATGTTAACATTGGGGGAGTCTTCACGGGACCGATCACTTTGGATGATCCGGTTGAAAAAGATTCCCATGAGCATGAAGGTAGTAGCAGCAAGAGCTCCTCCAAGTACACACAGCCGAAGTGGTGTTCGTCTGACTTGACCCACACTCAAAAGATGAAGCTTCAAAGGCTGCGCCTTCGAAAGATTCAAGAGGAAGAGGCTGAGAAGTAGAGGATGATGTCTTCAATGAGATCAAGCCGAAGGTCCTTCAAGGTAAGCAGTGGAGAGTCATGGAACTTGAGGCTCCCACTCCACTGGTGACAGAGGAAGCAGTGGCTATTCCGAAGGCACTCGGACTGGCCGATGCCATACATGGAGAGGACGCTGCAGCGACTTTGCCCAAGGAAGACGTTGATATGTCCGAGTTCGACGATGACGACCTCTTGGACTACGAGCCCACATCACCTCTAGAAGGTATCGACATTAACATCATTTGCTTATCCTTTTCTGATTATTCGCTTATAGAGGAAGAAGAGGTTATGGCACAATTTGACTTGTAGCCAAAGAGTGCTATCTTTGAGAAGTCCAAGAAATCGAAGAACCATTTGAAACCCTTATACCTGAGAGGTCATATAATGGTTCACCGATTTCTAGCATGCTTGTAGATAGTGGTGCCATTGTTAATCTAATGCCATATTCTTTGTTTAAGAAGCTAGGTACGGCCGATGACGAGCTCATCTGAACGAACATGACTTTGAACGGTGTGGGAGGAGGAGACCCTACAGAGGCTAAGGGGGTCGCTTCTATGGTGCTCACCGTTGGGAGCAAGACCATGGCTATCGCTTTCTTTGTTGCTGATGTGCGCTGTAGTTATAGCTTGATTTTAGGGCGTGATTGGATTCATGCCAATAGGTGTGTTCTCTCTATATTGCATCAATTGTTTATGCAATGGGTTGGTGATGATGTAGAGGTTTGTTCATGCAGATGCATCGACTTGTGTTGCTGTGGCCGAATCATCTTCTATGCCACATGATACCGTCAAGTGCTTGACCAGTTTAAACTTGACGGATTATGATTTTCTTAGTGTAACTAGAGATGGTTTTGTACCCGTCAATGTAAAGCCGATGAAAAATCAGCTCAACTATATAATGTGATTTAATGGAGTCTAATCTCGATTGGTTGCAAAAGAGAGTGGAACACTATCGGTCCAACAGGAATGATATGTTGAAGGTTTAGAGGAAATAGAGGACATGAATAAGTTAGGACAAGGATTCACATCGGTCGATCCTCTTGAGGAGGTAAACCTGGGTAGTGATGACAATCCGAGGCCGACTTATATAAACAAAAATCTGAAAGCTGATTATAAGATGAAGTTAATCGGTTTACTAAAACAATCTGTGGACTGTTTTGCATGGTATTATAATGAAATTCTCGGGTTGAGCTGCGAGCTAGTTGAGCATCGGCTTCCAATAAAATCTGATTTCAGACCTTTGAAGCAGCAGATGAGGAGGTTTAACCCGAATATGTATGATCGAATTAAAGAGGAAATTAACCGATTACTTGATGCAAAATTTATAAGTCCTTGCAGGTATGCGGAGTTGATATCCAACATCGTGCCGGTGGAAAAGAAGAATACTGGTAAGATTAGAGTTTGCATTGATTTTAGAAATTTGAATAGAGCCACTTCTAAAGATGAGTATCCTATGCCTATAACAGATATGTTGATTAATGATGCTTCCGGCCATAGAGTTATTAGTTTTCTTGATGGTAATGCGGGATATAATCAAATTTTTATGGCCAAAGAGGATATGTCTAAAACTACTTTTAGGTGTCTTGGTTTTTTAAGATTGTTTGGGTGGGTTGTCATGACCTTTGCGTTAAAGAATGAGAGCGCCACATATCAAAGAGCCACAAACTTTATCTTTTCTGCTTTGCTTGGTGTCATCATGGAGGTCTACATAGATGATGTGGTGATCAAATCGGCCGCTTTAGATTCCCATTTGGCCTATTTGCAACTCACTTTGGACCGAATGCATCGTTTCGGTTTGAAAATGAACCCGCTCAAATGTGCTTTTGGTGTATCGGCCAGGAAGTTTTTAGGCTTTATCATTCATGAACAGGGCACAGAGGTAGATTTTACGAAAATAGAGGCATTTAGAATGTGCACGCGCCTACATGTAAGAGAGAGGTGCAAAGCTTCTTAGGAAATTGAATTACTTGAGGCGATTCATATCCAACTTGTCGGGAAAGATTAATGCATTTACTCCTATTCTTCGGCTAAAGAATGAAGCCGAATTTACTTGGGGGGCAAAATAGCAAGAAGCATTTGAGAGGATGAAAAAATACTTGTCTTCACCGCCGGTTCTTAGGGTGCTGTTTTGGCGTAAGAAGCCGAAGGGAAGGAATACGTGATCACCTATGTGAGCCGACGGTTGGTGGATGCGGAGATAAGGTATACTCTCATTGAGAAATTATGCTTTTCCTTGTATCATGTTTGCACCAAGTTGAGACATTATTTGTTATCTAGTACTTGTGTGGTTGCTTGTCAAACTGATGTTATTCAGCATATGTTGCATAGGCTGATTTCTAGTGGTACGCTTGGTAAATAGGCTTATGCAATGATTGAATATGATTTGGCTTATGAATCGTTGAAATCTATGAAAGGCCAAATTGTTGCCAATTTTATTGTTGAACATCGGATTAATTTAGAGCATATCTAGATGTTGGTTATGTTACTTTCACCCCTTGGAAGTTGTATTTTGACGGATCGATTTGTAAAGAGGGTCAAGGTGTTGCTGTAGTTTTGATCTCTCCTCATGATGCACACTTTGAATTCTCAAACCGATTAGAGTATGATTGCACCAATAACCAAGCCGAATATGAAGTGTTGTTGTTCGGTTTGGAGATGTTAGAGTCCATGAGGGTTAAGCATGTAGAGGCTTTAAGCGATTCGTTATTGGTAGTGCAACAAGTTGTTAGAAATTTCTAATGCTTAGACGGATCGTTGAATGCTATTTTGGATAAATGGCTAGACATCATTAGAGGGATGGATGTGTTCAATATAAATCATGCGCCTAGGCTAGAAAACAATAAAGCCAATGAGTTGGCACAACAAGTATCGGGTTACAATGTTAGTAAAGTTAAATTTTCAATTATTGAGAAGCCAATGCTTGAGGTGCTAGAATTAGACCATTTGGGTACCAGCACATCAAACCGTGATGGTGCTAAATCGCTTGATTGGTGGTCACCCATAATTTCATACATTCGTAGTCCAACCCAAAGTGTAGATAGGAAAGTACGTCATATAAGTCCAACCCAAAGTGTAGATAGGAAAGTATGGCATGTAACTTTTAAATATACTTTGATTGATGGTGACTTATACTGCTGAATGGGAGACGATTTGCTCTTAAAATGTTTGGGTGATGATGAGGCCAAAGTGGCTATAGGGGAAGTTCATGAAGGTATTTGTGGTACTCATCAATTGGCTCTGAAAATGTAATGGTTATTAAAAAGGGTCGGGTTCTATTGACCAACCATGATTGCCGATTGCTATCGTTACTACAAAGGATGCGAAGAGTGCCAAATGTTTAGAAATATTCAGTCAGCACCCGTTGCCATAATGAACCCCATCATAAAGCCATGGCCATTTTGAGGATAGGGATTGAACTTCATAGGTCAAATATGTCCTTCCTCTTTGAAGGGGCACCACTTCGTGTTAGTAGCGACGGATTACTTCACCAAATAGACCGAAGCGGTGGCTCTCAAGAACATGACGCACAAAGAGGTAATTGAGTTCTTTACCGAGCATATTATTCATAGATTCGGCATACCGCAAACTTTAACTACCGACCAAGGTACTTCCTTTACGTCCGGTCATGTTAAAGAGTTTGTCAAATCCTACAAGATTAGGATACTCAATTCATCTTCTTATTATGCTCAGGCCAATGGTCAAGCAGAGTCTAGTAATAAAACGTTGATCAAACTCATTAAGAAAAAGATAGAGGACCATCCCAAGATGTGGCATGAAGTCTTATCGGAGGCATTGTGGGCTTATCAGATATCTAGACACAGGGCAACTAAGGTAACACCTTATGAACTTGTGTCTGGACAAGAGGTCGTTTTACCCGTCGAGGTAAATCTAGGAGCTCTAAGATTAGCTAAACAAAATGACTTATCCACCGATTAGTATAGGACTTTAATGATAGACAATGTTGATGAGGTCACCGATAAGCGTTTGAGTGCCTTGAAGGAAATTGAGAAAGATAAGGCAAGAGTTGCTAGAGCTTACAACAAGAAGGTGAAAGTTAAAACTATTCAAGTTGGCAAATTAGTGTGGAAAACTATTCTGCCCGTAGGCTCAAGAAGCAATAAGTTCGAGGAATGGTCTTCTAGTTGGGAAGGACCATATAGAGTGGTAAAAGTCATTGCCGAGAATGCGTACATGTTGGAAAATATCCGAGGAGAGTCATTACCTAGGGCCCTTAACGTCCGATACTTGAAAAAGTATCATCCATGGCAAGAAGCATAGGCGAAGATAACGGCCAATATGAAGTATCGTTGCCAAAAAATAATATGATGGCCGATGAGTTGAGAGGACCATCGCCCTTAGAGATTTTTGGGTGCTTAGAGTGTTTTATGGTCCAGGAACTTAACCAAAAAACAAAAAGCATATGTTGACACTCAAAAATCAGAGCCACCGGAGGGTCCGGCAAGCTCTCTCGAGTTTGGGGCATCTGGCCCACCAGAGTGTCCGGTATAGTGCCGAAGTATCCGGTACGCCCTCTCGGGTTGGGGCAATTAGCCCACCGGAGTGTCCGGCAAGCTGTCTCGGCTCGGGGCATGAAACCCACCAGAGTGTCCAGCATAATGCCAGACTGTCCGATGAGCCCTCTCGAGTTTCCAAATTTATACGACGGACACTCCAGCACTCTACCGGAGACTCCGGTAGTGTTGATTTAAGAGGGTTTTCAGCAGATTGATTCTAATTTCTTTCCTAACTTGAGAGATCAGTTGCCCTGCGGGAAAAGACCATCCCACCTCTATAAAACAGAAGCCCATGGCCGGTTGAGGACAATCCCAATTGAACCTATCATTTGCCTTTACGTTTCTGTTCTTCTCCAAACCCTAATCCCCTTACTCTACCCTCGTGCTGTTCTTCTTTCATTCTGGCGACGACAGAAGGTGATCCGGCTGGCCTGACCGAGCCCGGATCAACCCTAGGACTCCAATGGGGTCCCTCCCGAGACGGGGTTATGTAGGTGCAGTCCAAACCCGGCGTTGAAGAGACACCAGCATTCTCACACACGGACGTGCGAGCGGTGTCTTAATTTCGGTGTCACCAGTAAGAAGTGGAAACAAATCGTAGTTCATAAATTGTGTTGTCATAGTCAGACGCTGCAGTAGCCAGTAGCAGATCGCGTTATTATGGGAAAATCTATTAATAACGAAAGTTGTAGATGATTCTGAGATCTTTCCAACGAGTATTTATTTGTATTTTTCTGTCGAATAAAACAGAAGTTACGAGGTTCTGAACATTGCTGTCTGTTTCTGTCAGACAGGAGTTTCAGTTGCGACCTTTAGTTTTAGTATAACCTAGAGGCCGAATCTGCCTAGGATCAATGGAGAAACGTTGTAGAGTATTTCCAAAGCTTTGTACAGAGTGTTTATTTGTAACTTTTCATTGTGTATTGTAGGAGTTATGGATGTTTGAATGTGGTAGTTCGGTTCTGAAATCTCCGAAGCTGCACAGTTTCTTTTGTGGCCTTCTTTTTTGAGTGCCGTTTAAAAATACGTTAGAGGTCGAATCTGTCCATGTCACTATGGAGCTATTGGTAGTATTTTTAATGGTCTTTCCAAAGAATCTCTAAACCCTGAATTTTGCTTGATGGATTAGCATATATGAAAATTTGAAGTCGGAGAGATAGATGCTGAAACAGACAATGACAGATGCATTGTGGGCTATATTACAAATAGTAAACATTAAAATTAAATTTGAAGTTATGAAAAGGAGTAGTAGCACTGTTGCTATTTGTTAATGTGATATGGTTGACGTTTTCGCCGTTGTCAGTTTGCGGTGTAGTAACATGTTTTTAACTCATATATGTTTGATGGAGTTAACATACTAAGTTGTATATTGTAAAACAGGTGGTAGTGCTTGGGTCATCTGTAGCGCTTTTGATCTTCTTCAGTAAAGAGGCAAGTGAATGTAGCGGTGGTTTTGCTACTGTTTTGACTTGCTATTTGATCACCTACATTTTAATATCTGGAATCATACAACCATGATTATGATTTATATTGTATATCGTTTTATATGATTCTTTTATTGTTGCTTCATTGGATTCTCATTATCATGTTATGATTGAAGTTGATGCAGTGGATACCTTCTTATTATAAATTAAGATTAAGATGTGGTTGATATATTTGTATTATAAATGAATTTAATGTGGTGGATGCCTTCTCACCATGAGTGAAGCATATCCTGATCATTGAATTGCATTGCATATGAAGTTGGTCATCAACCTCTGGTTACGACTATACCGGTACACATCATACGTTTCTGAGGAGGTGTGCGATGTAAAAGTGGATATACATTGCATTCATATGCATTGATTGAAGTGAAGTTATTTGTATTGTGCATTGATTGAAGTGAAGTTATTTGCATTATGCACTGATTGAAGTGAAGTTATTTGCATTCATATGCATTGATTGAAGTGAAGTTATTTGCATTCCTTTGCATTGATGGAAGTGAAGCTGATATTATTTACATTGATATGCCTTCATGAAAGGAAAGTTGATCTTATTTGTATTCATGGAATTTTGTGGAGAAGATACTGGTTATGATATCTATATGAGGGGTTTATTCTCTTCACTATGATGCTTATTACTTTTGCTATTATGTAAACTTTAAAAATGGTTGTTTTAATCAACCTGTGATTTAAATAGCTTGTTAAAACAAATTTTCTTGCTGAGATGTTTTCATCTCACCCTTGCATTACTATGTCCAGGTACTTGATGTTTGGGAAGGGGATTAATGGCACGTCTCACACTTCACCTTGAGAAAAAAATTACTTTTGTTAAGGATTTATTTTATTCATTTTGTTAGACCTTTATACTCTTCGTAGAGTTGTATTTATTTTGCATATGTGACCATTAAATATTGCTTATCCTTGATATCAGTTCCGTATTGCTCATAAATATAAAGGAGATGTTGTTACTTTTCTTTTTAGAAAAGTTCATTTGTCGTTATGTGATATTAGTGACATCTCGGGATGTTCATGGATTCCAGGGTGTTACATTCGCACAAGAGCATACAATTCCTTATCATAAGTAGAATAATTCAGCATAGGCCCACTCAATTTCTCTCTAAAATATGCAATAGGTTTTCCTTATTACAGCAAAATACCACACAAACCAATTCCACTAGCATCGCATTCAAGCTCAAAAGTCTTACTAAAATCATGAAGTTAGAGTAGAGGTGCATTTGTCAACTTACTTTTCAGCATGTTCAAAGCGTTCTCCTGTGCCTCACCCCAAATAAAAGACACTCCCTTTTTGGTAAGCTCATTTAATGGTGCAGCACGAAGCGGCGGTAAAATCCAACAAGTTCTAAGAAACTCCACACTTGGGTGATGGACTTTGGAACAGGCCATCCTTGTATAGCTTCAACCTTGGATTGATCAACTTCAATTCCATAACCTTTGTCAAGTAGCTCTTGCACCTGGCGCTGAATCTCCTTAGTTTCCTCCTGATTGGTCTTGTATGGTGCACGGTTGGGCAATGAGGCACCAGGAATGAGATCAATCTGGTGCTCAATCTCTACAACAGGTGGGAGCCCTGGAGGAATCTCGCTTGGAAACACATCTCAATACTCCTGCAAAAGGTTAGCAACAGCAGGGGGCAAAGAAAGTTGCATATTGCAAATTGAACTCAAAGCATCTTTGCACACCAATGCATAGACATCAGAAGTGGAAACAATCAATTCTTTAATATCAGATTTAGTAGCAACCAAGCACTTTCCTTTCAAACATATCTCATTTTTCTTATCAACAACAGATTTAGCAATTTCAAGGTTCTTTCTTTTAACTTTTGCTGCTTTAGCTACATCATCAACACAATCGCTTCTGGAGACATACGATGCAACATAATTTTTCTATCATGGTACAGAAATGAATACTGATTTGACGTACCATGATGCATAGAATCCCTATCAAATTGCCAAGGTTTACCTAGTAGAATATTACAAGCTTGCATAGGTACGACATCACATTCAATAACATCATGATATAATCCAATAGCAAAATTAATGCGCACAAATCTGGTTACTTTGACCTTACCGCTGTTGTTAAGCCATTGAATGTAATATGGGTGAGGGTGTGGTTTGGTGCTTAGTGCAAGCTTCTCCACCATATCACCACTGGCCTAGTTATTTCAACTGCCTTTCAATGATCATGCGGCATGAACGATCCTTGATGGCACATTTTGTTTGAAACAATATGTGTCGCTGATTTTGCTCTGCTTTCTCCATCTGTGCACTAAGCACACGCTGCACAATGAGACTCGCATAATGATCTGCCTCGTCAGCACCAATCTGCTCTTCAGGAAAGTCTTCGTTACCTGCATAGTCAGCTGCAAAGCGCAACATGTATATCTTCAAATCACTAGCGGATGAATACTCACCATCCTCTTTAACAACAAGAACACGCTTGCTTGGACAGTCGCGATGTACATGTCCATAGCCCTTGCAACGGTGACATTGTACGTCTCTAGTTCTCCCTGTAGAGGCTATCGATGTTGTGCTCTCGACAGGGATTGCATTAGCCTTTGATCGCATGGGTGCCTGACTTGCTGAATTGGTGAGAGAAATACGTGGCTTGTTGCTGGTGTTGGATGCCGATGGTGTGGCTCAACTCGGGGAGGAAGTTGGCGGTGGAGAACGTCGAGTTGGAGCACTGGTCATGGGCGGTTGCCATGAATTAGCTCTACCTGCAGAAACATTAAACCTGGAATTCTCGTGCCGTCCCTGCACTTCTCGTTCAACTTTACAAGCAAGATGAAACAATCGGGTTACGTTATTGTAATCTTTATAAGCAAGAATGTCTTGGATCTCCAGATTTAACCCAGCCAAAAATCTCGCCATCGCGGCCTCCTATCTTCCTCTATCTCACAACGCAGCATACCCACTTGCAGCTCTTGATAATTCTTCTACACTTTTAGTACCCTGTCTCAATCGTACAACTTAATTAACAGTTCACGCGCATAGTAGGAAGGAACAAATCTAGCCCGCATGACCCGTTTCAAAGCATCCCAAGTTTGTGGTATGTTATTAGGATTTTTCTTACCAAGTTCTATCCAACAAACAGAAGCAAAATCAGTGAACTCACTAGTAGCAGTCATAGCTCTTTTATTTTCAAGAAACTCATGACAAACAAACTTTTGGTTAACAGCGATTTCCCAAGTAATGTATGCATCAAGATTATATGAACCATTAAACGGAGGTATCTTAAATTTAATCTTACCAAAAGCATCATCATTATTGTGTGCAGTCGTACCTTGGCGTTTGCGACGCAACCGTGGGTGACGACGAACCTCTTGATCATCTTGTTCAGTACCAACAGAATACTCATCAAAGTTATCCCCTCCAACATCGTCTCCATTGTTGTTGTTGTTATTGTCCTGCGATGGGTTTCCACCACTATCATTATGGTCATCCAAACGGTTCAATATAGCAGCAAGTTTGGTGTTTAGTGTAGCAACTGAGGTCTCCAGTGCAGCAAGCTTATTATGGCCTTCGATCTGTGTGGTGTCTAATGCTCCTAGCCTTTCATTATTCGCTTGCAAATTTGCATCAATTTCTTCCGTGTGCAACCTCACCCTTCGCTCAAAATGTTGTATGATGCCCCTTGTGCGAGGGGAATGTGGATCACCCCGATCACCTTCTGATCCTGACATGGTTAGATGCACAACGCAAAAGAAAAAAATAGGTGAAGAGAAAAGACTCCTTAACACTACTAGGATGTAGCTAGAGCAAGGCTCTCCCTACACGTTCATACAAGCTCTTACCAATTCTCACCTTGCTCAACAAGAGGGTGATGGCTACCAACAAGTCGGCAATGAGGAAATGAATGTATCGGCACCGCGGCACAACAATATCCAGCTGTAGTGGGATATAAGGGAGCTATAGGATGGTTGAAAGTGTTTCACAAGGAAAATACTAGTACCACGTTAGTTAAAAGCAAGCTGAGTAATCATTCAAAGCCGGTACTGTGCTGGTCCTAGGTGAAAACCCATGCTAGAGACGCGAGCCTAGACACAAATGAAGACCACAAAGAAGAACACTGTTGAAGGAACAAACAACCCTCTCTGTTTTTTCCTTTCCTTTGTTTTTTTCCTCTCTGATTTTTTTGTTTTCTTTTTTTTTTGTTTTTCTCTGATTTTTTGGACTGAAAAAAGATGCAATAAAGTATAGATAGCAGATGCTAGATCTTCTTTGTGATTGCGATGTGCTCGGGTGAAATTTATTGGTAACTGAGCATCCGTTGGAAAGTTAACATCCAGGTCTTTCCAGATTATATGAAAAACGTTACAAAGAGGTAACAGATCACAAAGATATCACTGTTTTTCTTCAAAACAAATTTTGTTACCCGAATCTGTTGTTTCCAACAAACTCGGATCTGAGTTTATTTCGTCCTTCTATTGTAGATCTGATCCAATGACGTGCATAAACCAATGAGATGTAGTGCACCAAAAATAGGGATGGTGATTATGCTGGTTTTGAAGATTCAAATGTGACGCTGTAGCGTGATAAGAACTCGAAACTCTAAAGGACTAGACACTAAGACTAGCAACTCGACACAACGATGCATCCGAAAACCCAACAAGCCCTAACTATACGGTACCAATAAACTGGTTAAAAAGGTTATGAGGACAATGGAAACTAATCTGCTAATTTTTTTTGGTTTTTCTGGACTATAGGTAAATAACAAATTGGATCTGAAATCTCTCAGCGAACAACCTTGAGCTCTGATACCACGTGATGTGAGGTTCGGTCCCGATCTTTTGGTGGACATGGTAATCATGATTGGTGGAAAGAAACGATGTTCACGGCCCGACTACAACTGTTCAAGATGTTGCGCCTTAGCGACCAATACACTGATTCTAGAGGGTGAGCGCGAACTTGTGGAGCATGATCAACCAGCCACGAGGGCACTCCTCTTGCAAGCAATCGTAGAAAAGCAAGAACGAGATGAACAAGCACAGAATTGCTAGATAAAAATATAGATTCGATCTGAAACAACAAACGGTGAGGTTCCGATTGTAAAAAGACAGGTGGTCTAGTCGACATGCGCGCTAAACATTAACTTATCAAAACCCAAGTGTTCTTGGCGACGGCTAAGGCCTTTAACTAGGGTGGAGGACGACTAGGGGTGCTGGGCTTGTCGTCAAACCCTAGGACGCACCTCTAATGGGCTCAACTCGATATTGAGGTGACGCAGCACCTTCTTTCACAAAATGTTGATGGCACTGACTCCAATGTCGTATGAAGGTGAGGATAGATCCATTGGAAAGTAGACTTGATGAGCTTTCTAGGAAGTACTTGAATGTCCAAAACAGAGCCCGTATGAAGACGTGACAAGCGTTAGAAGTTGGTGCTGTCCTGCTATCTGAATCCAGCCTGCGCGACTCCATCTCTTGCTTGGTTTTCTCCTTTGTTCCTAAGGAACACAAGAATACACTGATTTCCACGATCTAAAGAAGTTGAACATGAGCTTAAGAGCGAACTTACTTGATGACTGAGTTGACGTGCACGGGCGCGAGTCGTAGAACACGAATATGTGTAGTTGTAGGGGAGGAGGACGTATCGATGGTGTTGATGTCCTTATCAAAGCTATAATGCCATCGTCACGTGTCTCTTCCAAGCTAACTTGGCTATTCTCACCGTGGACGTCATGCTTGGCAAGCTCATGGCCTATGAGGGGTATATGTTGGGCACCTCCACCGACACTCAATTGCCCAAGAATCTTGCCTTTCAAATTGAAGAATCTCCTGTTAGCTTCATGACCTTTGAAGTCTCCTAAAAGGTATGAATTAATTTTTTGATTGAATGAACGCCATAGGTAACGGTTGTGATTGTAGATAACACCTCGCTAATTCTACATTAACATGGTGAGCTTCCTTGGTGGATGACAAGGACGATCTCTAGAAGAGAAGTTTCTGGGCGTCGGAGGACCAAGGCTAAGGACTAGCTAGAGAGTCCATAGGAACATCGGTACTATTAAAGGGGTAAGGTCATTTGTCTCCTGTCATACAAGTGTTAGAGGGTGTGAATGCTCTTTAGATACTCAGAAAGCACTAAAGATGGCAGAGGAAGCGAAGACGAAGACTGAAGATCAAGTTTAGTCGAAGAAGCAGTCACCGGACAGTCCGATGAGGTCAACGGACAGTCCAATGAGCCAGAACTTCGAAGTCTAGAGAGAGGTGCTCTTTGGAGTTGCTGCAGTGAAGACACCGAACAGTCCGGTGTGGCAGTCACCGGACAATCCGGTGAGGTCGAAGCCGAAGTCAAGAGAAGATGTCTCTGAGAATCCAAAAGTGAAAGTCACCGGAAAGTCCGGTGTCCTATGAAATGGATTCCAGAGAGAGTGTTTTCCTGGCCCAGAGAAGGAAAGGGTCACCTAACAATAGTGGCGGAGCTAGGAACGAAAGTTAGGAGGGGGCCGAGCAAGACAGCTATGTAGAATCGATGTGTTAGATGATCCTATGTCTGAATCAAGATGCTTGATTTTACATGGCTAATAAAGAAACTCTTTTATTATTAGGCTAAAACTACTAATTACAGCTAAAAATTTTCTGGGCAAGGAGGGGCCGCGACCCCCTCTGGCCTCTACGTGGCTCCGCCGGTGCCCGATAGTCCGGTGGTCCAGTCACCGGACAGTCCGTTGATCGGATAAAGAAGTCAGCTTTATGACATCGTGTCCCAACGGTTGTTTCTGGGCTTGTAGCCCATTTAAACCGTGGAGGAGGATGTTTTCCTGTGTGCCTGCAGTCTGAGAAGCTAGACTAAACTTGTGAGAGGCCAAGAGACACCACCAAGAGAGCACATTGCAAGATTGGAGATCTTTGGTGCTAGTAGAAGAGTGATAGGGAGCATTCATACACTTCTAGAGCTTGTAGGCATCGTTTCGGGAACGACGGGAAGAACTAAGACTCCGACGAGAGTGGTTCAACGAGGATGAGGGGAAGGCGCCTACCTTCCGAGACCTTGAAAAAAATCACTGACCACTCTATCTCACTTTCTTTACTTACCGCATTTACTTATCATTGAGTAGTGTGATAGATTGTTCTTTGATTCCTCTTCGTGGCTATCGTGCTAGTGCTTGCTTGTTGTTATTATCTTTTCACTAGCATTGTTAGGGGTTTTGGCCTACTAGACTTGCATAGGTTTGCTTCCGTTGCAATCGAGTTTTATAGTTTAACTTCGTAGTGAAATTGATTCTATAGGTCCACCAATTCAACCCCCTTCTCGGTGTCCTTGATCCTTACAAGTGGTATCAGAGTCAAGTGCTCATTTTCAGGCTTCACCTCTTGAGTAAGGATGCTGAATGGGATGGAGACTCCACCCATATTTGATGGAGACAATTACACATATTGAAAGGCTCGCATGCAAACCTACCTAGAGTCAATCGACGGGAAAGCGTGGCCTGTGACTAAGAATGCTACGAATGAGAATGAAAGACTTAATCCTATTTTCATTAAATTCAATGCAACGGCCAAGAATGCTATATTTGGATGCATATCAAAAAATGTTGTCTCTAGGATCAATGTGTCATCTACCGCGCATGAAATATGGATGCAATTACAAAACATTCATGAGGGCTCCTCCGAGGCTAAGGAAGAGCGTTAATATGTTCTTAAGAACAAATATGATTCCATCACCATGCTACCACATGAAAAAGCTAATGATGTCTATTCTCGCTTGCATGTACTGGTGGAGGAGATCAACACCTTGGGCCTCAAGAACAAGATTGATGATATTGAAATCATGAGTAAGCTCTTGAGGATGTTGCCGCCAAGCTACAACTCCATCGTCACGTGTCTCTTTCAAGCCAACTTGGCTACTCTCTCCGTTGACGTTATGCTCGACAAGCTCACGACCTATGAGAGATATATGTTGGGCACCTTCATCGACTCTCAGGTGCCCAAGAATCTTACTCTTCAAGTTGAAGAATCTCCCAATGGTAAGAACAAAAAGAAGAAGGTGAAGGAAGATGAGGATGAGGAAAGTGACAATGAGGACCTTGCGCTCTTAATGAAGAAGCTATTTCGCAATGGAAGACCCTCATCTTCCAAGAGAAACTCCGGGTGCTTCAATTGTGGCAAGAAAGACCATTTTGCAAAGGAGTGTCCTAAGCCCAAAAAGGAGAACAATAAGGAAGCCCCTAGTGAGAGTGAAGACGAAGAACGCAACCTAAAGAGGAAGTTCAAGAAGAAGTTCTTTGTCAAGGAGAAAAGCAAGAGCAAGGAGAAGAAGTCCCGCACAAAGCTTACATTGTTGGTGAGTGGCTCACTGATAATGATGATTCGGACTCTTCATCTTCTAGTGAAGAAGAGCTCGCGGGTTTCGCCATGACAAGCTCCACTAATGAGCTACCACCACCTCCACTTTGCTGGATGGCCCAAAGTTGTGAGGGTTATATGGATGAGGATAATGCTTTTGAAGAAGAAGAGGAGGACTATGGTGATGAAGATGATAGACCGAGTTACAATGATCTAGTCTTCTTTCTTGAGAAGGCCAACAAGACCATCATCAAGAAGACCAAGAAGATCGAGGTGGTGGCCAAGAAGCACGAACTATGATGAGGACATCACTCTTTTAGATGCACATAAGAGTCCTCAAAGTAGTATTGATGAAACTCACCCACGACAGTTGAGATTAGAGATGAGCTCGTTCCAAAACACATGTCTTCCATCCTTTGAGAATAAATTGCTATCTAATAACTTTATTATGATTAGGAATATTGGAGAGAGTCAAACAAAGAATGAAGAAGGACTTGGAGATGCACAAGATCAGAACCGCATGTTCGACCCCGGAGGAGATCCAAACAACTCAGGTTCGAGTCTGACTCGGGCTTCTAGAGCAGCCTGCACTAAAACGGATGCCCCGGTCATATACGAGCTCCGTTTTGGACGTTCTAGATATGGTTGGAAAGCTAACAAGATAATCTTTCCAAGGGTACCAGTCTCATCTCCAACTTCAATCGGAATCAGTAGGAATCGTTGAAACAATACGACGTCCAGAATCTGTTAGAGTGCTGCGACACTGTCTTTTGGCCCTTGGGCCTTGTATCTTTTTTAGGACCATTAGTATTAGGGTTTGCCCCTAAGGTTGACCTAAACTCTATAAACTCAGTAGCTACCTTCATTAGAGATAGGTTTTGATTAGTTTTCTTCTGTTATGAAATAGTTTCGCCGTTTGACGGCTTGTTGGTTATCCAACTTTGTGATTTAATTCAGATTTCGCAATTGAGTTGCGTTCTTCCTTGTTCTTGCTTGCGTTCTTCGATTCGCAGGCAGGGATTAGCTTTCTTGGCGAGGTCAATCGTGTGCGCACGGTTGATAACCAGAGGAGAAGTGGTGCTGCGATTGCGGGGTTCGAATCGTGTTGATTTGAGGCCGGATCGATTGTGTGTCGCATCTCTGCCAAATCGAGAGTTATCACGACTTGACGGAAGATTGAGAACCACATACACATCAATTAGTAGACCCAAATATTATTTCATCGACATATATTTGGCACGCAAAAATATCATTAGTAAATTTTTTGTGAAAAGTGTAGAATCTGCCTTGCCTATGTTGAAGCCTTTCTTGATGAGAAAATCTCTCAAGCATTCACACCATGCTTTTGGCGCTTGCTTCAAGCCGTAGAGAGCTTTACGGAGCTTGTACACATGATTTGGGTACTTTTTGTCTTCAAAGCCTGGGGTAGTTCAACATACACTTCTTCTTTGATTGGTCCATTGAGGACGGAGCTTTTCACATCCATTTAGAACAGCTTCAAATCATGGTGAGTGACAAAAGCAAGTAATATACGAATTGACTCAAGTTTAGCTACAGTGGCATAGGTTTCATCGAAGTTCAAATATTCAACTTGAGAGTAACCTTTTGCTACTAGTCTTGATTTGTTTCTTACGGCCACACCATCTTCATTTTGCTTGTTGCGAAATACCCACTTTGTTCCTTCTAACATTTCATGCTCTCGTAAACAAACAACCGGAATGGGGATGTGTTGAAGCTCAAAGGGAGGAATAAAAACCGGTTTAAGTAAAAATCTTAAGAATTCAAATTTTGAATTCAAACCTTCGAAAAAGAGAAAGTTCAGAACTTTTAAAAACAAAAGCTATGAATTATGGGAACCCAATTTTGGAATAAAATTTCTCTAAGGTTGGCCAAATTCTTCAAACTAGAGACTCCAATCCAAAACTCCGAATCCTTAACGAGTACCTATATTCCAAATTCTGTAGTTTTGAATCCAGTTCGAAATTCAACATGATCCTAAAAAAAAGTTGTTCTTCCCAAAAATTTTCTACCGCCTTTCCAAAATTTCAAGATTTTCAGAACTGTGGAGGTAGTCTTTTCAGACCTTGAAACTGGTTAACTGATCTGCCTTCAGCGGATTTCTCAAGTCTGCTTAACAGTTAGCTGTTTTCAAGATTTGATAACTCGCAGTATGTTTGGGATGTGCCTGTGCATGTCAGTAAGATGGGAGAAGACTTTGTCAAGAACATATCCACCAAGTTTCGTTCACATCAGAGCTTAGGAGATATTTCCTTAGGACCCCAAAATTTGGTTAATTGATTTGCTTTTAGCAGATTTTCCAAGTTTCCTTATCAGGTAACCTTTTTCGACTTTCCATATCTTTCATCCTACTTGGCAAGAACCTATGTATGTCAGTTATCTTGTAGACCACATGTTGAGGAAATGTATACCAAATTTCAACTCTTTTTGAGATTGTTAGCTCGTTATTTATCTGTGCACAAAATGCCTAAGCATTAAACTGGACTGGGCCACTACCTTGCAGCTGGGGCCCACCTGTCAGCCCACCATGCAGCCCGTCCACGCCACCCATGTCAGGGCGCAACAGACACGGAGCCATCCCCGTGTCCATGACCTTCTCCCTGTCTGTCAGCGCTCTCCATCTCTCCCTCACTCTCGCTCACTGTCTCTCCCCGGCTGCACGCCATTGCTCCGCAGACAGTCACCACCGAGCCCTCTTCCGGCCACCATCCTCGGCGAGCTGGTGCGCCTTTGCCTCCTCTCTCAGTTCCACGAGCTTCCCCATCGAGTCCCTCACGGATTCGAGCAGATTCAAGTTTTTCTCCAATTTTTCGAAGTCTCGGACTACTGTCTGTTCTTCAACCGAAATCGGTGAGCTCCAGCGAGAACTTTTCGATTCCTCGTCATCCTAGCCTTCTCACTAACTTACGCATCTCCAGGTCCAAGTTTGGGGCAAATCGTGGAGCATCTTGGCAGGATTTCAGGTTTTTTGGCCGTCGCCCGCTTGTACCGCGACCCCTTACTGATGGCGACCTAGTTCCGGCCCTTCTCGACGGCAACAACCTCGACGCTGGGCTTCTACTTGCTTCTGTAAAGCTATAGGAGAAAGCCGTTCGAAGTTTCATCCACAGAGCCGAGCTCACACCATCGCCGAAGCCATTCCGCCGCCGCTCGTCGCCGTCAAGCTTCTCCGGTGAGGGCCACCGCCATTCGACCCCACCCCCGAGTCGCCCTCGTTGCGAGGATCATTTTGGGCGGAACCCTCTAGAGCCTCGCCGCTAGGAGCCGAGCTCCGGCGAGCCGCGCCATGGCCGCTTGAGCCAGCCTGACCCAGGTGCTGGTATCTTCTGTGGCCACACGGCCCGATCCCGTGCGGCCGCTTTTCCAGTGCGCCCCTGTGCCACTGCTTTCGCAGGCCGCCAAGTGGAGCCCCTTTAAGGCCAGATTTATCTAAATTCGAAAATAAATTTTTAATAGATCAGAAATTGGTTCAATTTTGTAAAATTCATAGTAAAGGCATCCTAGCTCAAACAATTGCAAATGATATACCATTAGAATCTTCTCATCATGTAGAATATTTTATAACTATAAAATTTGCATTTTCAGCATTAGCATTATTTATATTAATTAAATAATGTGCAATATGCATAAGGGCATATCTCCATTTTCATGCATTCTTAAAATATGTAAAATATATATTTACATTCTCCTGATTAATTAGTGTTATCCTGGAATTATTTAGAATTTATGGGCTTGTAGATTAATTATAAGTAATTTATTGCTCGTAGATGCTATTTACTTCATTATAAATCAACCTGTTGCCGATAAATTGTACTCCCTCTGTTCGCAAATATAAGTCATTCTAGCATTCAAAATTTGTTCCTCAATATATGTCATTCTCACTTCCCAATATACATTTCTCTCTTTCTAATGCACTTTCTCTTTTCCCAATAAATCATTCTCTATCTCTTTCCTCCTCGTTTTCTGCGTACCATATTTTTTCACTTTTCCTTAATTGCCGTGCCTAGAGCTAAAACAACCTATAAAAGTGAACGGAGGGAGTACAATTTGGTGAGAAATTAATTTAGCACCTCCTTGATTTAATTGTCCAGTAAAATGTTGACTTATGCCTTCCAGAACCATATTAAAGGAATTTACAAGTTGTTTCCTCATTCTAATTAATTAGGATCATGTAGTATATAACTATAATTAGCACATTGATGTAGTTGGGTTCATAAAGTCATTAGCATATTGACCATGGTCATATTTTTGCATGGCATATCATCGCATGGGCATGGCATAGCATGAGTTAATTATTCTCGAGCTATAGGTTATTACCCTGGTTCCTGTTATCATATAAATTGATAAACTTGAGATCGGGCAGGGAGTAGGTTGTGTAATAAGGCATGTTTCCTATGTAGACTCATGGCCACGTTGCCATAGCCCTGTTTGTATCGGTTAAGCACTAATCGAGTGTGGCCCCGCTGAGCAAGTTTGAACAGTGCCGATTACATGCTAGTGTATGGACACTAGTAAACTGATGTAGCACAATGCCGTTGTGGTTGGACGAACCCTACCTCCCCTTGGTTTGGAGTTGAGAGAGCCTTAGGACTGGCCATGGATAGACTCTGGACGCTATCACATGGGGACCATGTTCTCGGGAGACATAGGCTTACTGGACCGGCCCTATGGGTTGCGTGAAAGGTTGTCACGTACGGCTTCTGGAAAGCGCATACATGTCGTGTAATTTGGGTTTCTCCAGCTGGATGTAAATCGATTATAATCACTGCCCCTCACAGTAATGAGTACCACTTGTTCACTGCGTCGCATCGTAGTAAGAATGTGAATGATGAAGTGAATATGATTTGTCTAATATATGTATTATAAATTGTTTGGCAACCATGTTTGATATAGTTTATAGAGCCAACTAAATTTACTTTTCCCTAAACTTAACCCACTACTAAAACTTGAAAGTAAAGATTCACTATTAGTGCTACGTTTTTGGCAAAAGAACTCACCTGAGTCAACTTCCTCATGTTTAGGAGTCGGTTGTAGTTTACCATTTTTATGGGTAAGTCTTGCTGAGTAATTAGTACTCACGGTTTATGATTTTTTCTTTTTGTTGCATGTAGCTTTCCCTGCAAGTAATTGGTGTGACTGTAGCGGCAAAGTGGTGTGAGAAGGTGAACCCCCTGCTGACTGGTCTATTGACTGGGTTCCCTCCTCACCAACCTCCAGCCGCGAGGACTGAGGCATGTCTTAGGGCAGGACATGTGTCAGGTTAAGAAAACCGTAGAGTGTATCGTTGTATCCGCTATCTATGCTTCCGCACTGTTTGAAACTCTGTTTTTAAATATCTATCCTAAGAACAACTGGAACTTTATTGTAATACTTCAGATCGGGTTCCTGTAATATATTTTATCGTTCGTGTTGTACTATTTGGATATTGTTGCTCAATATCACCCAATATGATCCTGCAAGCGAGCCGCCCGTAGTTTTTGGGGCGGTTCTGCCACATTCCTACAATATTTTGCTTGGGTCTTTCCACCAATGTCCATACTTCATTTCTTGTGAAGTTGTTGAGTTCATCTTGCATGGCCATTATCCAATCCGAGTTATTTAGAGCATCCTCCACCCTAAGTGGCTCCAAACAAGTAATGTTCACATAAATTAGCTATTCGAGATCTAGTGATTACCCTTCTGTCGACGTCGTCGAGAATTTATTCAACAGGGTGATTTTGTTGCACAGTTTGATGTACTCTTGTGTGTTGTACTCGTTGTTGTGACATTTCATTGTTTTCATCAATGTGTTGATCATGGATTGGTAGTTTTGACCTTCTTCTTGATTGTTTTCTTGATCTACCTCACCATTTGGCTCTTTACTTTCTCTAATGCCATGTTCATCTTGAGTTGACATGGTTGATGACTCTTGATTATTTTGAGGCTTTATTTCACCAAGTGCCATCTTCTTGATTGCTATAGCCGGAGCTTCTTCGTCATCTGTGATTTCATTAACAACTTTCTCCTCTTGAGAGCCATTAGATTCATCAAATGTCATGTCACGTGCTATTTCAACACAACCATTGGTCTTGTTGAATATATGGTAGGTGCTAGCGGATCCATAACTAAGCAAAAACCCTTCATCCACTTTAGGAGAGAACTTAGAAGTCTTGAGTTTCATGTTTACTATATAACATTTGCTTCCAAAAATTTAAAAGTATAAGATGTTTGCCTTGTTACCGGTGACAAGCTCGGCTGTTTTTCTTCAAGAGTCGGTGTAGATTAAGATGATTGTTTGCATGGCATGCGGTGTTGACAGCTTCAACCTAAAAATGATAGAATGCCTTGTACTCATCAAGCATTGTTCTTGTCATCTCTATGAGTGTGCGGGTCTTCCTATCAGCTACCTCATTTTCTTGAGGGGAATAGGGTGCTGAAAATTCGTGCTTCATGCCTTCTTCGTTAAGGTATTCTTTCACTTGAATGTTCTTAAACTCGGTGCTGTTGTGCCCCTTATTTTCTTGATCTTTACTTCACACTCATTTCGAGCTCTTCTCAAGAATGTTTTGAGCAGACCTTTTTTATCACTTTTGTCATGCAAAAATAATACCCAAGGGAAGCGAGAACAATCATCAACAATACTAAGACCATATTTGTTACCACCAATACTAATATATGCCACAGGACCGAATAAGTCCATATACAACATTTTCAATGGTCTTGTAGTTGTCACTATGTTCTTGGTTGCATGACTCACTCATACTTGTTTTCTGGCTTGATATGCACTGCAAATTTTATCTTTCGCAAAGCAAACATCCATTAGTCCTATAATGCGACCACCCTTTTGGAGTTTGTAAAGGTTCCTCATGCCAACATGGGCAAGGCGGCGATGCCACATCCAACCCAATGTTGGCTTAGCAATAAGGCAAGTATCCGGTATAACTTCATTAGTAGTGAAATCTATTAAGTAATCTTTTCTCTTTAAATAGACTTTAAATACCACGGTACAACTCTTTCTTTTATAGACTGTCACATCATAATTTGTGAACAAAACAATTATAAACCATCTCACATAATTGTGATACGGATAGAAAATTGTAGTTCAAAGATTTAACCAAAAAGACATTCGTAATAGATAGATCATTGGAAATAGAAATTTTTCTAAAATCGAGTACCTTTCCTTTACTATTGTCTCCGAAGATGATGTTTTCACTTGGTGACTTGTTTTCTTCAATGGAAGATAACATCATTTCCTCCCCGATCATGTGATTTGTACATTCACTGTCAATCACGCAACTTCTTCCACCGGATGAGTGCTTCTACAAAACAATATAGATCTTGTTTTTAGTTACCCAAATCTATTTGAGTCCTTTCATACTAGTAACATGAGATTTCGGCACCCACACATAAGACTTAGTATTTTTTGGCGTGGTCCAACATACTTAGCAATAACTTTGCCACGAGAGTTTGCATTAGTGCCATTAGGAGAGAATTTCAGAGACACTTCATCCTTCTTGTAGCTGCCTCCATTTTTAAACTTCACGAATTCATTACCATTCTTGCTCTCCTTTGCATTGTGGCTTCTACCTTTGACATATCAAATATCATCCTTGACATGTGAACATTTTGTGTTTGTGTATGAACCTCTTGCATACTTGGTTTTCTCTTGCTCAATGAAGACTTCACCTTGTTGAACTTGAGTCTTAATTTGCTCTTTGAAGTCTACAATCATCTTCTCGTTATCGATGGTTTTCTTAATCTCCACATCTATGCATCTATAAAAAAAAATAGACAAAGGGGGAAGAAAGATGCTTCTCTCTTAAGTTCTCTAAATTGCACTTTAAAGAAAAATAGAGTTTTTTCAAAATGTTAAACTCCTATTGAAATGCTTCATTAATGAACTCAAAAACTTCGCTCGCATCATTAACTTCAACCAAGACTTTAGTTAACTCGTCTAATTTTTTTCCTTTTAAAAGCTAGAACATTATCAAGATCAAAGTTTATTTTTTTTAATAATAAACAAATCTTTTTGCTTCTCAAAAATATCCTCTTACCTCTCAATTTCTTCATTTTAGTTTTCCAGCATACAGGCATAGACATTAAGTCAAACTTGCTAGGTATATCATTTTCTTCATCATTATCACTAAAGATAATGCATTTAAACTTTGATACCTTAGACTCTTTTGACGTGAGGCACATAAATGTCACCTCATTATCGTCATCGCTCAAACTTGCGAAGAGTGAAGTATTTGTTGCAGTGACAGTGACGAGATATTTTTATTATCACGTCTCTTGCTTGTACTTTAACTTTGTTATAGTTATGTATAATTTAGCACTTTGAAAAAAAATTAAATGCATCATAGGGCGACGGAAACCTTTTCTTCGTTTCTTTACATAATACCCGACAATTTAAACAAGCCCAAAGCGTATTAGTACGAACATCTTATAAACTTGTGCCATGGAAGCAGTCATCCTCTAATGACAGAAAACGGAATTCATATCTCACCGATCCTACAATAACTGGTACTCATAGGCTGCCTAATTTATTAGGTATATATTTCCTCCAAACAAACTCTTCACACGGTTTATGTGCTGTATTTATTTTTTCTCTGCACAAACTCTTCACAGATGTTATCATCCTGAACTCAGACCGGTTTGCAAGATGAACTTATGATAGACAATTAACTGCTACCCGAGAGAGAGGTTCCTGATTTCACGTTGCTGATCAGCTATCCCTTTTGCCAACCGTGACGGCAGCGGAAGCAAGTCAACTGGTGCTACGGCAGATGATTTGCTCTGAAATTTTGGATTGAACCACCTTCTTAAGGTTAGGCCATTGATCCTCATCCTCCCATGAGATTCTTCTCCTTGGTATGAAATTCCTAATCGCCTCAAGAGGGCACCAACTGCTTGACCAATCCTGTCCATCATTATTCAGATCAGCCTCGTCCAAAAGATGTATTACTCAAATACACAATGGCAATTCTTTAAGTAATTTGAGTATAAACGCTAGAAAGATCCTTTGTCTTTTGATTTTTGGATAAAATCCAATTTACTCCCCTCAAGTATAGCCAAAATCTAAATAACCCCCTAAACCGTTTTGGTTTATTTTACCCTGCCAAAACATGATTTTGGATTAATTTACCACCTCATACAATTTGTCTTTTCTTATCTTAAAATTAAAATTTATGAGATGATAAAGAACATCATAACACATATTAGAAAAATACATCTTGAATTTTTACCATTATTTTGCATATAGGTTTGCATCTTAAAAATTAATTTACTATTAAATATATTTCCCTATAAAAATGAATAGTTCCCTATATTTAAGGGGAGTAAATTGGACTTTATCCTTAATTTTTTAACTAAAAAGATAGAATAGTTCGCCACGTAATAACATCACAGCAGCAACGAGCAGACATGTAAAACAAAAGTTAAATACCACACTCATTCAGGCAAAAGTTGAACTCTGGTAAATCAAGTATGTGTACAATGAATGCAATTCTACCTTCCAGCAAGTTTTAGAGTTTTCTCTCTTTCATCGAGGTCCACTTGTTTCTTTTCTGTGGGTAATAATATTGTCACATTTGGTAACCTTGCACCTGCATGGCATGATAATTGTTAGAAGAATAGCTAACATTTAGTTTAATACTGTAATTATCTTGTTTCTACTTGGATGTGAGAAAAGGCACCTCATTACTTCATTGTTACCTAGAAATGTGAATAACCTTTAAGAATATATACTCCATCAAAGAGATTAGATTCAATGGAAAATAAGCCAAGTCGCTATAATTCAGAATCTGTTTATCCCGCTTGTAGAGTTTAGTCAATTGACATATATCAGAAGCTGATTGGTTAGACTATATTGCAACGTAAATAGTTCACTGTGGTATCTAAAAGCAATGTCTGACGTTTGTTTACACAAGTATAATTAGTTCACTGTGTCACCTTCGTAATCCCTATACCGCTCTACCCCTACCGTGAACGAATCCCTTACGAACCTCTCCTCGATCGACTCGTCTCCTCGTTCAGCAATTCAACGGTGGCAACTTCAGTAGAAGGCGACAAGGCGGCAGCGGCGCGAGCATCGTAGCTCAGCATGGCTTTGAGCACAGCGGCATCGAAGCCGCAGGCGGGGAGCGACACTGGCGGCGGTGGCTTCAGGCATGGCGGCGTCAGAGCTCGGCGTGGCTGCCAGCAGTGGTTTTGAGCGCGGCAGTGTCAGATCTCGGCGCGGAAGCTAGTAGTGGCTTCGGGCGTCGCACTGTCAGAGCTCAACACGGCTGTTGCCGATGGGGCTTCAGGCGCGGTGGTGTCAGAGCTCGACGCGGCTGTCGCCGGCGGCTTTGGGCGGCAGCGGCAGCAGCGGCCTTGGGGCTCGGTGCAGCTGGCAGCGGCAGCAGCTTTGTGAGCGGAGGTCGCAGCTTTGGGGCTCGAGGACGCAGCGGGCAGCGACAGCTTCGACCGTGACAGCAGCAGGGAGACAGCTAATGACGGTGGCAATGATGCCGGGACGACAGCTTACAGCAGTGGCAATAGATACCATTACGGTATCTAAACCAAACAAAATTGGTAATCACAATCCCACTCCCATTAACACTGCATTTTGTTACCATTGCCGTTAACATTGCCAGACCACATACCAAACCTCACTTCAGATGCTTCGGAATCAGAAGATATGGTTGCTTTATCTGCTATTTCTTGTATGAAACTATAATTTTTGGAATTTTATACATAAATAATACCTCAAAAAATGTTTGATTCATTTTCCATATACCAAGTTATAGAAAATTAATGCTCAAAATTTCCAAGGTTTTACACCATATATTTAGAAAAGGAATAAAGTCCAAATTACATCCCTCGAGTATAGGGAAAGTTTAGATAACCCGCTAAACTATTTTTTGTTCATTTTATCCCCCACACCTTTGCCATTTCACTCAATTTACCCTCTACTACAATTTGCCTTTTTTGTTTCTCTATATATAACTGTAATATTAAGCTAAAATTTTACAGATAATAGGACACATCATAAAACAGTTCAAAAAATACAACATAAATTTGATAGTAAATTAATTCATAGGATACAAAACTATATGAAAAATAATAATGAAAAAATGTGATGTATTTTTCTAACATGTATAATGAGGTGCTCTATTATCTTGTAAAATTTTAGCCTAAGTTTAAATTTATATATGGAGAAACAAAACAAGACAAATTGTAGCAGGGGTAAATTGAGCAAAATGGCAAAGTTTGGCGATAAAATGAACCAAAAATAGTTTAGAGGGTAATCTGAAGTTTTGCTATACTTAGAGAGTAGTAATCTAGACTTTATTCTTTAGAAAACTGAGTCGGGTAATATACCTCTTCTGGCCTATTTGTTCACGCGATGGTGAATCTATACTCCTCTTAAACGTTTGAGTTGGTGAATGGTGGAACGTCCGCCTCCCTCCCATGCGCGCCGACAGGTGGGTCCGCCCATCCAGTCGGCCACGTCAGTGTGCTCCGTGGTCCGTGCCTCTTGCACATCGCAAGTCTGCTGGCCACCTGGACCCATGCGCCGCCGGCTCACCGCCTCCTCTCCCCCCCCCCCCCCCCCTCTCGCCGACTCGCCACCTTGTCTCCTCCACACCCAGCCCCTGGGTGCACGTGGAGAGGTGGATCTCAAGGAGGATGAGGCATTGGCGGCGTTCCGGTGCTTTGGTCGGGTGTGGAGCTCCGTCAAACGCACCTGCTCGGCCGGGCCCGCCTCACCCTGCTCCGGCGGCCTCCTCGCTCTGACCCAATGAATCAGTGCGGTTCGCCCCGCCCTCCCTCCACGGCGTGCCACCGCCCTTGCCTCACCTGGTACCTCCCACCCGTCGCCTATTCGGCCACGCAACAATGGCACAAGCTAAGGGATCCCTCCGTGCCGCCAAGTAAAATTGCACGGCTGAATTCAAGCCGCCCTCTGCCATTCCACCTCACCTATCTGACCATCTCCTGCTCTCTCCATCTTCTTCTCCCACCCGTGAGTCTGTGTGCCCTTCAAGCTCGACGGCCAATGGGGACTCGGGGAGATCATGAAGCGGAAGACAGACGCGAGCTTATTAGAAATGAGACTGCAGTTGACGTTCCAGGAATGCATTGCATTGTTTCATTACCATTCACAAAGTCCCTATGAATTAGTCTTCTTCGTGCAAAATTTTATTTTCTGTTTATACAGGAGGAAGTCTCGGGCGACGGTGGTGAGAGCTTGCTTGGGAGGCCCACCTGATGGTTGCGGTCCACAAAAGGAGAAGTCCATGCTTGCAGCTACAAGAGATCTGCCAGGGATTGTGATTTAGTAATCGCTATGCTTGATATTGTATTGGTTTCCTTAAAACATATGTGTTTCCTGTTCAAGCCTATTCTTTCTTTGCCCTAATTTTGTAATCAGCCATCTATTGCTCCACAAGACACAGTGGTTCCCCAATATATATACATTGTTGACTAATTATATGATAGATGGCAGACATAGGGACCATGGTTCAGAGGTTGATTTGCTGATGTTTGGACCAGTTGCCTAACCCTCATTCTCATGATTTTTTCCTTTCTCCTAGCAGCACCCAGTATAGCAGCACCTAATTTTTGTAGCTTAGAGTTCACATATCAGAGTTTATAGCAGCACCAATTATAGTTTATACTAGATCATAGTGACCATGAAACGGCTGCATAATAGCAGAAACAACGTAATTAAATTGATACTTTGACGTTATAGAAAAGAGCCTTAACAGTTTAACATGTGTCAATTTTGCCTTCTCTATGAATTGATCTAAGTTTCAAGTTTTTCCCCCTTATGTTTGATTGAAACCTGAGTAACAAAAGTATATTCTTGTATAGATTCATTAATGAGATTTGACATCTGAGATTTTTTTTCCCAATAAAATGAAAAATATAATCTGCACACTCTTGATTGCATTAGTTGGCAGATGTAACAACTATCGTATGTTTCATTCTATGAAGATATCATGCATATGGTAATCTGTGCCTGCTTGTCAAATTCTATCTTTGCACCTTATGTGTTGCAAGTTATGGCTTCATGGAATGTCTTTTTTGTGTTGGATGTTACAACATGTGGGGGCAACTTCAGAGGCCAAAATGGAGATAGTGACACTGAAGCTTGAATTTTGTTTTTGTCATAGCCATAATTCATGGAATTGACCAGGTTTGCAGTGGTGACCCCTACATTCAGGTCTGCAACTAACAATGCACTTCTCCTGTCTCTGACTTTAATTTTTATTGCATCTCCTCTGCTTTTCAGTTGCCTCACTAATACAGCGATTATTATGGCACTCATTACAGATGCCTTATATATTTTTTGTAGTGTCGACATCTTATCAGTGCTGTTATTTGGTAATGGTCCTCTAGAGCCAATTCATTTTGTTTAATAATGGATATGGCCCCATCCATTTCTCGTGTTCTGCTTGAATGTAGCCTTCAGTCAGATTTTGGCACAATGCACAGTGCACTCAAATTTCTATACAGTTCACTCAAATTTCTTCTTGCAAATGTTGCGATCTTTTTAAATGGTTCTGTTCACTTTCTAATTGATTTCTCAGGAAACTACTGAATGATTACAGTAAAGCACAGTCAACTATGACCATTACCTATTTGTAATGCTCCATAAAAAGCGTATTTTTCATCCTGATGCTCAACCTGGTCTGTATACTCCTGTTGAGTGAGTCACTGGTTATTCAATCCTCTTGACACTTTTGCAGAAGTTGAGCACACAAATATTGAGCTATAAGTATTCTGTCTGCCACACTTCTGCTACCTCACAAATTCACCATAATTTCAGTTAGGTTTTTTATTAGCATGTTAACACTATCTTTTACATGATATAATTTTTCCTGAGAGCAATTGAAGTTATCCTTCATCTTTATGGATTTCTGTTTATAGTAAAATTAAGGATCCATTATATGATCAGTCATCAGATTCAAAGAAGCAATAGTAGGGTTCATTTTTGTCTAATTGAAATTCTGTGATTCTATAAGCTGCGAATGTATCTCACTTTATATGTTACCATATTGTTTTTGTTATCACCGTAGCGTTAGCACGGGCATTGGACTAGTAATTACAAATTCACATCTTAAAGATAGTAACAAATTCCATGCATTGAAGTATTCAGAGACAGACCTGCAGCAAGTCGATGCTTCAAGGACCTCAATGTTGTAAGAAGAGATACCTATGAGAAATATGTACCATCCAGTTAGACCACCCCGATAATTATAAGGAAGAAAAAAAAAACAAAGCGCATAGACAACAGGGAAATGTGCTGGAAAGTTTTTTTTTTTTTTTTGAAACTGTGAAGCAAGGGAAACCCCTGCTGAAACAAAACAAAGAAGAAAACAGCAGAGAGAGAGCTATAAAAAGCTGTCTAGCAGAACAACAAACAAATTCTTGGAATTTGGATGTAATCTAAAAGCTTGAGTATGCCTCTCCTCCAGGAAACAGGTCTTCCACAGGTTAAAAGGTGGTCGGCTATTAAAGATGAGATTGTTGCGTTGCATCCAAATCTACCTGGCAACCATGATGAAGAGCTCCATAAAGAAAGGATGCTGCATATGCTGATGAGCATGGGTCAACATATCATGAAACTGGAGCGACCAAAGCCAATGGATCCCAAGATGAGACCAACATTGCTGACTAATGGGGCAGGAGAAGAGATGAACAGTGATCCGCTCTACTATTTTGATCACAGAGGACACAGTTATAGTTGTCTCCTTCAATTTTGTTATTTTTCCTTTTTAAGATATTCCTTGTATTCAGACGATCCATGAATAAAAGCCAAGCAAATACCCTAAGTTTGTTACTGCATTTTGATTCCCAGAGCTATATGTAAGATGATGGAGGGCTCCAGTATTTGAAAGGCAGCTGATAGACCTTGGAGGAGGAATATCTCCCTAACCCCCCAAATGTAACCCCAAACATCCTTATCCTGATCCCAAACTGTTATCTCCTTGAGAATGATTTGCAGCTGTTAAGTACCGAAAAAGCCTAGTCTGATAAGGTGTTGTGGAATGGCGCCAAAGCCTCAGCTCACGGCATGGGAAGAGAGAGACCTAGTCTTCTTCTCCCTTACTAGCACTCACGTCCGCTATATATAGATGAGACTTCTAACAAACTGAAGCAACAATCTAACTAACTGAGCTTATAGATAAGGTGTTCAGAATCAATGTTTATTAAATAAATGGATGTTTCAGTTAATAAAAGAGGATCATGTGGCAAACATTATTGAGTAACAAGTATTAGAAAAATCAGACAATAAGAAAAGTTACGAGAAAACCAGGGGATTCACACTTCTAGTTACAAACTAGATTCCGGGAAGATAATTGGCTTGAAAATTATACCTTAAAGGAAAATACCCATCATTATAATAAGGAAAAAGATTGACACGATTGCATCTGTTTTAGGAACTGTTCCACTTAATGTACCATTTAGAAGAACATTTGATGGACACGATATTCAGATGTGGTATGAACTAGTTTCAAAAGTAGTAGATAAGCATATAACTGCCAATGCTAATATTTTCATTCGGAAATTACATCAACATGGTCACTTTACTGTGCACTCTATGTATCTTGCTCTTATTAATAATGAGCTAATTGAGAGAAATTAGATATCATGGAAGATAAAAGTACCTCTTAAAAATAAAATTTTCATATGGTACTTATGGGTAGTGCTCACTAAGGATAATCTTGCAAAAAGAAACTGAAATGGGAGCTAAAAATGTAGTTTTTGTATGGCTAATGAAAACATTGAACACCTTTTCTTTAGATGCATAATGCAAGGTTTCTTTGGAATACAGTGCACGAGTTTCGGATTGGAACCACCTCAAAATGTAGGACACATGTCACATGTTTGGAAATTGGTTAATTGGTTTAGGGAACAAGTTAAAACAACAACTACTAATAGGTGCATTGGCTTTATGTTGGGCAATATGGCTTAGTAGGAATGATTTTTTTTTTTTTTTGACAAAGCTCCAGTGAAAAATTATATTCAGGTACTCTACAAGGGAACATATTGGCTCCGGTTTTGGAGTGAAATGGAGACCAGCAAGGAAGACAAGGACAAAATAAAGACCGCATGATGAAGATTAGAGACAACATCAATGCAGATCTTTGTTGACCATGGATGGAGATTTAGCAATAGAATTTGCTTTTAGGAATCTTGTCATTTGATATGCAGACGATGAGCTATATTTGATGTAATAATGGTTGTAGCTTCCTAGGAAGTAAAAGCTAGTACTTTATGTTACTGTTATCTACAAAAACTAACTGATCTTTTCTGCTAACAACCCCCTAACAAACTCTAACAGATGTGTTGTGGTCACCACAACACTACACCTAAGGGAGCGGATGGATCCCCATAAAAAAACGCATGACTTCTTTCTTTACCTAAGGGAGCAGATCGATCCTTTGATTATCAATCTTCCATAGACAAACACAGGTACCGCAATGGTAGCTTTGTTCTCCTCAGGCTCTTCAAAGGACAAGACGAATTGTTTCATGAAGGCGGACTTTGTCTCCTCCGAAACAGGGTCACTGTCCTCTGGAACATGGCTGATATCCTCTAGGACATGGCTGTTGTGCTCCGAGATAGGGTTATTGTCCTCCAGAGTAGGGTTGTTCTTCCCTGGAACAAGGCTGATGTCCTCTAGATCAAGGCTGCTATCGTGCAAACCAGGGCTGTTTTCCTCCATGACTGTCATGTGGCACTAAAGCCATCAAATCATAGTTGCATGAGATTACAACCTGCTTGTTGAAACTTGCCTCCACACGTGCAATCCGCACATCGTGATCATCAACTCGGGTGTTGATGATGGCGCTCTACATGTTGATAATGCTGGTCTGTGTCAAGGGCGTTAGTGCCCAAGACGCAGGGCCCCGGCCACGTAGTTCGTAGCCCGGGTTGGTAATGGCGCAAGGGTTCTCCCCTGGGCGCCCAATTGTGAAGGGGATGAGATTTGGAAGAAGAGGGGAAACTAGGAAAGATAATTCTTATTGCTTGATTCTTTCCTCCTGATTACACCTCATTAAATAGCCTCTTATCCTAACCACTGAAGATCAAATCTGCTAAACTTTAGGGAACTAATCTGCTAAATTTAAGGAACTAATCTGCTAGGCTTAAGGCTCGACTCTCAACTACTAACAAACCCTAACCTCAAGGTTGTTTCCAAACTTGTTGAGGCACCCCGGCTGCTCAGCTGGCGCCGGCTTCGGCCTGCCCTGCTGCGCCAGCCGTGCCACTTGTGCGGGCCCGGCGACTATAGTGGCGGCCCCACATGACATCCCCTCCCCCCCTCGACGAGCAGCTCGTCCTCGAACTGAAAAGAGGGATAACTCTTTATGAAGCTGTCGAGGTCCTTCCAAGTGGCCGATGAGACAGGAGTTCCCTTCCAATGAACGAGGATCTGGTGAACTCCTCTTGCCAAGCGTGCTTTGACTGCGGTTTCGGTTTCTGGTACTGCTGCACCGTTGTGGATGACCGGCAGTTGTGGGGGCGAATCAGGTGGGTTGCTGATAAACTTCTTGAGGAGCCCGACGTGGAAGACATCATGCAGTCGAGCTCCGGGTGGTAGCTCCAGCCGGGCAGCGACTGGGTTGATCATCTCAGTGATACAGTAGGGCCCGTAAAACCGAGGTTTCAGCTTCCCTGTAGTGGCGGCCTGTAGGGACGCAGGTGTACAGTGTCGAAGGCGTAGCCACACCCAATCCCCGACCGCGTAGTGGACCTCACGATGTAGCTTGTTGTAGAATTTCTTCTGAATTGCTTGGGCCTGCTCAAGCTGATACCTAATATCAGCTATGAACTCATCACGTTCGGCCATGCTTCGAGCCACCGCCGCGACCCTTGTGTCGCCCGGCTCATAAGAGCGGATGGAGGGGGGGTCGCGGCCGTAGACCACCCTGAACGGCGTGTCGTGTAGAGACAACTGGTAGGCGATGTTGTAGATGAACTCCGCCCAGGGAAGCCAACGGAGCCATTGCCTTGGGCGGTCCCCTGTGAGGCAGCAGAGGTACATGATGATGACTCGGTTTGCAGCCTTCGTTTGTCCGTCAGACTGCGGATGGAATGCAGTCGTCATGTGTAGCTTGGTGCCAACCAAGCGCATGAGCTCCTTCCAGAAGCTTGAGGTGAAGATGGGATCACGGTCCGAGACCATGGACTGCGGGATGCCGTGTAAGCGGACCACCTCGGTGAAGAAGTCCTGTGCCACAAAATCCGCTGTGTATGGGTGAGCCAAAGGAATAAAATGGTCGTACTTGCTAAAACGATTGACCACCGTCAGGATCATTGATTTTCCGCCCACTTTGGGAAGCCCTTCCACGAAGTCAAGGACGATATCAGCAAGGATGGCGTCCAAGATGGCTTTGAGGCCGTCCGTTGCAGGCCAGAGGATCAGATGGGTGATATCAAGCTGATATGGCTAGGAATTTGGGCGCTTTATTGATGAACGGGAAGGAAAATTACAACAGGGCAGCAGGGTAGAGAGGATCGTCCTCCTAGGAGGCCGATCCACTTTCTCTCTACTTTTCTGCTTGCCGTAGAGTCTAGCAGCGCCTGGGTTTATATAGCTACCCAGCCGGCTGGCTCCTCTTATTTATATAAATCTTAACTACCTATTGTAACAAACTCAATCTTATCCTAACAAACTGCACCTGACCTAGCTAGAAAGGTGCAATCGCACCTATCCGGAAGGTGCCGCAGCACCCTTCCCCCTGCGGCTATAGTGCCGCACAACAAAAACATCCACAACAGTTCAAATGATTGCAATGTTTTCTAAACATTCAGGAACTCGCTCATATACTAGAAGTTAAAATAACTGAAATAATTACTATGAACCAAAGTAATTTAAAGTTTTTTTCTGAATTACAGAAGCAAAGCCACAATGATAAATTAAAATTTTATTGTATTTAGATAAAATCAATCATTAAAGCAGATTCATGAAGTGACGACAGCAAGTTGTGGAAACTACCTCAGCTGTGTAGATTTTTGACTTTCTTGCATCAATAACAATTCTGGAATCTTTCATGGAAATACTTTCAACAGCTCCTAATGAAGCAGCTTCCTGAGACAAAAACCCATGCAACTACGATCAGTACCTTCAGAATAGATGGTACATCTTTCAAGTGAGGATCACATCACTACCTCCAGTATAGAAAAAGCACGGATATCATATTCCCCAAATCCTTCAAAAAGTGAATTTACATTGGAATGCTGTGGAATATCACAACTTATTCCCAAGTTTTCAATGAAATTATTTCTTAACGAACTCTCATGAGGAAGCCTCAAACATCCAAATAACTGAGATAAAACATCAGCTGAGGGTGACAACCCTGCAGAAATTGCTTCACGATAGACTCTAATTGCTGCGGATGTCCTAAAAAAGATTATCAAATATAAGGATCTGAGGAAGAGTGTCCGAAAACAGATGATAATACATAATAAAACAGATGTTTCTTAAAGAACTACAATGGAGTCTCTTTTCCCTAAATATGACAGCAGCAAGCGGAACGTGGCCATGTGGCCCACACTTGAAACTTATGCTATGTAACAAAGAAACTGACAAAATAATAAAGCATGTTCAAGACAATTAGCTGTTATTTTTAACTAAATTAGCATTTCATAGAAGTGATATATTCATTTAGTATAACAAAACGTGTATGAAAAAGTTACGTCCATGAGATCCTATGTAAACATCTACAAAAAAGAAGATATCATATTGTATTATTAGCACTGGACTTCCATAAACTACTACACCAACTAGCCGCACACAAAAACCTAAGCTGATTGGAAGACATGAGAAATTCACATAATACTTCAACACTCAGCCTTACGTGAGGCTCCACGAGCTTGCACAAGGAACTGGATTGTATTGCAATTTTTTTAATAAATCAAGCCAGACAGAACAGTGTTAAGGGTTTCACTTTTGTACTCCTTTTGTTTTCAGTCTTAGAGTTTCATATTTAGCATACCACAACTTATTTGGGATTAAAAAACTTTGTTGGTGTTGTTGTAAATCGAGCCAGACAGGATTCAAACTTGAGATATGATTCATGTTAAGGGGAATCATAGTCAAGGGCAGTATTGTCAGCATGCTTTCCTGCTGGATCACTGTCAATTTGGTTCCCTGCGGGATGACGTCCTGAAAGAGAGTTTCATATGCTGATTTAGAGGAAAGCATGGGGAGAATAGTACTTTTGTGGTTCCCTGTCAATGTGGTTCGGGTTTTGTGTCTGCTGCATTGAAATCTACTGCAGGTTGTCTGTCGATGCCTTGTAGGAGTTGCATTCAATTCTTCCCGTAAGTTTCAGGTGTTCATGCTTATGACATTGTTTCTATGTGCAAGCACCGCTACCTCCTTGAGAATGCCCTCACTCAGTATACAGGATAATTTCCCAAACACCTTCGATCGTTTTACCCTTTAAACAAAATCATGGCTCAATTAACTCCCCTGAATAATTCGAGCAACGAGCATGATCCTGCTGAACTGCCGACAGGCTTGCTCGACTTAAACTTAGTCATCTGGAGCAGTGTGTGCTTTGTGATCAAGAATCGGAGACAATCAACCATTTGCTAGTCTCCTGTGTCTTCTCCAGGCAGTTCTGGTGTTGTCTCTTGAAGCTTATAGGGCTTGAGCAGCTCTGTCCGCAACCCGGAGAAAAATCTTTTGAAGATCGGTGGAGGCGAAGTTTAGAGGCTATGCAAGATCAGGTGCGCAAGGGTGTAAATTTGCTGGTTATTGTAGGGATCTGGACATTGTTGAAACATCGGAACCATTGCGTCTTTGATGGTGCACCTCCCAATCATGGAACTGCTTTGACTGCAGCTCAGCATGATGCTTCCCTATGGTCATTGGCTGAAGCAAGTGGGATCAATTTCCTAATGGCTCAGCAAGAGAGAGACAAGGTTAGGTCTGTCTAGGTCATTGTTCTACGTATCCGGCGGGGGTTTCTTTTTCCCCTAAACTCTTCTTCTTAATATAATGATTAATGATAAGCGACTCTCCTGCGTGTTCGAGAAAAAAAATCGAGCCAATGCAATAAGTACCCTATTGAAGTATGTCCTTTTTTGTTTCTTAGCATACAAGTTAAATTTGAAGCTCAAATCAGACCATTCAACATAGAGCTTCTCACTACACCGATGATGTGGTGCTGTTCCTTAGACCGGTAGCTTCTGATCTTGACCTTATTATGGAGATTTTGCGAGTGTTTGGTGAAGCCTCTGGGCTGCGAACAAATATTCAGAAGAGCAGCGTCACCCCAATTCGTTGCTCTCCTGAAGATCTGCTCCAGGTGCAACAGCGGCTCCCCTGTGATATGCTGAATTTTCCTTGCAAATACTTGGGACTCCCTGTGGTTGATCGCCTCGCTAATCAGCTCCCCGGATGGAAAGCGGAGTTGCTGAACAGGGCAGGGAGAGCGGTTGTGGTTAAATTTGTGCTGACTTCGACTGTTATATATCTAGCCATGGCTATAGACCTACCAGCTGGGTCCTCAAAGAGTTGGACAAAATTCGTCGAGGATTTCTATGGCGAGGGAGGAAGGATGCTAAGGTGGGCCATTGTCTTCTAGCTTGGCCTAAAGTTGCTCGTCCTAGGGAGCTTCGATGGCTGGGTATTCAGTACCTAAAATTAAAATCTCTTTGCTGGTCTCTTCGGATGAGGTGGCTCTGGTTGGCTAAAACTCAACCGGACAAGCCCTGGTCGTCCTTCCCCATCCCGGTCCATAGTGCTGTTAAAGCTCTCTCACTGGTTTGGTCTCTACTGTTGGGGATGGAGCCAACACGCTGTTCTGGACCGACAATTGGGTAAATGGGTCTTCGATGGCCAATCTTGCGCCTCACATTTTTTCTGCAGCGGCAGCAAAAACAAAGAAGCAGCGATCGGTTGCTGAAGCTCTAGTTGATCAGAAGTGGATCTATGATATCCGTGGGGCCTTGACTGTTCCGGTTTTAGTGGCGTTACTCAAGATAGTGGACCTGGTGGAAGCAGTGCAGCTCAGTCCAGGGGTTCAGGATGTACACCATTGGAGATTTTCCTTTTCGGGACAGTATTCGGCGAAATCGGCATATGATGCCTTCCTCTTAGGAGCTATTCAATTTGAACCTTGGGAGCTTATTTGGAAGACTTGGGCTCCTAAGAAGTGCCAATTCTTCCTATGGTTAGCCTTACATAACAGGTGCTGGAAAGCAGATAGGCTCGCTCGAAGGGGTCTCCCTCATCCGAGCTGCTGTGTCCTGTGTGATCAAGAAGACGAAGATATTCAGCATATTCTCATTGGTTGTGTCTTTGCTAGACAGGTGTGGTTTTCCTTGTTGAACAGGCTGGGATTGGCTGCTTTAGCCCCTCAGCAAGAGGACGCCTCTTTTGCTGCTTGGTGGATCAAGGTTGACAGTGAAGTGCACTCTTCGATCAGGAAGGGGTTTAATTCCCTGATCACTCTTGGTGCTTGGTTGATTTGGAAGCAGCGAAATGATGGGGTCTTTAACGATGTTCAGCCTAGCTTTCAGCGCACTCTGTGTCTGATTAAGGAGGAATGCCACCTGTGGGCACTTGCTGGAGCTAGAGAGCTTGCATATCTGTTCGATGTTGTTTCCTAGGGTGTGTCTGTGTCTGTTTGTGTGTGTGTCTGTCTGATTTTTCAGTCTGGGGTGAGGGGTGTCACGTGTTGTATTGTGTTTCTCTCTTCTTAGTGAAAGGATACGCAGCTCTCCTGCGTTTTCAAAAAAAAATGCAAAATAAAAGTTGATGCAACAATCGATGTCAAACTAATTATAATATATTTTTTACAAATTATTTCCATAGTTCGGTAACAATTTATGATACATATATTCAAATAATGTCAAAAACATGTTATAATTATTTTAACAAAGTTTTTTATGTACCATGTAAAATTTGCGCTGTAAACTCAACTTGTATGTTGAGAAACAAAAAAGAAAAGTTACAGTTGGGAGTACACTGCACCAACTCAAATAGTTTGAGGGAGTAAATCGAGCGAAGATTTTGTTTAGGGAATCAAACAGACAAATTGAATTGTTTGGAGTAAAATGGACTTTTCCCTCGTATTTTATACATGAATATCTATTTGTTCTTAATAGAAGAACCAAATAGAAAATGCCAAGTCATCCAACAAACAAATACTGCACTCAACAAATGAACAATAGCAGAATAGTAGAACAAAGAAAACACTT
>BCLG01000028.1:285969-314422 GCA_001602295.1 Zoysia matrella | reverse complement strand
TTTCCCTTTGTTGAATTTCACAATAATATTGCCAAGAGAAAGATCACGGTCAAACATTTGTAAACACAAACCTGAGAGAGTTTTATAATTTAGCGTATATATATATGGTAAAATAAGGGAGTTGAGACATGAAAGAACCAATAAAATGCAGGTTCTCCCGTACAGCATAAGCAAAAGAAAACATACCAGTAAGACAACCGATAATGGTAGGATTGAAACCTATATCATCAAGTTTTAATCGTTCAAATAGATCTAGAGCCTGTTGTGCTTCACAGTTTCTGCATGTCCCAAGAATAAGTATTTGAAGAATAACATAAGATCATTCAAAATCGGTAGTGCATGATCTTTATTACCTTTCACAAGCTACAAATAAGACAGAATATGTTATCTCATTAGGACGGAGACCAAATTTATTCATCTCATTAAAGACATCAACAGCGTTTGAAACTTGATCACCATCACCTGCAGTTCCATTTCATGGTTTACAAAAAATAGCATGAAACCATTGTACTTTGCATGTTCAAGAAAGGGATTACTCAAGTAAAAAGGGTATGGAACTAAGTTATTATGCATATTTCAGAAGATGCAAACAAGTAATTGTCACATGGAATCGTACTCTTGCCAATTATATCTGTTATATTGTAATGATTTTCCCTAGCTGATAATGTGAAATCAAGTTGTTGTGCCATCCACAACACCCTTGTCCAACATCGGTAACTAATTAGTTAGTTTGTTATAGTTTCTATTTTAAAGTGAGATAAGATTAGGTTGTTAGTTTGTTAAGGTTAGTTGCCTAGCACCTATGGCTATAAAGATAGCTGTGGATGGCGAGAAAGGTAGACAATGAAGAAAAAGACTAGGTCTCTCTTCCCATGCTGTGGGTTGAGGCCCCTGACGCTATTCCACAACAACTGGTATCAGGGACCACCTCAGCGCATCGCCCTCCATTGCCAACATCAACAATGATCCCGAGGCCGCCACCTTCTCTACCAAGCTGGATCAAATCTTGGCGCCGATCACTATCTTCAATGCCGACAACAATCCTGCGACCACCTCCTTCTCTACCAAGCTAGATCAGATGTTGGTGCAAATTGCCATCATTAACACGCAGATCACCATCATCAACACCTGGCTTGACGATCACGACGTGCGAATTGCACGTGTGGAGGCAAATTTCGACAAGCAGGTTGTAGTCTCATTCAGCTATGGTTTGATGGCTCCAGTGCCAGTCGTGGAGGACAACAGCCCTGATCTGCACAACAGCAACCTTGTTCCGAGTGATAGCAGTCATGTCCCAGATGACAAAACCCCTGTCCCGGAATACAGCAACCATGTCCCAGAATACAGCAGCCATCCGGAATACAACAGCCCTGTTTTAGGAAAGACGAAGCATGTCTTAATGAAGTACGTCTTGCTGTCCTTCGAGGAGCCTATGGAGGACAAAGCCACCATTGCGGTACCTGTGAATATCCATGGAAGATTGATGATCAAGGGATCCATCTATGCCCTTGAGGAAAGAAAGAAGTTGGACATTTTTTCATGGGAACTGGTAGAAAGGAGCTTTTTTCACTTGGAACCCGGAAGAAGGAGCTTCTTTCCTTGGGAACCAGGAGAGACAAGCTTTCCAGCACAACAAGCTTTCCGGCACAACTTGCGGACGAGCTGTCTTTCGCCGCAGCTAGTAGTGTTATCGGAGCCAGGGGTAACAACATGGCCACCATGGGACAGCTCGAGGACGAGCTATCTTTGGGGAGAGGTGTAGTGCCCTTGTCTAGCATTGGTAACTAATTAGGTAGACAAGGAAGAAGAAGACTAGGTCTCTCTCTTCCCGTGCCGTGGGATGAGGCCCCCCGGTGCCGTTCCACAACAAGTTCATATCAGTATTGTATTGTTCTATCAGTGCTTAGTTAGTTAATCTGCATATTTAACTGGCAATTAACACATTTAAAATATCTACCTAATTAGCATCAGATTTAGGTTAGGGTCTATGTAGTATGCCATTACATGTAAGGAAATGTCTCCAGCAATTGTATCATTCAGAAAATATCTCCGTGCAAAATGAACTTAGTGTGCTATTTTTTCTTCTAGAAGTGAACATACACAGAGAAGTAATCAAAGCATTCATCAATGAAACTGTTGGGATCAATTTAATCGACTTAATCTCCTCATATAGCTGCAGTGCCTTTTTCCAATCTTTGGCCTGAAAATAGCATCCAAATAGTGATGAGAAAAAGATATTTTCGGCAATAAACGAAAGCACTCAACAGACAAATGCATGGAGAAACAGAACCGCCATGCAAATTTTATGGCTATCCTGCAGTATATGAATCATAACAAATCCAGATTATACTTCTCTGGGACAAATTTTAGCAGACTTACATTGCAGCAGGCCCCCATCAATGAACTGTATGCCATCGTTCCAATTTGTAAGCCCTTTGCTCTTGCATCTTTCATTATTTCAAAAGCAGCATCAGCCCTTTTGGCATGACCAGCTACATCAAATAGAGCACTTAAAAATATCTGTAGTTGAATGAATCAAGCATTATACAAGTTAATAATCTGCAAGAGAGGAGCATATTAGGTGTACTTAAGACTCTCAATAAGAAAAAGAAGACCTCATCAGGTTTTACTCCAATCTTATTCATGTCTTCGTAGATCTTCAGTGCACACCCTAAATCTCCAGTCAAGCTACAGCTTCTCAATGCAATTGTATAAACCTCTGCAGTGCCTTTTATATCATACTCATGAAGCATTTTGTACACTTCACGAGCTCGATCAGCCTATACAAAGATAATTCATGCAACTTGATTTAAGATACAAGAACTATGTTATCTGTTTTTTATTTCCAGTAATAATTTTAAAGCTATAAAATACCTGGCCAGCCTGAATACAAGTCTTCATAAGTGCTCCAACTGTGACATGATCAGGGAGAATCGGTCCGGTTCCTTTAGATTCTGATGATTCTGCTATCATTTCTGATAAAACATCAAAAGCCCGAGCCACTGCTCCAGATTCACCACACGCACTGATCAAAGCATTGAAGACAGCTCGGTCTGGCTTCACCTTCTACTGCATGTATGATCCAGTAAGTCAAGTACGATGAAGTTTTGTTTTAAATGGAAGTACGATGAACCTCACAGATGATTATAAACTACTACCTCCGTTCCAAAATACAAGCATTTCTAGGTTTGGATAAGGTCAAATTCTTTTACCTTTTACTAATATTATCTAGAAAATTACATAATTTTTAATATAAAAATATATTTTTTATGAAAGTTTATTTCATAATGAATCCAAAAAATATAATTTTTATATAATAAAACATTGTTAAGTATATATTATTAGTGGTCAAAGTGATAAAAGTTTGACTTTGACTAAACCTAGAAATGCTTATATTTTGGAACCGAGGGAGTAGATGACATCTTTGGTAACATTTGTAAATATCTAACATGAATAGTGCATCAGATGGAACAATGTAACCTTTGAACTCATGATCCCATATGCACCAAATGCTTTGGCCACTTGTCCAGCTTTAGCACAGCCATCAATCAGTGCACTGTATGTGTTAACATTGGGCTCTATACCTGCACTGATCATCTCATGGAAGACCTAAAAGTTCAAAATTATAGATACAATAACATGATGTGTTGTAAAGTATATCTAAGAAACCCCACTGATCTGTAACTGATTTAGTTACCTCAAACATGGCATCAACTTTTCCACATTTTGCACAAGTTGATATCAATGTTGTGTAAAGCTTACAATCAGGTGTTAACCCAGCATCCTTTAGGAGCATCATAACTTCAAGTGCTCCTGCCAAAAAAAGAACACACACACACAAACACATTTGGTTGTCATCCAAATATCTTTTAAGAGACATAACAGTTTAGGGTCAAGCAGTTACCATCAAAATCCTGCGAACGAGCACATACAGATAGAAGCATATTGAAGGTACTCATTTTTGGGCTGTCAATCAGTCTGCAAAAGCGAAGAGCTTCCGAGACAGCTCTTTGCTTCTTACACATACTAAAAAAGCTGGCATGGTGGATCTAAAATAAAAATAAATCAGAATTCTAAAGAATAACAACAGAAAAAACTTAGACACTTACCCAACATTTGTTGTCTTTCCTAACTTCCCAGGGATGTACAGTTGTGCTTGAGCTTCGGCTTGTGGCCATCGAGCCACCTTTGATCTTGCTGCCCCACCACTGATGAGCCCAACAGCAGCGTCTCTCCAAGGATACCATGGGGTGATGCTCTACTGGTGAGCTTTGTTGCTGATTCTGCCTACTACATCACCTTTGTTGTTGCTTGCCTACTGGTGAACTCTGAGCAGCTGCCTCAGGCCACAGTGTCAGGGCTTGAAGGGATGCTCAAATTCGGAGATTTTATTTCATGTCAGTGTTAAGGCTGTTGTAGTAGTAAGTCATTATATACCTAACTTGATATCAGAGCTTCAGGTTTTGATCCCACTGCCACCCTAATTCCCCAGTGAGCTTTCCCTGGGAGGATCTATCGTCTCTACTCCTAGGGGCAGCAATTTTTTTTTTCTTTATGTCCGCTGCGTCCACATTCAAATTTATTTTTATATTCATCTTCCGCGACAATCCATATATCCTTCTTCAGTCAGACAGGGCTTTTTTTTATCGGACTCTATTCGTCTCTCGGGGTTTCATCTCTAGCCTACCCCAACTTGCTTGGGACTAAAGGCTTTGTTGGTGTTGTGTTGGTGTTGTATCGGACTCTATTGAGTTAGCTAACCCCATCATCATCTTGACCATTGCTTGGCTTCATTAGGAAAGTCTCTGTTCCAGGGGAACATGGAGATTGGCTGCTTTAGGAGATCTTAAACACAAACTTGATGAAGTAACCCGTTGATGCCAAATTTTAAGAGTCAGTGTTCAACATTTGAGGTAGCATCAGAAGTCATTTCCGCCATCGGGATCTTATCATCAACTTCATCCCCAATTGCAAATCAACTGCCATTGCCAAGAGCTTCTAGATCTTGCATCCTAGTAATATACAGTAAATTACCAAGCTGGTCATAAATTTGGTGCTCTTATTTTTTTCACCTAAAGCAGTGGCTTTGGAAAGAAACTTAGAAGATCCAAGCCATGCTTCTGACATGAAATAAATCTCCAAATCTGAGCAACCCTTCAAGCCCTGATGGCTTCAAGTAGCTGTTCAGAGCTCATTAACAGTGCCACCCCATGGCATCATTATGAGAGGCTGCTGTTGGGTTCATCAGTAGGCAGGGGAGCAATAGGGAAGGTGCCTCCCTGGCCACAAGCCTAAGCTCTAAGCGCAGCTATATGCCCCAAGGCAGATAGGAAAGACAAAAAAGAAAGAGAAAAGATAATAAAAAACATGAAATGCTCTGAACGTGTTAAAACCTTTTATGTCCAGGCTTCCCAACTGACTTTGTAATTACTGGTTTCAACAGTTTAAGTGTTAATAAAGGGCAGCCCGGAGCATGCTGCTCCCACTTTGCGAAGTTGAAGAGTGAGTGTTATAAAATTTTATAATATGGAGATACATTGTTAACCTTATAGGTCAAGGAACTAATAAATACTTTTGACCTCAATTATTATAAAAAAATCCTTAGGATAATAAAAAATATTATCTAAGAATACGGATGAAAGCTACATATCCTTGTATTAAGAAGAAAGAATACGCATGAAAGCTACATAACCAGATCACTCCAGACCGATCTGTGTGAGGTTATGTTACAATCACAGTTTGTGCTGAATAAACAGCAAAGATGAGTAGCTACTAGATTCTGTTAAGCCTATGTTACTGCTCTATTATGCTTAATATAATTACCTTTTTCATATCAAGCAATCCCTTCTGCTCCATGCTTTCTAAGAAACCCACACAGTCCTCCAATCTGATAATATAAAATGGATTCAACCAAGAAAACAGATACAAACAGCCATGGTTCAAATTAACAATGCATATTGAAAATTAAAAATAACTCAAGGAAAAAAAACTCAGAGTGACTATTTGTCAAATATTATACCTTCCATCCATTAGAAAACTGTTGTATATCATCAAGTAATCCAATGGCTCCTTTGTTCCCTTCAATCCACTTCTCTTTGCTGGAGCGATGCTACCTGGATTCTCCTTAATATGTATATTCGAAAGATTCCAGCCAATGACCTTTGCATTTTCATGGCTCTTCACTGTTTTCTTTTGTTCACTAAGAGGCTCCTTTAAGCATGCAACTGGAGAGAAATGCCCTGGATATAAGGTATGCTTCAGATACAGGGATGGTCATCCAAAAGTGATACCAAAACCTAAACATATAATTTCAGCAGACTAAGTACCAAGAAGAATACGAATTCCAAAGTTAAACCTGCTGGCAAATAAGAGACCCCTGCTTCTGAATTTCTGAACTGGATTGCTTTTTTGGGTCCAAATGTACGGCTGTTGCTAGAATTGGGGACAAAATTGCTATGACTCTCTGCTATTCTTTTGAAGTATGAAAGAGATGCCAAATCATGATGTTCTTCTTGATTGCACTGATGGCGCTCAAATAAATTAGCATCCTCACTGTCCACTGACTTATCATCATGGATTTGGCAATTCTCAATCACTTCCTTCGGCCCAGAAAGAGATAAAAATCGATGAGTGAGTCCATCCACCCTGCCCAATCTGGTGTACAAATACTTTCTTTTATCTTTTCCTTCCAATACAAATTGTAGCATTGCAGGAACAGCTGTGAACTTTTCAATATAACTTGTGTCTCTAGTTGGTGTCGAACATTTATAATCTGGTCTACCAATATCTACTGATGTATCTAGTGATGTACAAGCAGTAACTCCAAAATAATCTTGTGTTTCTTTATGTACGGAATTTGCACAGGAAAGACAGGAAACCATGGAATCTGTTTCATCTACAGTGATTCTTCCAGAAACACAGAGCTCTGAAAATTCATTACCATGAATCCTTTGTGGCTCACAATTGCTGTAGTACACTGCTGCCATTGTACCCTGGGACTTATTTACAATCTTTTTCTCATTTTTAAGTAAAACCTGACAAATAGGAAGACAACTAAATTAAGGAAACGGAATTTGTTTTAAGCTATGACTCATCAATCCCTTAAACCATAGCAGTCAATTAATCAAGTGCCACTTAAATGTCCAAATCAACAAAGAGAATTATTTTCCTTCCAAAAAATGAACAATATCACGCTTTACAATGGTAAAGTGATTACGAAGATAAATTTTCTACAAGTGTTTGCTTATTTCAGAATGTTGATCAAGACAAACTTCAAAATGTTACTTATTTGCTTTAGGATCCAAAAACTGCCAGTAATACACTAGTGAGTCGCAAGAATTGAAATGTGGGTATCAGCAACATATTACGTGCAGAAATATTTCTATGAAATGGCTTTCAGTGCAACCCTTTCTTACAGAAATGGCAACAACCCAACAGATATTATCTTTAAGAGGTAAAAAATAATGGAAACTACCGCTGTTTGTTTTCACAAAACATTCATGCATTTCAATAGTCAGACTTTGGTCAGATGATTAACCAAACATTTTGTACAATTTTGTGTAGAAATTTAGCAAAATTGAATTTATTTCCCTACCATTTATTTTATAGTCCCGATCAGCGCAATACAAGGTAAATCTACCACTATTAGTTGTAACAGTATTCGAATGAAATAATTTGCAAGTTTATGCATACGAAGCAGCTGCATTTTTTTATTTATAACTATGCGGAACCATTAAAAAAAACAATAGGCGTCATCAAAGAACACCAGGCAGAGAGCCTGGGTAGGTGCTCAGGCTCGCCCACACTTGGGTCTACCAAGTGCCCAATGGGTGGTTGTAGGTTATCACTCTAGTATATTTTATGTGATGAATTTATAAATATGGGATGGATTTATAGTTCATTTGGGAGTTTTTTTTTTTGGGTCATGGACCAACTCAGAAATTAGAAAACCTGCATCTGTAGCGGGCATGAATAATGACTACATAAGGAACAAAATGCAACATAGTCAAATCCCGTAGCAGGTCAGTAGGTCACCTCCGGCGAGTCGCCACACCGCCGCAGCCACAACACCTGCAAGACAGCCAGGAGCCCCGCAGTGGCGAATAGGGAGCAGCCACCAACCAGAACGCCCGCTGCGCTCTCGTACGAGAAGCAACAGCAGCAGGTAGGGGAGCGTCGCGTCCCGGCGTCAGGCTCCTGCCTCTGGCGGGGCGTCGGGCGGAACAGGAGTCCAGCCCCGCTGCGGCCGTGGCGGCTAGCGGAGTGGCGGGGAGGGAGCTGGAGGAAGCGCGGAGGCAAGGCGAAGAGGGGAAGGAGGGCGTGCGTTGCTGCGGTGGCGGGGGCGGAGGCCTCCATGCGCGGAGCCTAGTGGCGGGATAACTGAGGAGGTTTAGAAAGATGATAAGTTTTATCCGGACTTCGCCCGGAGATGTGATGCGGCAGGTGCGCAGGACTAGGGATGGCACCCTCGTTATCCGTGTACATATGGATACTCGGGATTGAGATCTGTCTCACGATTGTCAGCCGGACGAACGGGCGAGCCATCAATGCCAAGTGGGGACGGGGCAGGAATATTACTATGTACGGAGGTTGGAGCGAAATCGATGTCGTGAGACTTACGTCTTGTTCGGCAAAGCTTTAAATTATTAAAAATTAATTTTAGCTTTGGATTATATGATTGAGCAGCTTTTTAAAATAAATTAAAGCTATCTTAAAACTTTAAAACTATTTGGTAAACCGATTTGTGCTTAGCTTATAGTGTTCTTTTCTAGAATGAATGCTGCGTTCAAATGTCCTTTTTACCTTTTTTAAACTATTGAGCCAACAGTTAAACAACGAAGAGAGCTCGCTAAGTACTCCAAGAACATAAAATCCATGGAAATAAACAGCGGAAAAAATCAATCGAAAGAGCCAACTCCCCTGCCCATGAAGGATCAAACGAGTCTAGCCGCACTCGTCGAAGCCGTCTATGTCCATTGGTGTGCACAACCGAAAGAGAGAAGAGCATCAAAGCGCAGTTGACTGTGACGACGAGGAGTTGCAGCACGGCCGCAGTAGGTGCCGGCGCAGATGCAGAAATAGAAACCGATACCCATCGAATAGAGATCCTCTGCATTAATCGGTGGGTGAATGACATATGGAACCGCTGTCACATATGATTGACTCTCAACGCATCCACTGATGCGGAGGATCTGTATCCGTACACACTGAGGTAGGACCAGCCGGGCAGGAGCGGGGTCTATCAAGCCACGCACCGCTACTAGCCGAGCCAGAGCTTCCCGGCCACACATTGCTGCCGGCAGTGCCGGAGCCGAGTGACCCAGGGTCGTTTGTGCTTCTTGTCTCCACTGCCGAAGCGGATTCCGCACCAAAGATTAATCCATCGCTTTGTATCAGGTGCTCCTCCTCTGGATATCCTTGTTTTCCCTTTGTGGTTAGCTCCCTTCGATCCTCAGCCACCGGCAGTGGTCCTTCCCCTCTGCTTCTGAGGAGGAGCGAGGGGAGGAGAAGAGCTCGGCTGGAGGGGCAATTTTGTTATTTTGGAAAAGAGGAAGGGACACAACAGAATATATGCGTTGCAGCTCCAGCCTTGATCGCGATAAGCGGTCTTTTTCTCGCTTTTCCTTGCAGTTCATTTTTTTAACCCGCTTCTCCTTGATTTTGTTGGTGAGCCGCTTTTTAGTAAACTGTTTGGTATGAATTATATGTAATCTACTCAATAAGCTGCGAAATAATCTGTATCAAAGGGAAGCTTATGCCCCTTTTAGTGATTATGATTATGTTTTAGGGATTATGATTATTTTTTAAAAAAAATTATACTTTGAATTATTCATAAAAATTACTTATCTAATTTATCTATATAATCTATTTTTTATGTTAAGAGTGTTTGGCAAAACAAACTATTTGTATAGATTATAGGTGGTGAGAAGAGAGAAGTATAACTGATGGTTTAATAAAAATGTAGAAGTAATTATAAATAATTATAGACATAATTACTTATGGGCGTGGTATCTGCTGCGTCCAGACTGTTCATGGGGACCAGGCCACACTTCGGCGGGCTTTGGAAGGGATTGATTAGTTTGCCTGGTTCTGTGTGATTTTGATTGGTTGCTCGGGTGAGAATGCATACAACAAGAGAAGAATGCATCTCTTTTGCAGGAGCTGCAGCGCTTGAGCCAGGCTGCTAAGAAACGGGATTCTATTTCATATCTGCGGAACCAGACGGAGCGATGACTTTTACATCAGGTGCACCAAGCCCAAACATTCGTGAGTAAGTTGCATCATGCCGCCCTAGTTGGGTCAAAAACATGCAACCTATCGCGTTATAAGTATTTGATAGATATTATAACATAAACTCTAATAATCATTAGTAAAGCCTTTTTTATAAAAAATTATTGACCAGATAATTAATCAAATTATCAATAATCCCTACCAAACACATCACACAAAATCCGCTCAACCAAAAAAGCACCCAAAATCAGTTTGAGTAAATGAACGGCGGGTGAAAGCTGCGATCCCGCAGCTCATCCCGCGCACGCCCTGGCCCGTACACATCATTTACTCTTCTATCCCTAGCACTCGTCCTGCCATTTGTCCCTCTCGTATGACGGCCGGCGGCCATGAATCCACCGCGGCGCCCGGCCAGAGGCTCCAAGTGCGCTGGTCACCAAAGAGAAACATCGAAATCCAGAGGAGCATCCAATCAAAAGATAGATTTGTACGGGCGGTGGTGCTGCATCGAGCCCAAGAAACCTACCGTCGACTACCGGCCCCGGTGGCTGGAGTATGTGGCCTCGCTGCCCCGGCGGCTGGAGTATGTGGCCTCGCTGCCCCGGCGCGTCTGGCCCCGGCGGCGTCGCCTCGAGCGACACCCGCGCGTCTGGCCCCACCAGCGTCGGCTCCCACGCAGCTGGCCTCGGTGGCGTTGACTCGGGTGACCCAGCGCGTCTCACCCCGTCGGCACTGGCTCCCACGATGCTGGCTCCAGTGCCTGGCCCGGTGGTCAGCCTCGGCTCTGCCACTCGCGATTGGACTGGTGCTGCTGGTGTTGGTCCTGTGTCCGACTCCGGCGCATGGTCTTGGTAGCTCAACGCCTCGACCTGAAGATGCCTCGTACCTATCAATCTTTACAGAGTACTCCTACGTATTTCTGTTTCAATACGCAAACGATGAGGTTAGACAAGAGTTGGCACAATTTCAAGTCATAGTTGTGTTTATTTTCCTGCATATTGCCTTATAAAACATGTTCATGTTATTGTTGTTTGATCAACAAAGTTTTCGGTCCAAGTCCATGCTATTGATCAGAGAAGGGTTATAGGGACATTTTTAACATAACCATTAATTATAGACAGGCAACCATAAGCTAGGCATAAGCCAAACAGTTTTAGGGCAGCTTTAGCTTACTTTAAAAAGTTGCTCAACTATATAATCCTAAGCTAAAATCAATTTTTGATAATCTCAAGTCTTATCAAAGAGACCTTAAAATCAGTCTCATAATCTCCACCAAATGAGACCTCAACGGCTGCTCGTTCGATGGCCGCGCGTCAGACCATCCCGCTCTAGATACTCGACCCAATAAAAATAGATATGGATTGTATTTTTGTCTATAGTAGAAATGATGATTTAATTTTAAATTTTGCTGTTAAAAAGTTAGCACTCATACTAATATCCGACTACCCGCACCTGATATGTCATATGTGTGCCCTAAATTAATGTGAACATAAATCAAGTTTTAGCGTCTGCTCACTCTTATCTCCTCAATTGCCTATTTGCAGTAGGCACCGCCACTCACTAGCGCCACGAATTCTCACCCATTCTTGAACTACCACCGTGAATCCCACTCCTCAAACGTTGTGTGATGGTGCGCGGCTGCTCCTGATATCTACGTGGATTCCAATTTTCCGTCAAGTTGTGATAAAATTTGTTAGTGATGTGACATATAATCGATCCAGATTCAAATCAACACAATTCGAACCTTGTAATCACAGTACTACTATTCCTCCTGTTATCAACTATGCAATGCACAGTTGACCTCTAAAAAAGGTTAATCTCAACCTACGAATCGAAGAACACAAGCAAAAACAAAGAAAAACGCAAGTCAATTGTAAAATCTGAATTAAACTCACGAAGTTAGAATCCAACAAACTGTCAAACGGTGAAACTGTTTGATAACTATTAGCTTCATGACCTTGACCTTTGAAGTCCACTAAAAAGTATGAATCGATTTTAGTGATTGAATGAACATCATAGGTAATGATTGTGATTATAAGTTTCACCTCGCTAATTCTACATCAATATGATAGGCTTCCTTGGTGAATGAAAAAGGACGATTCCAAAAAAAAGAGTTTTCGAGCGTCGGAGGACCAAGGCTAAAGATTAGCTAAAGTTCATAGGACCGTCGGTACTATTAAGGGGAGGTAAGATTATTTGTCTCTTGTCATAAAAGTGTTAGAGGGTGTGAATGCTCTTTACATCCTCAGAAAGCACTAGAGATGGCAGAGTAAGCGAAGTTGAAGACCGAAGCTCAAATCCAGCTGAAGAAGCAGTCACCGAACAGTCCAGTGAGCCCTGGAGGAGCCAGTCCCGAGAGAGGTGTTCTCTGGAGTTGAGGTGAAACAGTCACCGAACAGTTTGTCGATGCAGTGACCGGACGGTCCGGTAAGTCAGAGAATGAAATTCAAAGATGTCTCTGAGAATCCAAAAGTGAAAGTCACCGGACAGTTCGATGAAAGTATGCACCGGACAATCTGGTGTCTTATGGAATAGATTACAGAGAGGGTGTTTCCCTGACCAGAAGGAGAAAAGGGTCACGGGACAATCCGGTGGTCTAGTCACCGAACAGTCCAGTGATTGCATAAAGCAGTGAGCATTATGACATCACGTTCTAACGGTTGTTTCTCGGCTAGGAGCCTATTTAAACCGTGGAGAGCCGTGTGTCTGAGGTCTGAACTGCTGGAGGAAACTTGTAAAAGACCAAAGGACACTACCAAGAGAGCATATAGCAAGATTGAAGATTTTTAGTGCTAGTAGAAGAGTGATAGGGAGCATTTATACACTTAGTGTTAGTAGAAGAGTGATCTTGGTTAGGGCAGCCTATATCGACTAGGAGTCCGTGATCGAGCTTCCGAAGAGATTGTGAAAGATGTCGTCAAGTTTGTATGCGGTTCCGAGTCTCCGCTCGAAAGGGACATCAAGAGTGAGCGCTCGAACCTTAGAAGCTTGCTCTAGCGCTTGGGTATTGTGTGCTACAACCGGACCGTCGGTGACTTCACTCTGAGAGTGAAGCATACCTTTGGGAGCATCGTTCCGAGAATGACGGGAGGAACCAAGACTCCAGCGGGAGTGGTTCAACGAGGATTAGAGAAAGACACATACCTTTCGAGACATAAAAAAAAATCACTGAGCACTCTCTCTCTTTAATTACTGCATTTACTTACCGTTTGATTAGAGTGATAGTTATTGGATTCCTCTTGGTGGCTATCGTGCTAGTACTTTCTTATTATTCTTATATTTTCACTAGCATTGTTAGAGGTCTTGGCCTACTAGAATTGCATAGGTTTGCTTTCGTTGCGATCGAGTCTCATAGTTTTAGTAGCAAAATTAGTTATATAAGTCCACCGATTCAACCCCCTTCTCGGTGTCTTTGATCCTTACAAGTGGTAGAGCCAAGTGCTCATTTTTGAGCTTCACCGCCTTGAGTAAGGATGTCGAACGGGATGAAGACTCCGCCCGTATTCGATGGGGACGATTACTCTTATTGAAAGGCCCGCATGTAAGCCTACCTTGAGTCAATCGATGGAACAGCGTGGCATGTGATCGAGAATGCTATGAATGAGAATAAGAGACTTGATCTTATTTTTATTAAATTCAATGCAAAGGACAAGAAAGCCATGTTTGGATGCATTTCAAAAAATGCCTTTTCTAAGATCAATGCATTATCTACCGCGCATGATATTTGGTTACAATTGCAAAATATCCATGCGAGGCCAATGAAGAGCGTTACGATGTTTTTAAGAACAAATATGATTCCATCATCGTGCTACCTCATGCAAAGCTAATGATGTTTATTATCGCTTGCATGTAGTGGTGAAAGAGATCAATGCCTTGAGCCTCAAGAATAAAACTGATAATATTGAGACCATGTGGAAACTCTTGAGGATGTTACCGCTAAGCTACAACTCTATTATCACGTGCCTCTTTCAAGCCAACTTGGCTACTCTTTCCGTGGACGTCATGGTTGGCAAACTCATGCCTATGAGGGATGTATGTTGGGCACGTACACCGACACTCAATTGCCCAAGAATCTTGCCCTTCAAGTTGAAGAATCTTTTAATGGCAAGAATAAAAAAAAGAAGGTGAAGGAAGATGAGGATGATGAGAGTGACAATGAGGATCTTGCGCTCTTGATGAAGAAGCTATTTTGCAAGGGAAGACTCATTTTTCAAGAGAAACTCTAGGTGCTTCAATTATGGAAAAAAGGTCATTTTGAGAAGGAGTGTCCCAAGCCCAAGAAGGAGAGCAAGAAGGAAGCATCTAGCGAGAATGAAGATGAAGAACGCAAGCCCAAGAGGAAGTTAAAGAAGAAGTTCTTCGTCAAGGAGAAGAGCAAGAGCACGGAGAATAAGAAGTCTTCGCACAAAGCTTACATTGTTGGTAAGTGGCTCACCTATGATGATTCGAACTCTTTCTCTTTAAGTGAAGAAGAGCTCGCGGGTATTGTTATGACAAGCTCCTCCAATGAGATCCTAAGCAAGGAGGAGAGAGAGGCCATGATGGATGCTTTTGAACGGCTTACTAGAGGAAGACAGATTTAAAAGAAAATCCTAAGCAAGAACCTCATCAATAACCACAATCACAAGGGCTTGAGAGCATATCCTTCCTCTATCAACATCATTTGTAACGAAGATGAGGTCCTCGAATAGATAGTCCTGCTCATGGCAGATGACTACTATTTGAGAAGTGTTGCCTTGAGATGACTACTATTTGAGAAGTGTTGCCTTGATGGTCACCGCTCTAAGGATTGTCCCAAGGTGAGCGTGACTAAGATTATACCTAACGCTAACTTTTTCTATGAAGATGTGCACTACAAGCTTTTCAAGGACAAAGATGAAAAGGTGCAAGCCAAGCCGCTCGAACCGCCAAATGACAAGAGGACAATCAAGAAGATTTGGGTCCACGAGGTGATCGTGGACTGAGAGAGGAAGCCTAAACTCTCTTGGGTTACCAAAAAGAAATGTAAAGGACCGACGCGGTGGACCGTGAAGCGAATTGACGATTCTTGAAGTCCACCACGTGTTGATCGAGCCACAACGCCAATTTACTCTTTAAGGAGGTTTATTCTTGTACATAGTAGAGTAGGTTTCTTTTCTTATCTTGCATGGTAGTTAGAACTCCTCCATGGATTAGATATTTGTGTTATCATGCATCATGTGTAAAAAGATAAAAGAAAAGGACAAAAAATTAGATCGATGCCTAACAACCTTGAGATATCTATATGCATAGAGGAAGAGCTTGAGAAAGTAGTTTGACTATCTCAAAGCAAAGCGACAGACATATAGTGAATAAGCTTGAGATAGGTCAAACTTGGCACCGGATAGGTTGCTTTATACAATGTCTTTAATTTGTTTGCATCTATATGGTATGTTTTAAATTTCTTGTATTAGCTAGCTTGTTTGCATGTATTGCATATAGGAACCACGGAGGAGGCGTGTTAGTCTATGGAGAAATGACTACATTGTCCATATGGATTCACATACTCCAAAAAGAGTAACCAAAACAATTGTGAGCTTCATGCCCATTGAACCCTTGCTGAACGGTCTCTAAAATCAATTTACGTGAATCGTGAACAAGTGTTCATACATTCCCTTTTTGGAGCCTTCTTCTCGCTCTGGTTTTTATCAATCGATCTTAATTGCGATTTACGAAAATGCTAAACTCTTCAGGAGTTATCTATTTGCAAAGGAGTGTTTTAGAGTTCCCTTTCTAGAGAAGTGTAGTGTTTATTTGATTCTTTGGTGAGGACACTTAAAGTCTAGAAAGATTTTCTTAGTTCTGCAATTCTTTGAGCTCACCGGATAGTCTGGTGATTGTATCTTTGAACCGAGTGAACTGCGGAATTGGATAGTCACCGGACATTCCGGCGAGCTCACCGGACAGTCCGGTAATTGGAAGATGAAGCGGTTGCTTCTCTGGAAATTCGAATTCTCCAGACACCAGACTGTTCGGACTTTTTAAGTCACCGGACAATCGCTAAGGACCGAACAGTCCGGTGATCATCTAAGTCGGCAAATCTCGGCCTTCCATTTGAACTTCATTTAATCTTGGCCGTTGATCGATCTTTATCTAAAATCGCACATGTTCTTCACCGTCATTCCTGTCTCGTGTGAACCAAAGCCGACCGTTGTTGTCGCCGCTGCGCACCATCGCCGTGTTCTGCGGCGCCGCGTTCCTCTACGCTATGCTCCTACCTCGCGTGCGCCGTTTTGCCCTAGCGCTGCCATCTAAGGTCTCTCCGCCGCGCCATGTCGCCGCACCGTCACCGTGCCTCGCCTCTTGCGCCACTTCTGTGCGCGCCGCCTTGTACTCTTTTGCCCAAATTTCTTGGTCGCGCGGCCCTGTCACCAAGTGTTCAAAACTCCACCAAAACCCTCAGTAGGGTTTTAGTTTTTGAGGTGATTGGACGTTGTTTGAGGTGCTTCTTCGGTGATTTCCGGCATTTCTCGTTCCCGGTATTGATTCCATCAATTCCATTTCATCGGAACCTCGCTGTTTCTGTTGTCGGGATTACGGTCACCACCAGATGGAGTGTACCAAGGAACATGTATGCTATATGTGCAAGCAATCTGGACATATGGCTTTCGAGTGTGATGAGGTTAAAGGCCGCAATATTCGCTCATTTGGCTTTGGCATTAAGCAAGGTTTCTATGCCATCAAAATTCCTGAAGCTGATACAACGGGCAAGGAGCCTGTGGGTTGAGTTTTTATGTTGCTTGGAGATGCTTCCGAACAGAAGATAGAGGAGGAACTAAAACAACTGAGTGATGGGGGCTTGGAACTGGAAGGTGAGGGCCCTATCACCAACAGAATATGTTGTGACTTTTCCTACTCCTCAGTCGTTAGACACTTTATCGAAGCTTTCGGAGCTCTTGACTACAAAACATTGCCTTAAGATAAAAGTGTCAAATGCGTTCTGTGATTCATAGGCTACCTCCATGCTACAGACAACATGGATGAAGATTTATGGAATTCCTACTATTGCTAGATCAGAAGAAGTGGTGAAGAAGGTGGCAGCTATGGCAGCTGAGCCACTTCTGGTGGTTGTTCTTTCTCTTCTTCGGGAGGGACCAATACGCGTGAAGGTTCGGTGTCGGGACCCGCTCCAACTCAAGGGTAGTGTGGAGGTGTTTTACAATGGCATGGGGCATGAAATCGCTTCGTTGGAGAGGGTTATCTAGGCAAGGCCATTGGGGGAGGACCGGGGCCTTCTGGAGGAGGACATGGTGACCAAGGTGATCATGACCACAAGGATGATGAAGGGGGATGATGTTGAGTTTGCTGATGGAGATTTTGATGCGGATGATCCTACTGTAGAATGGTATCAGGTACCTGATGCTAGTGAGGATCAGATGATGGAGGAAGATATGGCACCTGTTGAGCAGTGCCCCGTGGGTATGGGTTTCGCTCAGGTGTCTCCTATAGCCTTCTGCAACACTTCGGATGACTCGGTCATTCACTGTGTGGCTGGAGAGGGAGATGTACCGGTGATTATTCCTATCTCAGAGAATTGTGATGTGATTCCCACAATGCCATCTCTAGCAGCAGTGTCCTCCCAGTTTGGTGAGCTGGAGTTGGTAGAAGACACCGTGAGTCAAGCTCATGTCCAAGAGGGAAGAGTTGTGCCTGCATTGGAAAAGTGTGTGTCTGGGCAGAAGAGTACATTTCTCACTTCACTTGAGCCTCAAGCCGCAGTGACCAAGGCAGCGGGGCAGCAGGGAGCTGCGCCTATGCCTACTGTGGAGGAGGAGAACCAAGGGTGGTATGCACCCAAACAGAAAAAGGTGTCCAAACAAGGGAAAAAACCTATCCCACTGCCTTCTCAAAGAAGCTCTCGCATTCCCCAATATGGCATCCCTATACCAGACAAAGCTACAACAAAGACCAAGCGGAAGAACCTCGATGACTCAGGTATGTCCTCGCCTCAAAACCACTTTGATGTTTTAATGACACGCCTGATGATGTTTTAAATGATGTGATTAATGAGCTGGATTTAGTGGTTAATAATCCACAAAACCTAATCTCTACTATTAAAGCTGAGGAAATAGTTCAGGCACAATTAGCTGAAGCCCAATATCGAGAATCTCTACACAAACAAAATGAACGACATAAGCATCAAGACACAGCGGATGTTGGTCTGATGGCCATGGAGGTCGTGGACAACTCCGGACAGGGTGTTCCTATGGATGTTGATGGTGTAGTAAATAATGAGCAAAAGGGCACCCTGCCAAGGAGACAGGCTGCCTGTAAACAAAAAAGTTCGAAATGAGGTCTTGAAAGTGCATCTAGGCCCCCTAGTGGGTTTTGGTGGATGATGACGAACTATTCAAAGAGCTAATAACTTTTGTTAAGTGCATTGACAGCGCAAAAGATTCAAAAAGAAGAAAAGAATGATAAAGGAGAAGGAAGACCCCCCCAATTTCTTTGGATAATCTAATGAAGCCTATTCTCATGGAATAACACTAATTTTTTTATCTTTTATTGAGTCTAGGTATGTCGTACTATCAAGGGAGACACAAATTGGGGTCTCAAAAGTGTCAAAAATGCTCAAAACCACTTCAATCTAAAGACTCCTTACTAGAGTATCCGGCACATTACCGGAGTCTTCGGTAAGGCATATAGCCCAAACCTGAGTGGGCTCACCGGAGTGTCCAGCAAAGTGCCGGAGACTCCGGTGGCCTAGCAGCCTGCAACAGAAAAGGCTTGCCAGAGTGTCCGGCACAGTGACGGAGAATCTAGTGGCTCATGCTCCCTAAATCCGATAGGGCTTGTCGGAGTGTCCAGTATGTTGTCGGAGACTTCGGTTGACCGAAGTGTCCGGTCAGTCTATTTCCAGTCCAACGGCTACTTTTTGGAGCTCGGGTATTTATACGTCCTCAGCCCACTTGAGTGGGCTGGTGACTCACACTTGTGCAAAACACTCTAGAGCTTCATAAACACTCTCCCACTCCCTTCCAAATCCTAAGCTTGCAAGGTATGAGCTAGGGATTGTGAGAGAGCTTCATCCACTCCCATTGAGCATTTGAGGCACCGTCGACCTTCGATTTATGTTTGTTACTCTTGAAGCTTTTGCTTGTAGATGGCTAGTGTCTGAGAGCTCCCAACTTGTGTGGCCCCAGAAAGTTTGTTCACCTTCCCGAAAGGGACTTGCTAGTGAAGAACTCAAGTTCACCTTTGTGGTTGGTTGATGAGAGAAAGGATCGAATGAGATCTCGTTCTTTGTGAACTATCAACGGAGACGTAGAGTTCCTCGTGGACTTGAACTTTGGTGAAAAATCTTGTGTCTCCTTGTTCTTATTTCTCTCTTGCAAGTTCATATTGTTCTTGTTGTTCATTTACATAGATTTGCTTCGATCTAATTGCTAACTAATTTCTAGCTTGTTCTTTTACTCAGATCTACTTGCTATATCATATTATAGTCTTTTGATTCAAGTAGAATTTGCTAGAACTTGCTTAGATTTAAATTTCATGAAGTTTCCTTTCTGACAGGAGTGTCCGACAATCCGGTGACTGAAGTGTTCGGCACAATACCGAACGATCCGGTGGTCTAACTGTTCGTTGAGTTTGAATTTACAAGAATTATTTTAGATTGCCTATTCACCCCCTTCTAGGCAACTTTTAATTGGTATCAAAGCCAAACTCTCTGAATCGAGCTTAACCGCTTGGAGAGACGATGAATGGTCTAAAGAAAGTTAGTCAAGTGAGTGAAGAATCAAGTGAAGAAGTTGAGCAATCCTCTTCGAGTGAGAATGAAGAAGAATCCTACTCATTCCTCAAGAGGAAGGCCAAAGAAGAGAAGAAGAAAAAGAAGGTAGTTAAAAAGGACTATTCTAAAACTCATTTCAATTATTCTCGTCATAACTCTAACACCAACTTCTTGTCGTTACCCATTGGTAAACCATCTCAATTTGATGGGGTGAACTATACCGAGTGGAGGCTCAACATGAAGTATCATCTATTTTTGCTCCATGTGAGCATATGGGATATTGTCTGTACATGTGTTGATTTTTTGGATAGCGATGATGATGAAGAAATCACTTCGGAACAAGAACAAGATCTTCACCGAAATGCTCAAGCGGTGACGGTTCTTCTCTCATCGCTAAACCAAGAGGAGTTCAACAAAGTTTATGGGTTGAACTTGGCAAATAACATTTAGAATACACTTCGAGTTGCTCATGAAAGCAACAAGACCATAAGGATTACCAAGATTGAGATGATTGAGGGAAAATTGGGAAGATTCATGTTGGAAGGCAATGAAATCCCTCAAGAGATGTACAACCGGCTCAAGATTCTCGTCAACAAGATTAGAGCCTATGAAAGCTGATTAGGGCTTACACGGTTTGGAACACAACCTTGTGTACACTAATTTGTGAGAGCCCTAACTACAAGAAGATGTCTCCCGATGAAGTGCTTCACAAGATTATCAACCATGAGATGATGGAGAAAGAAGCTCAATATGTGAAGAACTTGTCAAAGGGTACACACGCTCAAGAAATCAAGACATAGCTCTCAAGGTAAGCAAAAAGAGCAAAGGCAGGAAGGTAGTTGAAGAAAGCTCAAGTGATGAAGATGAAAGCTTCGACCTTGATGATGAAGACATGGCTCTCTTTGTCAAGAGGTTAAAGAAGTTCATAAGGAAGGAGCGAAACTACCGTAATGACAAGAAGAAAGACAAGCCAAAGTCAAGAGGCAAAAGAGTTTGCTACAATTGTGAGAAGTATGAGCACTTTATTGCAAATTGCCCGCATGAGAAGAAAGAAGAAGATGATTGCAAGAAGGAAAAGGAGAAGTACTTCAACAAAGATAAGAAATTTCTCAAGAGGAAGTACACTGGTGAAGCCCATATAGGAATGGAGTGGCACTCAAATGAAGAGAGTTCCGATTTAAATGATGAAGGAATAGCTACATTTGCCATCAAAGAATCTTCATCAAGCAAATCTCTTTTCACCAACCTCAACAAGAACAGGAGCACTACTCATACATGCTTAATGACAAAGGAGAGCAAGTGAAAGGTAAAAACCAAATTCAGCCTCTCTCATAAATATGTTAGTAGTGATGAGGAAATTGAAAATGATAGTGAAGATGAGGTTTTGCTCAAAGTCTTAAGTAAAAGTGCTATAAATAAAATTAAGATGCTCATGGATCAAATAGTTGAGAGAGATGAGATTCTTGAGAATCAAGAGGACTTGCTTATCCTTGAAAAGGAGAGAAACCTTGGGCTTGAGAATCTCTTACCTCTAGAAAGGAAGAAAAATAAAGAGTTAGACCAACAAACTTACTTCATGCAAGGAGAATTGTATGACTCTTGAAAGTTCAAGTGGTGCTCTTCAAGGAGACTATGATGCCTAAAAAAAAGCTCATAAAGACTTTGAAGTGCAATTTGATGCTCTTCGGTCTAACTCTAAACCTAAAGATGCGTCTAACTTAACTAAAGCTTCAATGAGTAAACATTGTGTTAGATGTAAGAATATTGATCTTGAAGGTTGTGCTACTAATGTTAAATTGATTCATGACTTGAAAGATCAAGTGAAAACTTTGAAAGGGCAAGTTCAACAAAGGAAGTAACAACTTGACGGTAGAAGGTTGAATATGCAAGAAGTGCATATTTGAACACAAGGTGCCCTCGTGTGAAGGATGGTATTGGCTATGTTCATGGTCGAAAATAAAATGCAAGAGAATTGAAGAATGGCCGAGAATTTCTAAAATTCACAAAAGAGGGAAGCTACCAAAAAAAGCAAGTCAAGAGCAAAGTCACTAATGATCTTTCCAAGTCTCATGATTGTCATGCTAATGCTTCTCATAACATATCCATGCTATTTCAAACCTTTGATGCATCATATGTACCCATGAAAAACAGGCATGGTAGAGTTATTACTAAGTATGTTGGGTCACGTAACAAGAACTCAAAAGCTTGTGTGTGGGTGATCAAATCTCTTGTGGCTAATGTGAAAGGACCCAAACAAATTTGAGTACCTAAGACTAAGGCTTAACTTGTTTTGTAGGTCCAGTGGAACAAGTTAGGTGCTAGATAGTGGATGCACCAATCATATGACCGGAGAGAAAAGAATATTTACCTCCTATCAAAAAAATGAGGATTCAATGGAAAGCATCACCTTTGGTGACAACGTTCAAGGAAGAGTGCGTGGTTATGGTAAAATTGGTATCACAACCGCCATTCAATTTCTAATGTATTCCTTGTTGATTCCTTGCACTATAATTTGTTGTCCGTTTCACAACTTTGTGAGATGAGATATAATTGTTTGCTCATTAATGAGGGTATAACAGTCTTTAGAAGGAGGGATGACTCAATTGCCGTTAAAGGTGTGTTAAAGAAAAGCTCTATCTCGTTGACTTTTCAATGGATAAGGCTCAACTTGACACATGTTAAATTGCAAAGTCCAACATGGGTTGGTTATGGCATCGAAGGCTAGCCCATGTTGAAATGAGGAATCTTAATAAGCTCTTAAAAGGTGGTCACATCATACAACTAACCAATGTTGTGTTTGAGAAAAATAAGCCTTGTAGAGCATGTCAAGCCGGAAAACAAGTTGGAGCACCGTATCCCGCCAAGAATATCATGACAACAATAAGGCCATTGGAGTTGCTTCACATGGATCTCTTTGGTCTAATTGTCTACATAAGCATTGGCGGTAACAAGTATGATCTTATAATTGTTGATGATTATTCTCGTTTCACTTGGGTTTTTTTTTCATGACAAGAGCGAAACTCAAAGAGAACTCAAGTTCTTGAGAAAAGCTCAAAATGAATTCGGCTTGAGAATAAAAAAGATAAGAAGTGACAATGAAAGCGAATTCAAGAACACTCAAGTGGAGGAGTATCTTGATGAAGAAGGCATCAAGCATAAGTTTTTGGCACCTTACTCCACTCAACAAAATAGAGTTGCCGAAAGAAAGAACCGCACACTCATAGAGATGGCAAGAACCATGCTTGATGAATACAAGACCTCTAATCACTTTTGGGCCGAAGCAGTAAACACGACGTGTCATGCAACCAACCGGTTCTATCTTCATCGCATCTTGAAGAAGACTCCCTATGACCTTCTCACCGGCAACAAACCAAACGTCTCTTACTTTCATATTTTTGGAAGCAAGTGTTATATTCTCAACAAAAAAACACAAATCATCCAAGTTTGCTCCAAAAGTGAATGAAGGTTTCTTGCTTGGTTATGACTCAAACTCTTGTGCCTATCGTGTTTTTAACAAAAACTCTGGTTTAGTTGAAGTCACGTGTAATGCGGTGTTTGATGAGACTAAAGGCTCTCAAGTAGAGCAAGTTGATCTTGATGTTTTAGATGATGAAGAAGCTCCATGTGATGCATTGAGAAGGATGGCAATAGGTGATGTGCGACCACATGATCTAAAAGATGTCCAAGATGATCCATCCTCCAATGTAGAATCACCTCCAACACAAGATAAAACTTAAGAAGATGAAGAGGGCAATGATCAAGGGGGAGATAATAAAGAAGAGCAAGATGAACCAAGGTCCCAAGTGCCACACCCAAGAGTCCATCAAAGCGTTCAAAAAGATCACTCCCTTGAAAACATTCTTAGTGATATTGAAAAGGGGTAACTACTAGATCATGAGTCGCTACTTTTTGTGAACATTACTCTTTTGATTTCTCTTTGGAACCATTCAAGGTAGAAGAGGCACTTCGTGATCCGGATTGGGTGATGGCCATGGAAAAAGAATTGAACATCTTCAAGCGAAATGAAGTCTAGTCCTTGGTGGAGCGACCAAGTCAAAATGTTGTGGACATTAAATGGGTGTTTCGCAACAAACAAGATGAGTATGGGGTCGTGACAAGAAACAAGACAAGGCTTGTGGCAAAAGGTTATTCACAAGTTAAAGGTTTGAATTTTGATGAAATCTTTGCCTCCGTAGCTAGGATTGAGTCAATTCGTATATTACTTGCCTATGCTACTCACCATGATTTCAAGCTATATCAAATGGACGTGAAAAGTGCATTCCTCAACGGGCCAATGAAAGAAGAGATGTACATGGAGCAATCACCGGGTTTTGAAGATGAAGAGTATCCTAACCACGTTTATAAAGTCCATAAGGCGCTCTATGGGCTTAAGCAAGCTCATATAGCATGATATGAAAGCTTTAGGTATTTTCTCATTGAAAGTGATTTATAATTGAAATGCCGATTTCACACTCTTCACAAAAAGGGTTGACAATAATTTTTTTGTGTGCCAAATATATGTCGATGACATAATATTTGGTTGTACTAACAAAATGTTTTGTGATGAGTTTAGCAAGATCATGACGGAAAGGTTTAAAATGTCCATGATGGGGGGGTTGACATTCTTCTTTGGCTTTCAAGTGAAACAACTCAAGGAAGAGATATTCATGTGTCAAACCAAGAACACCCATGACATACTCAAGAAGTTCAAGATGGCGAACGCTAAACCTATCAAGACCCCCTATGAGGACAAATGGCCATCTTGATCTTGACTTCAGTGGATCAAAAGGTTCTATGATTGGATCTTTATTTTATCTTTGTGCATCTAGGCCCGATATCATACTTAATGTGTGTATGTGTGCAAGATTTCAAGCTGCTCCAAAAGAGTGTCATTTAAGGGTCATTCAGAGAATCTTACGATATTTAGTTCACACGCCAAACCTTGGGCTTTGGTACCCAAATGGTTCCACTTTTAATCTCATTGGATATTCCGATGCGGATTATGCCGGATGCAAAGTGGATAGGAAGAGCACATCGGGGTCTTGCCAATTTTTGAGAAGATCCTTTGTATCATGGTCCTTCAAGAAACAAAATTCTGTTGCTCTATCCATCGCCAAAGCTGAGTACATAGCAGTGGGTAGCTGTTGCGCCCAATTGCTATGGATGAGGTAAACCCTTAAGGACTTTGGTTACTTTGAAAACAAAGTCTCTCTCTTATGTGACAATGAAAGTGCCATCAAAATTGCTAATAATCCTTATGATCATAACAACACAAAGCGCATAGACATCCGGCACCAATTTTTGAGACCATTCACTAAAGGGGGATAAAGAGATATTCCATGAACCATTTCCTCCAGTTGGTTGGTTATATGGACATAGTTGTCACTGATATTGACAAGCTCATCCTCACTGACATTATTCCTGGTTTTATGACTGCCATAGTGTGCATCACAATCTTGACTTCCCAAGGGTCCTTCTCTTCATCTGTACCGTTGGTTTGCCGATCAATTGTATGAGCGGCATGCCGGTCTTGCTCATTAACGCCTTCCTCACCCTGCATGTTCCAACATGTATAGTCATCCATGAAACCCCGAATGATTAAATGCGCATGGACATACATTGAACTTGAGAACTTTGTGATGTTCTCACAATCAACACATGGACAATACATTAAAGATTTCCGCATATTGGACTTATCTACCTCTGCTGCACTTATGAAGGACCTTAGACCATTTAGGTATTCATCTCAAGTGCGATTTTGAAGAATCCACCTCCGGGCCGCCATCTACATTATTACACAATATACATTAATAAAATAAGCTTGCTGAATAACAAATAAAACTGAATTTATGCAAATACATCAGTTAATTGGTTAGGACATTAATTAATTAGAAATGATAGAAAAAAACCATATACAGTTTTATACTCAATTGCCTGTACTGCATTAGTTTTGCATATCCAACAGACTGCCAATGCTACGGAAAATAAAGAAAAAGAGCAAACTTGAACTGCGGCATTAAGTCGAACAGGTTATGGGCACCAAATAAAACAGGGGAGGGTTCTGGAGCTCACCGGATGGAGATTAGTCACCAGATGCAACAATGGTTTAGTTGACGATGAAGAGGATGGAGCCGGGCGCAGCCATTAATCCACCTCAAACCAAGATTGTGCCGTGGGCTCCTCGATGGCGGCTGGAGGGGGCACACGCGCGCAGGAGGAGAATGTGGTGCGTGAACATGGCAAGGTGGTGGCAGAGGCACGCCACCAGCCGTGCTATGCCACCGAGGAGATAATGAGATGCGCTGGGCTGGCCGGACGGCAAGGCTCTCGACCGGATTGATGGCAGGCCGACAGAGAAGCGCTGGGCGCACAATGTTACTGCAGTGTGGCGGCCGTGGGAAACAGGGGAGGGTTCTGGAGCTCACCGGATGGAGGTTAGGCACCAGAGGGAACAATGGTTTGGTTGAAGATGAAGAGGATGGAGCCAGGCGCAGCCATTAATCCACCTCAGACGAAGATTTTGCCGTGGGCTCCTCGATGGCGGCCGAAGGGGGCACACGCGCGCAGGAGGAGAATGTGACGTGTGAACACGGCAAGGCGGTGGCAGAGGCACGCCGCCGGCCGTGCTGTGCCGCCGAGGAGATAACGAGATGCGCTAGGCTGGCCGGACGACAAGGCTCTCGGCCGGATTGATGGCAGGCCGATAGAGGAGCGCTGGCGCACGATGTTACTGTAGTGTGGCGGCCGTGGGGAGGGTTCAGTTAACTGAGTGTTTCTATGCTATCGGAGACTCATTTCAGCTACCCGCATCTCTAATATCTATTTTATTTAGGGACGCGTATCTAATAACCGCGTCTCCTATTATCATCTTCTTATTGGAGACGCTGATTCTGTACCCGCGTCTCTAATTTTGTCACATTGGAGACGCTTCTCGTTAGTTTACACCAATTGGAGACACATCTATAATAAACGCGTCTTTGATACATCTTTGCAGACGTCTATAAAATCCGTGTCTCAAATATGTGTCTTCTTTGGCTGTTTTTAACATAGTGTTCTTCTCCAATCTCCAGCCGAAAGCGCAGGTGCCTCGGTTCCCAGCCTCCTATGCCCTTGCTTGTGCATGCGCACCACGAAGTAGAGAACGTGGCCCTTCCGAATGAATGCGCATGACCTCCACCCTCCTCCCCTGCCAAGTCCATCTCTCTCTCTCTCTCTCTCTCTCTCTCTCGCCATCTCTGTTTCTCTCGCTGGAACGCAGGCGAGCCATTGTGTTTCACCCTCCCCGAGCCGTCCCCGGCTCTCCCACTTGGACACGAGCTGCGCCTCCTCCCTCTCCCTCTGTTCACCATCGCAGCTCACCTTCTACCCCCCGGGATGATAGGATTTTGCATTTTTCCCCGAACCAAGTTTCGAACCGGCCGCCGCAGTTCTTCAAAATTTGTCGTGACTGGTGAGCTTCGTCGCGATTTCTTCTGCCCCGGCCTTCTCTCCCTGTAGCGCGTCCTATGGAACGAGTAATTGACCGAGTGCTCGACTCTTGGTTCAGGAATTTCAGATCAAAGTCACGCTGGCTGCCTGAACCCGTCCACCCGGCCGACGAGAGCGCCACTCTGTGGCCCTCCTTAACATCAACATCACCCTTGCCGGCCATCTTCGCGTTCTGTTGAAGCTCTCAGTAAAGGGAGCATCGGTTGACGTCTTCGGCAGACGGGGAGCAATCTCTGGTAGGGCGCGGCCGGCCACTATGGCCAGGGCCGGCTAGCCACTGCACCAGCCTTGTGGGATCATGTGCGGTAAGTGGATCCCGTGTGGCTCATCCCCGTGGCTCGCCATGTGGCCGCCCCAAACGAGCCAGAGCCTCTGCGGCCCAATAGGTGGGCAGACCCGAAATTTTTATTATATTGCAAATACTTTTGTTCATTGATTAAAAATCAGTTTTAACTTGTAAAATTCGTAGAAACTTCATTATAATTTGTAAAAATGAGAAATAAATTTTATTAGGATCCTATCAACTCGAAATTTTATGGAGCTAACAATTTTTCAATTTATGCACAAAAATAATTTATTTAATTCAGATCACAAAATGATTCATTAATGCATTATCATCATTCCTTGGCATGATAAAATTTTGGAAAATTTACTTTTCTGTTTCTTTCACTAAACTTGATGTTTAGTAAAATTTTCATATTTATTCTCATCAAAAATAGTTTTATAAATGATTTATTGTTTTTAAATGGTATTTAATTCATTATAAATTTATTTGATTTCAATAAATCCTGATATTTTATCAAACTTCACTTATAACCTCTCTGATTTTATTAACAACTCAAATTTGGTTTTGTATGTTCGAAAACTAAGTTAAAGAAATTTTATATCTAAATTTACTAGTCATCTTTTGAAAATAAAAGGCTATCAACATATGTGATTTGGTTTAAACTTTAAAAACTAGTAAAACTCATTCCTTTGCATATCATT